>OY288278.1:47743359-48343359 GCA_958450335.1 Hibiscus tridactylites | reverse complement strand
ATTCTTTTTTACAATAACCACGTACGATTTATTATTATCGTTATACATTAGAGTTTCTTATGGAAATAAAGTTAGATGCAAAGCGAATGGAAAATGTGCGTCGAAAGTGTGATTTTCTCTTTGGAATTGATGTACCTGCTATAGGAGCAAGTAGTGGTTTGTCGAATGGGTGGAGGACAGACTATGACATTACACTAAGGAGTTATTCCCGTTGGCATATTGATGTGGAGGTTAAGGAGAATGATGGCGCTATTTAGATATTTACGGGATTTTATGGTAACCTTGATGAGAGGTTTCACAATGATTCTTGGAACCTTTTAAATCAACTTGCTATTGATCAATCTTTGCCATGGCTAGTGGCTGGGGACTTTAATGAAATAGCCTATTCCTTTGAGAAGCAAGGAGACCGAATTAGGTCGAAAAGAAACATGTCGTTGTTCCGTGATACTCTCCAGATCTGTGTTGTTGATTTAAGTTTTAATGGCCCTTGGTATACATGGGAGAATGGTCGTTTATCAGTAATAATATAAGAGAAAGATTGAATAGGGTTGTTGCTAATCCAGGGTGGTAGGATATTTTTCCCAATTATATGGTTGGTCACTTAAATCACTCGATTTCAAATCATTGCCCAATATCAATTGACATATCTGGATCTCGACGACATCGACATGTGCGGAGAGATTGTGTATTCATGTTTGATGCAAATTGGGTGTTATAGGACCAAGCGTTGATAGAGATTAAAAGAGTTTAGGAAAGCTCATATTCAAGGGTATCGCAACGCCTCTAGGAGCTTGATGTGGCTCTACAGAATTGGGGAGCAATGACCAAGAAGGCTTGTTCTGAACGAAAGCAGAATTTGCAAGCCCGTCTTTCAAAATTAATGGCTAATGATCCTGGTGATGAAGTTCTTTCTAAATTAATTGAGGTTAAGCTTGGGCTTAATATGGAGGCGGACAAAGTGGAGCTTTATTGGGAGCAGAGGGCGAGGGCGAATTGGTTGAAGTATGGTGATAAGAATACACCTTTTTTCCATAGTTTCACTTTTGCGCGGCATAAACACAATCTGATTATGGGTTTGTATGATAATAGTGGAGGTTGGATCATAGATAATTCAGAACTTTTAGGGGCTGCTAGTGTATAGTTCAAAGAGTTGTTTGAGACATCATCACCAACCAATGCATGCCAAATTATAGACTTAGTTCAGCCAAGAATCACAAATGTAATGAACGACAATCTATTGTCACCGTATCAAGCTAATGAGGTCCTTTCTACTGTAAATAGTATGGCCCCGTTAAAAACATCAAGTATGGATGGCTACCCTACTTTATTTTATCAGAAATATTGGAATGTGGTAGGCCCTGATATTACAGAATTTTGTCTCTATATTTTAAACGGGTCTGGTGATTTGAGTGAGATTAATGATACTCTTATTTTAAATAGTGCCAAAGGTCTTGGCTAATAGGTTCAGGGATATTTTGGGCATGTGTATTGATAAATCTCAGGGGGCATTTATTCATGGCCTTCATATTTCTAATAATGTGATTATTGCATACTAGGTGTTACTGTAGAGCGTTTGGGTGTTCTCTATTTATGAGCGCAAGTGTATATTCATGTTAAGTTATAGTATATAAGATATCATCTCCCACAAGGATTGGACGGCTTAATTCGAATTGTTGTTCTTGCACAAGAAAAGTAAATGCACAAGTAAGGTGGATGTTGAGAAGAAAAGTAAAATAAAAACACAAGTAATTAAAAAGGAAGTGATCAGATTGATAGAAAGGGCATGGTTATGTTGCTGATCAGTGTAAAACTGTGTTGAATAGGTCAAGTTGTTTTGCGCTGCCAGACTCTGCTGTCTCGGCGCTGGATGGCAAGTAGACTGCTGAGACTCTCTTGCTGCCTCGGTAGGGGAATGGAATTGTGTCTCGGCGGAAAACTCGACAGAACTACAAGGCTCGGTAGAACGCTTCGAAAGTGGCTCTGTTTATGTCTAAGTCAGAGTTCTGTTGATGCCCACTGCAGATAATACCAGTCTCGGCGTGAATCATGCAAAGACAACAATATTAATTCGTCCTCTTTTAGCCACCTTAAACCCTTAACCTATGTCTAGGCTGGATTGATCGCACCGTCTATAGATGAAATCATACTTACTCCTTTTGTGAGTTTGACTCTCTCAATACCGAACAAATGGATAGAATTCAACTAATCTTTCGCCTTAATTGAAAACTATGAAGAACATGGAATAAGTAAACCTTGTAATTTTATTTGCAAAAACAAACTTGAAATCCTAAACAATCGTTCTCACAACTAATTACAACATAACTCAAACCCAAGGAAAGAATTAGAACATGTCGGCGGTAAGAAAACCTAAACTATGCCTAAAGAAAACCTAAGTTATTTTGAATTAGAATTACAATGAGTATATATAGGCATTAGCTAGGTCTAGTCCTTCTTGAAGTAGAAGTCTTCAAAGTAGCTTTCCACATTAAATGTGACTTTAAACTCCGACTTCTTTGAGTTGAATGTGGACTTTATCACGTTGTCTTGTTCCGTAAGCAATCTCGAGATTCACCTTTGGCGGCTCTGTCCGTTGCTACAAATGTAAAAAATTGAGTGGACATCACCGATAGAATTAGGATTTTCTGCTCTACAAATTGCACTCCGGTTCTCCAACTCCAAAGTCTACTGTCTTGGGCAGCACGGTGGGCGGCGACAGCTTCTGTCTCTGTCTGGAACTGTATCAATACAGCTCATTGGTTCGGTGCCTCAACATCACATCCTCAGCTCCTCTTTCCCTCTGTTAGCCTCTAGTGCCTAAAACCAAAAGTACACTAAAACAACACATTTTCTTTACCAAACAAAGGATAATCTAGAAAAACATGACAAAGTAAAGAAATGCTGTAAAATGCAATGCATGATTCTAATTATGCCTAAAATGTACTCAAAAACAGCAATAATATGAGATGGAATGTGCATGAAATATAGAACTTGTGGACACTTTACAGTTACACTCTTTACAACGAAGAAGAAGCGGAAAACAATGTACATTTGCACTCGAAGCAGACATGAGTAAAGCTTATGACATGGTTGAATGGTCATTTTTAGAGAGTATGATACTGAAACTAGGCTTCGCGGAGTAATGGGTACAAAAGATTATGTGTTGTGTTTCATTGGTGAGATATACGGTGGGCCTTAACGGGGAAATATGAGAGCAGTTTTAACCAACACGGGGAATAAGGCAAGGGGATCCCCTTAGTCCTTACCAATTCCTTATTTGTGTGTGTTGAGATTTTAGGGGCTCGATTCGATCAACCGTTCTTGCTCGCCAAGTGTGGAGAAGTTGGATAATTGGGTGTTTTAGTGGGAGGTAAAAAATTGGCAATTTGACACAAGGATTTATAGTGGCTCAACCTTCTAACCAAGGTCTACATCCACTACCTTAGCTCCCCACTAAGGATTTCCAACAAATTCACTAAGAATTTCGTCCCCTTTTCTAGGATTTAGAGGAAACCGTTACAACACTCAAAGCTTTCTACCCAAAGCTTGAAGGAACACTCTCTTTACAAAGAAAGACTTAGCAAACTAGAAATCCCTCTAAAAGGTGTTTGTTTGCAATTCTAAGCACTCACCCAAAACCTAAACACTTGAGCAAATTTAACAATGTAAGCTCACAAGTGTTGTCTAAGCAAGAAATAAACAATTAAAGCTCTAGAAAAATTTTGACATCATAATGTTGTAACAATTGAAGCATTAACTTGTTATTGATGCTTGGAGGTCTCTTTTATACTCCCAATTGAGTTTGTGGCCGTTACTAGCCGTTGGGGATGATTTGGAGCCATTGAGGACTTTATTTCCCTTCATAAATGTTGTTCTGCAGCTAGTCGTATCGATACGCGTGGAACCATATCGGTACGGCCTTCATAGGAACTAGCCGTTAAGCTCTTGCCAGCCAAGGCGTATCGATACGCTTGAGGGCGTATCGATACGCTTGAGGGCGTATCGATACGCTTGAGGGCGTATCGGTACGGTCGTACATTTAAATGGCCGTTGGGAAATAGCCGTTGGGGTTGGTTGAAAGGGGATCGGTACGCTTACCTGGCGTATCGAAACGATCCCGTTCTGTATCGATACGGGTTTTGACAGTGGCCAAACTTGGGCAAAAAGGTATCGGTACGGGTATAACCGTATCGATACTGGTACTTTGGAAACACGAGTTTGGCTATTAAAAACATGAAAAATCTTTGCCAAAACCTCTTAAAATACTTCAAACATAATTTCAAGTTGTTTGGACTTTAAAACAAGTTTTAAATTCTTTTCAAATTAGTCCAAAACATTTTTCAATTATTATATCAAAACATTAGTTCTACAATCTCCCCCTTTTTGATATAATAAAACTAACTTGAAAAATTGTTTGGGATTCTCCCCCTTTAACTTTAAAAATATGAATAAGAGATTAAAGATATGAAATCAAATAAAGCTCCCCCTTATTCATTTGAAAATTCAATTTTTCAAACCATTTCTCCCCCTTTTTGTTATATCAAAAAGAATTTAAAATGACATTTAGCTCAAAATAACATAGGAGGCAAAAAAAATTGACACACTTAAAATTTTGGTTTAAAATTGGCTCCCCTTACTCAAAGCATCATAAGAATGTTAGTTCAACATGTATGATTATAACCTAGTTGAAAGAAAATAAATCAAATAAAATAAAAAACAACTAGATTTAACCAACACTTGACCTCAAGGGAGGATGTGAAGCCTTCCTTCTTCAAGTGTTCTTCCTATGTGTGTATGGAGCTCCCCCTCAATTTTTGACTTGTTGATCACTCTCCATCACACCTAGCAAAAGACAATCAAGTAATTTTTGGTATCCAAATTGCTTTGGATCCATAGACATTAGTAGCACAAAATTTAGTCCCCTTAGGAATCCATTTTTCAATTTCATCCTTTTTAGTTGAAGTGGTTAGTCCTTTTGGGACCCAAACACTTCTAAAACATTTTCCATTCACAAATCTAGGGGCACTAGATTGTCTTACATAAAAGTTTGATTTTCCAAAACTATTTTTGTTTTCAAGTTCATTGGAAATCAAATCTTTTTCTTTTTGAACTTCAAGAAGCAAATTTTGTAAATCAAAACATTTTTGTTCAAAATCTTTTAATCTTGCTTCAAGTTCAAGATTTGTTTTGGAAAGCAAATCATTTTCAATTTTTATTTTTGAAATCAACTTTTTGTTTTTAGAAAATGATGCCTTGAATTCCAAAAACAAATCATCATAGGCATCTTGTAACTCATCAAATGTATAAGAATTTGAAATAGATGAGTTAGAAGTTACCTCCCCCTCATTGAGGGCCATCAAGCATAGGTGGGCTACTTCATCATCGGTGGAGTCTTCATCACTCCATGTGGCCACATATGTTTGTTTTGAAGATGACCCCTTCTTTTTGGATTTGTGGGAGTCCTTCATCTTCTTCATCGATTCATGCTTGGATTTTTCCATTTTGCTCTTCATGAACCGGGCAAATTTATTAAAGAGACAGGCCATCTCTTCATCTTCACTCTCCTCCTCACTTGAATCTACATGATGTCATGTGGAGGACTTGAGAGCTATGGCACTAGCATTGATGCCAAGCTTCAGGATTTTCTTCTTCCCCATCGCTCTAATCTCTTCCTTCTTCTTCTCCTCTTCTTTGTTTTTCTTCATTATTTGGTGAGTGAGAAGTGACCCCATGAGTTCATCAAGCTTCAAGGTTTTGAGATTCTTGGCTTCGATGATGGCGGTCCTCTTTGAGTCCCATGACTCGGGAAGGGAGTAGATGAGCTTTCGGACAAGCTTCTCTTCCGGGATGGCTTCTCCATAACCTTTAAGACCATTGGTAATAGTGGAGAACCTATCAAACATCTTCTCGATGTTCTCTTCCGGATCCATCTTGAAGTTCTCATACTCTAAGGTTAGGAGCCCAATCTTGGTCTCCTTGACTTCATCGGTTCCCTCGTATGTGACTTCAAGCTTGTCCCATACCTCCTTGGCACTCTCACAAGAAGACATCTTCTCATAGATGGATGGACCAAATGCACAAAATAGAATGTGCAAGGCTTTGCAATTTAGCTCCATCTTCTTGCGGTCGTTGGCACTCCATTCCGCTTTGCTTCCTTGAGGCACGAACGGACCATCTTCAACTATGTCCCATAGCTTGTAATCACTTGACTTCAAGAAGAATTTAATCTTTGTCTTCCAATGGGCATAGTGATTTCCGTCGAAGAAAGGCGGTTTGTCAATTGATTGTGCCATTGAGCCGGTTGGTGAAATGTTGATCGAGCTTGCCGGATCTTCTCAATAGGATGTTAATCCCCTTCGATTGAGCCAAGCTCTGATACCAATTGTTTAGATTTTAGGGGCTCGATTCGATCAACCGTTCTTGCTCGCCAAGTGTGGAGAAGTTGGATAATTGGGTGTTTTAGTGGGAGGTGAAAAATTGGCAATTTGACACAAGGATTTATAGTGGTTCAACCTTCTAACCAAGGTCTACATCCACTACCTTAGCTCCCCACTAAGGATTTCCAACAAATTCACTAAGAATTTCGTCCCCTTTTCTAGGATTAGGAGGAAGCCGTTACAACCCTTAAAGCTTTCTACCCAAAGCTTGAAGGAACACTCTCTTTACAAAGAAAGACTTAGCAAACTAGAAATCCCTCTAAAAGGTGTTTGTTTGCAATTCTAAGCACTCACCCAAAACCTAAACACTTGAGCAAATTTAACAATGTAAGCTCACAAGTGTTGTCTAAGCAAGAAATAAACAATTAAAGCTCTAGACAAATTTTGACATCATAATGTTGTAACAATTGAAGCATTAACTTGTTCTTGATGCTTGGAGGTCTCTTTTATACTCCCAATTGAGTTTGTGGCAGTTACTAGCCGTTGGGGATGATTTGGAGCCGTTGAGGACTTTATTTCCCTTCATAAATGTTGTTCTGCAGCTAGTTGTATCGATACGCGTGGAACCGTATCGGTACGGCCTTCATAGGAACTAGCCGTTGAGTTCTTTCCAGCCAAGGCGTATCGATACGCTTGAGGGCGTATCGATACGCTTGAGGGCGTATCGGTACGGGTGTACATTTAAATGGCCGTTGGGAAATAGCCGTTGGGGTTGGTTGAAAGGGGATCGGTACGCTTACCTGGCGTATCGAAACGATCCCGTTCCGTATCGATACGGCAAGGCCTGTATCGATACGGGTTTTGACAGTGGCCAAACTTGGGCAAAAAGGTATCGGTACGGGTATAACCGTATCGATACTGGTACTTTGAAAACACGAGTTTGGCTATTAAAAACATGAAAAATCTTTGCCAAAAACCTCTTAAAATACCTCAAACATAATTTCAAGTTGTTTGGACTTTAAAACAAGTTTTAAATTCTTTTCAAATTAGTCCAAAACATTTTTCAATTATTATATCAAAACATTAGTTCTACAGTGTGGAAGGGCTCTCAACTCTACTTAATGTAGCCAACTCCAATGGGACCATAAAAGGTGCAAGAATTGGGCGTACAAGATATGAGGCAGGCCACTTATTTTTTACGGATGATTGTATCATTTTTCTGAAGCTTCTGTTTTAGGGGCCGCGAATCTTCAATATGTCCTTGACATCTATGTCAATGCTTCAGGCCAGCGGGTAAACTATGAAAAATCCCTAATCTTTTTTAGTGCTAATGTTGGTGAAGATATGAGGAATCGTATTGGTCAACAGCTGAGAGTTCGTATATCTTCGAATCTAGAGAAATATCTGGGATTGCCAACTATGGTAGGAAGAAACAAAAAAAGAGGCTTTTAGCTATTTCTATGACCGATTCAATAAAAAGGTAGACAGTTGGATGTCCGTTTCCTGTCCATGGGTGGGAAAGAGGTGTTCATTTTCAGCAGTGCTACATACAATTCCTATATATGCCATGCAATGCTTTTTATTACCCTCAATGCTATGCCATCAGTTGGAGCAAATAATGGCTAAGTTTTGGTGGCGAAACAATGGGTCTAGAAAAGGAATACATTGGTGTACATGGCAGCGTTTAGCTTGTGAAAAAGCACAAGGTGGGCTTGGATTCAGAGATTTAGCATAATTTAATGTGGCTTTTGTAACCCCCTAGACCCGTTTATGCATTATCACGGATCCTAGGAAGTCACATTAGGGTCACAAGAGCGACCCACAGTAAAAATCCACATAAAAACATTTTTTTGTTTAAATACATTTATAACCACGAATCAAACTTATGTTTGAAATACCATTTCAGAAAAATCATTTAAGCATACAACAATAGTTTAGAAAATACATTACATACACTAATATAAAACAATACACGACATACATGCCCATTAACTAAACCAATACCGTACTCCGAGAGCAACACCGAAAGAACTCCAACACGTATGTCGATTACTATGCCATGATAGTTTTCTTCTAATCTGCGATGGTAAAAACAATGTGAGCTTCGAGAAGCTCAGTAATACAAACTACCCAAAGATGCTACAGGCAACGAGTAGGTATATAGCAAGCTTAACATTAACATGATGTACTGAACATCAACATGATTTAGTTACGAATCGATATGTCAGTAAATCGTTATATTAGAAGGTAACAAAGTTGTTCTTTATTTGATAACACGCGCATTAGGAGGTGAGACTATGGATGGAGATTCAGGAGGGACCTAGATTATAGAAGTTGAGCCAAGGAGTTTAGTGCAGTTTATTAAGTGCAGAATAAAAAGCATATTGAGCGTTTCAGACTTAAGTACTTTAATTCAGTAGGGTAGACTTCAAAAGTGGTCAGAAATTTTTATTAATTTTCTTAATTACCCTCTAACTGTACTCCAATATACAAAATCCCAGAATAGTATCCAGGAAGACTTACCCTAGGCCCGACGCCTAGGAGCTTACAAAAAGGCTTACCCTAGGCCCATTGGGCGTAGGAGCTTAGGTCTAGAAGGGCTTACCAGCGCTGAGCCTACAGATCTTTATTTATATCCCAGATAATATACCTTAGGTGAATTTAGTTTATATTCAGAAGATAGTTATTCGATCTATTTTTTTATACCAGAAGACATATGTCAGATGTATTTTGTTTTATTATTATTGTATTCAAGGTCATATATCAGATATATTCCCATATTAGAGGACATAAGCAAGGGATTGCTTTCTTTTCGAAATAGCAGTGTCATACTTTTAATTTTAGGCAGATAGTCTTGGTTTAGAACTTATAGTATTTACGGACACAGGGTACATATCTTATGACCCAATTTATTTCTCAAAGACACTTGATAATTGTCAGAGAGAGAACACTTGACAATTTCGAACTGATTTCAGAACGAGGTCCCATGAAATGGGAGTTCGGTAACAAAGACTCAAACCAGACATCCAAGTTGATGCATCAGGATCATTGAGATTTCAGATATATCGAGAGTGATTCGATCATTAAAGCCTACGAGTGTATTTTGGTCATTCTGACTTTCAGAGGTAATCTGGTAATTTAAACCAACATGGTACAAACAGTGATGTACAAAATTCAGGAACTCTAGTTGCTCATCATGTTTCCGAGTCCCTCTAAACTAATTGAAACCATTAACACAAAGTTTGTAATATAACCAGATAAGTACACCTTAAGCATTCATTTCTAAAACTGACTACAATGTAACACCAAAACAGTTCGCCTTTACCAATCATCCACTGAACTTACTACGAGAAACCGAGCATATATACAAGCGGTATTTTCCAAGTATTCGAACATGTGCATTGAACCTGAACTCATTCCAAAACATCGAAAGTGCCTTTGGAGAACAGGTCTTTCATACCATTAACTATGTGCTTTCTCCAAATAAATTGCACGTGCATTCACAAGGTATTCTTCCACTATCATCATAGTATCTGAATCGACCAACTGGCATGGGTCGTATTTTACCACTTTTGGAGCCATTACATTTGTTTGGCTTTATTAGGATTTCTAATTCCATGTCTTAGAAATATTCTCCGTCATTCTAGTATTCGAGGGTATTTTAGACATTACGATGCTCAAAAATGTTTCAATTACTCAAAGTTTCTCGGTTCTTCTATATATTCATTCGTTTCAGACCTCGAGGATATATCTCATATGTCGGTCGATTGACAATTTATGCCCGAAGAAAATACCAGTCTTTTAAGGTCATTCTGACCCATTTCAGCCTTATCGGTATATTCAATCCTTTCTAGTCATTTCAATCAATTTAATCTTTTCTGCCTCATTGCTCAGTTCATACATACGGATATTTTCTCGTGAATTTATCTTTGGAGGATTTTTTCATAATTCTAACAAACTCAAGTGCTCTACAATCTCGAGGATTTAAGTCTTGTTATCATAACATTTCAAGCAATACGAGGTTTTCAATGCATCAGATGTCTTACTAGATCAAGTATAGTTTCCCATGTTGTTTTTATAGTTAGGGGTATTTTCGTCATTCGTTAATCAAATATTTCCGACATTTATCTTTTTAATAAGAAGGATAGTCAAACTTAGTGATTAACCATCTCATTAATTATGTGCTGAACTCGGAAGTCCTTTCGACATATCAAACCTCTTATTCGAATATCTTTGCCTTGGCCATTATTATTCTTATTTTATAATTGATCAACATAGGCGGAATAATCATATGCTCAAACATGGTCGTGCAAACATTAACCGAATACCAACATATTTCAAAAGCATGCAGAATGTAGTAATGTATTACCTTGAATCCTTGTTATATCGGTTAACCGCGATACTCCATTCTATCACTCTCGAACCCGAATTCAACGTCCCGCAACATCTCGGATACGAAGATACATAAATACCTTCAATAAAACAATACCCTTAATTAATCCTCATTCACCTAGCTCTTAAACTGAAATTTAAACACATAAGCAAGCTCGGGTGTAAGGTCAGATTCGGAGGCTTTCAGGTTAAAATTTTGTAGACTTCAAAAATAAACTTAGGACGTCAAAAAATATAAAATGGGGGTTTTCAAAAATTTTGACCTTTTGGTCAAAGTCAACGGTCAACAGGTCAAAGTCAATGGGTCAAACGGTTAAAGTCCACAAGTCAAAGTCAACTGAGTTGACTCGGACGAGGTGACTCGATTGACTCGGACGAGTTGACTCAGACGATTTAACTCAGTCAAACGGGTCAGGTCGGATGGGTCAGACTCAGGTTTAGGCCGGGTCAGTTTGGCCGGACTCGGGTTGGGTTAAGACCCAAGGCTGTTGGGCCATAGGAATTAGGCCAGCCCAATAGCTTGGTTAATTAACCAGGCTCGGTCTATTAAGACCGGTTCAAGGCTGATACAAGAACAGGTTGAGTAGGCCGGGTTCGAGCCCACCGACTCGGTTCAAGGCTGGACCGGTTCAAGCTGGTTTAAATGCTGGGTCATTGGCCGGCCCACTCACCTTCCCAAAATGAACCTTGTCGGTGGGTCGCCGAAAATGGTCGTTGGAGGCTCCTTTGGCACCGATTCTATCAGAAAACAGAATCTTGTAAGACATACAATTCAACCATACTCAGAGCTCACTAAAACAAACCGGAAATTAGTCAAAACTTACCAAAATCAAAACTAAGATAGCCGAAAACGATGAAGCTTCGATGAAGCCCTTGCCAGTGTCGGTCAACTGATCGACCGATTGGGTTTTGCTCACCGCGGTGTCGGGAGCTAAGATTTGGTGGTCACGTGATGAAACAACGATGAGATCGGCCGGAAACGCTGAAAAGCCGAGGAGCACCCCCCACTTCTCGATGAATCTTCTGACATGGTTTTACGGTGAACGACTGGTAACTCCGCGAGTGGTGGTCGGGGTTTTGGTGGCGATGGGACGGTGATGATGATAATGCGGGCGGTGGTGGCCATGACGGCGTGGTGAGGGGGGATCAGAGATGTTGAACGGTGACGTTTGAGGAGAAAGCTTGAGAAAGTTCCAGATTATCCCTCTCTCAGCAATCGAAATCGAAATGATGAGGGATACGAGTAGGTGATGAGTCAGACCTCTATTAATTATCGGGTCAAAAACAAAGCATGGTTTATCAAAAAGACGATCCAGTCCAAAAGCAAGGATTGCCTTAGCTCAGCTGGCTAAGGCTCTTGCACACCACTTTGAAGGTCACGTGTTCAACACTCCCAAGTAGCACTCTCCCTCTTTTTTTTCTTTATTATTTTATGGGTGTTACAGCTTTACTTGCTAAACAAACTTGGCGTCTAATTTCAAATCTAGAATGTTTCTTAGCTAAAGTTTTAAAAGCTGGGTACTATCCATCCAGTACTTTTAAGGAGTCAAGGTTGGGATCTAACCCTTCTTATGTTTGGAGAAACTTATGGAGTACTCGAGGCTTAATTAAGAAGGAAATCGGATGGAGAATTGGTTCAGATAATCAAGTCAACTCTGGAATGATCCATGGCTGCCTGGCACTGGAGATGCAAGAGTTAAAGTTGACAGAATTAATGTAAATTTCACAACAGTGTCAGATCTTATTGACAGATCATCTAGTACCTAAAATCTGGTTGCTTTGGAGAAGTTGTTTGATGAAGATCAAATCAAGCAAATTTGTTGCACTCGTTTGAAAAGAATAGAAATGAAAGATGAGTTGATCTGGCGATTGGAGGGCACAAGTGATTATTCTGTCAAGAGTGGTTACAAGTTATTAAAACGAGAGAGTATAGAAGTCCAAAATTTTAATGCATTGGCTCAGTCATGAATACTAAGTGATTTTTATGCAAAGATTTGGGGAGTTAGTCTCCCTTCTAAAATTAAGATCCTTATGTAGAGGATTGCAAATGACTACATGCCTACGTTTCAAAACTTACAGGTGCGAAGGCTGAATCCTACTAATATATGTTGTTTTTGTCATGCTCCAGGTGAAACAGTGAGCCATCTTTTCTGAGATTGTCCATTTGTAAAACAACTACTTGTTAGATTGGTTAGGCCTTCTAGTGCTAAATTTGAATGGAGCTAAAATGCGTGTTTTGCTTATAACCTTTTGGTCCGTTTGGCATGCTCGAAATAGGGCGGTCCATGAGGGTGTTGTGCCTTCCATACTAACAACAAGATCCTTTTTTGAAGCATTCATTCTAGAAAATGAGACTCTGCTCCAAGTTTTTCTAGGTGGGGGTACAAGAGCCATAAGTCACTGGCAGGCACCGGGGGATAATTTGATTAAATTTAATTTTGATGCTACATTTGACAGGAATATGAAATGTTCTACCTCGAGTGTTATTGGACGAAATAACAGTGGTCTTATTATGACAACTTACTCATAAAATCATCCTAATATTGATGACCCATTCATAGCAAAAGCCAAAGCATGTCTACAAGAGGCCAAGTTTGCACGCGATCTCGAATTTGTAAGGGTAATAATAGAGGGGGACTCTCTCATAGTCATAAAGAAGATAAACAATGGCAGATTATATATGTTAATTTTAAACCCAATTGTTCAAAAAATTAAAGCATGCATAAGAAATTTTGAGACGATTCAATTTTGTTTCACTCACCGGGAGGCCAATGGAGTTGTGCATTTACTAGCCCAAGAAGGGAAATTTTTGAATTCCCCCATTTATTGGATTGAAGAAGCTCCGACAGTGGTAATGACCTTTGAAGAAACGAAACGACAACGATATCTCTAAATATTCACATGTGGGTTCTAATAGCTAATTGTGGTTGCCTTTGTTAAGTCGATTGGTTTTGTCTCGGTTATCTCCTTTCATCTGCATTTTTTATGCATACCGAGAATCTTTTTGAGTGTGCTGATTTTTAAGTGTGGTGTCGAGGAAAAATAGTCCTTTTAGCTCTTGGTTTGTTTGTTCCAGGGGCTTTTGTCAGTTTTGTTTTATTAGTTGTTCTTTTAGTTTCTTTTCTTGCTATCTTTGTAATGTTCTATTCCTCTTTTTATTAAATGAAAACCAGCCCATTTCAAAATAAATTGAAAATAATAAAAAAATTAGTTGTACAATTTCCAAAATTAAAAACAAATTTGTTTGAATTTTGACAACAACACCGAACATTTATGTTTTAGACTCCAAAACATCCACACCAAAACGACATCGTTTTGCTGGAGGAAAAATACTAAAATCATGTGTTGGTGGGTTTCGAACCCATAATCTTTAGAAAAAAGAACTAAGTCTTAACCACTAAACTAACATAATATTATATAATATTTTACCACAAATATTTTATATCTCAAACTACTTGAGATTAATTCAAATAATTTTGTGAAATAAATATCACTGTAAATAATATTAATATATAAATAATGTAAAATATATTATTTGTATATAAATAAAAATGTATTGTTTTTAATTTTTATATAATATTTATAATATATATTATTTTAAAAAAAAACCCTCAAAATATTCCTAAAAATAATATATTTATATTATAAATATTATATAAAAAACTCTAAACTCTAAATCCTAAACCTTAAACTACAAAGCCCAAACCTCAAGCCCTAAACCTTATAGTTTGAGGTTTGCGATTTATGGTTTTTTATATATTATTTATAATATAAATATATTATTTTTATAAATATTTTTGGTTTTTTAAAAATAATATATTTATGTGTAAATAATATTTTTATATTATTTATATATTAAAATTAATTATAGTATTATTTTTTATAAAATAATTTAGTTGAGTCAAATGGATAAGTTTATATAATTTAAATAAAAATATTTTATTTATATATTTTTTATATATTATTTATAATATAAATATATTATTTAAAAAACACAAAATATTCATAAAATTAATATATAAAAAACCCCTTAAACCCCAAATCCTAAATTCTAAGATTTAGGGTTTAAGTTTGAGGGTTGGGATTGTGAATTAACAATTTAGGTTATAAAACTTTTGTATATTATTAATAATATAAATATATTATTTTTTATGAATATTTTGCGCTTTTAAAAAAATAATGTAGTTATATTATTAAGAATATATAAAAATATAAAAATAATATATTTTTATTTATACATATTGGTATATAAAAATAATATATTAATATTATTTACAGAATTATTTATTTCATAAAATAATTTGAATTAATCTTAGCTAGTTTGAGATATATAATATTTATGGTAAAACATTATATAATGTTATGTTAATTTAGTGGTTTAAGACTTAATCTTGGAATTTGGTGGTCTAGTGTTCAAAACTTTTTAAGCGCGTGGTTTTAATATTTTTCCTCCAGCAAAGCGACGTCGTTTTGGCCTAAATTAGGCTTCAAAACAGCCGCACTAAAACTACGTCATTTTGACTTAAAGAGAGCGTTACGAGTTAACGGCGGAGTGATATTTTCGAGTCACATATTAAAGTTCAGTGTTAGTTTTGAACTTTTTCTAAAGTTCAGTGGCATTTTTGAGTCATGGGCCATAGTTGAGTGGTATTTGGTGTAGTTTACCCTTTTTAAAAAGGCCTAAGGGTATCATAAGCCCTTAAATTTTTGAAAAAAAATAAATTAAGCCCATAAACCTTTTTTTGCACATAATTAAGTCCTTATACTTCAAATTTTCATCAATTTACCCCTTTGACCAACCTTGACTGTTAAATTTAATAGTTTTTTGAACCATTTAGTGTAACATGTCGTGTTATAGTGTTGTTGGTCCAAAAAAATTTATTTTATTTAAAATTTCTAAAGATTCTGAAAAGCTTATAAAAGTTATAAAAAAATAGTTTTTTAAAAAAAAATTGTAAATGTCACATGACAGAACTGTATTATATCGCATGACAATAATATCTCAAGAAAAAATCGTCAAAAATTGATGGTCAAAGGGCTTAATTAATAAAATTTTTGAGTATAAAGACTTAATTGGGTGCAAAAAAATTAAGAACTTAATTGATTTGTTTCAAAAGTTCAAGGGCTTATAATACCCTTAAAACTTTTAAAAACAATATCAAATTGGCCTAAATATTTGAGGTAAAGATACCTATCCAACCCACCTAAACTTTTGAGATGATAATACCGATTTAATCCAAATGGGCCGGTTAGTGGGCCATTGATCTTAGTAGGCCTCATAAGGTAGAGACATCGAATTAAAACTATTTTTTTTAGAAAAATGTAAATATAAAAAAACCCTAAAAATATTCATCTTCTCTAAGTCGGTATTTTGGCGTCTGAACACTGAATTGAACACAAAAAGTGGGAAAAGTTACCAGCCTGATTAAATCTTTCCCGCAACTATAACTATATCAAGGCAAGTAATTTCTTCATTTTTTTATTTTCTCTTTTTCTTAAAAAATTAATTTTTTATCTGAAGTATATATTTTTGGTTTAGTTTCCTGGAATTCAGGATTGTTCTTGGATTCGCGGAGTATCGATAAGTTAAGAATAAATGGAGGACTGGGGTAATATTTTTTTTTCTCAATTTTGATTAACTTATTTATTGTTCTAGCGAGGCTTTGATTGATAACTCGTGTTCAATTTTCTTTTGTCTGTTTTATCATGTAAGAACTTGCATGTGGAATCTTTAATTTGATTAGATCTCAAATTAATTGGTTGTTATTTGTTTTTATTTTCTTTCGTTTTTGATGGGTTGAGGTTTTTCAAAGTTGACTGCTTTGAGTAAGGGTTTATTGGGGAATCGATTGTGGTGTTGCATTAGTGGAAAGGATTAGATTACTCAGAAAACTGATTGGGTTTTCTTTATTCCTTTTGAAAAGAAAAAAAGGAAAATTATTGTGAGGGAAGATTATTGATTCTGGCTGGGAAGCTAGACAGGGATTTGATTTTAGGGATTCAATTCAATGTTCTTTTCATCTGCCAGTTGTTAATTAGTTGTAAAAGTATGATGTATTATAGTAAGTTCAGATCCTTCACATTACCTTTCAATTGAGCTCACGAGTGCCATTCTTGCAGAGGATGAGATTCCACCTATCCCTACAAAGGCGCTGCCTAAAAGCAAATGGGATGATGAAGATCTTGATGATACTGATATCAAGGATTCATGGGAGGATGAAGATGAACCTCCTCAGCCTCAGGTATGATGGATGCCTTATTACTGGCTATTAGCTCAGTTTAATAGTATTTTACCACCAGGGATCTTTTCTTGATATCATTAGTTATGTTGTCTTAAAATCCATACAATAAAATGTGCAAAATGACAATATCTGTAACAAGTGTCTACCCTAAACACAAGCTAGAAGATGCGGTTACAGGTGTCAATTGCTGGTGTATTGGTCTGCTAATGTGATTTTGGAAGTTATAGGCTCTTTCTTAGTACAAGTTATATTCTAAACTTGGTTTTCATGAATGTATCCCAGGGGATTGTTGGATGGATAAATATTATGATAATTTCTATAATAGTATCTGGTCTTGAATTACCAACCAAATTTGAATCTTGGATTTGGTGCAAGTTTATTAAGAGGAACGTCTTTTCTTGATCTTGTAAGAATTTCTTCTCGTGGCTCATTATTGTCTTGCCTGCATCAGTTAAGTAATCCAATTGATGATTTCGAATGATGGAATGTAACATTGTGAAGTTGGATCCTTGAATTGCTTGATGATGTTTCTTTTCCATTCTGTCGGCAATCCTGGTTATCATGCCACTTAGTGTTTCTGTTCTTCTAGCTAGAGGCATATATAGATTGAAAGAACTACATAAATAAAGTTTAAATCCTTCTCTTAGTTTTAAAAAGCGCGCCTAAGGCGCCGGGCGCTTGTGGTCGCCGAACAAAATACCTCCACTAGCGTAAGCGCAGTGAGGTACGAGAAGCCCCCTAGGTGCGGCGAGGCGCACGCATTTTCCAGAGGCGCGCGACACTGCGCTTCTGACGCCTTCTGGCACACTAGATTCTGCCAAAGCCACGGCGAAGTTCAAGGCGGCTGTGAGTTTAGGAAGAGAGGCTGTTGCTAGGGTTTGAAAATACTAGGGTTTACTTTGAAATTTTTATTAAACTAAATATAGAAAATGGGTTGGTCATAAGCCCATTACATTTAGCCTAAAAATAATGGCCCAAACTCAAAAATAAATCCAACTAGCTCTAAAAATGGGTGGTCATCAGCCCCTTACATTGTTTTGTATTATTAATTTTGTGTTTGATAGGACTTTAATTATTGTAATTTCTATTTAAAGGGATGTATGGAATAATAAAACCCAAGTAAAATTTCTATAAAAAAACTTAAGAGATCTGGATCTATTTCTAACAAGTCATAAGGTTTCAATCCCCTTTTGATGAGCTTAGCTATGAATCACAATAGGTTGTTCCAGAGGCCGAGATAAAGGGAAGGCAATCGATTTTGATATCCCCGTCATTCATCCAGTGACAATGACTGTAAACAAGAAATCAATTAGAGCTTACAGTTATAATCCATCTTTGCTTGATGTCTGAATTGTCAATTATATCATCAGTCATTCAAAAAATTATTTAGTGTATCAATATGTAGTGAAATGGTCTCTCCTGCTAACTGAATATTCAAGTAGTGTTTGTGTTTTGGTGGGCACTGAGAATACGGCAAGTAGTTCTGTCAGCACAGCTATTGGTGCACACAATCAGTCCAAGAAGAGCAGAAAACTAACTAGCGAAGTGAGGCAATATGCTCAATTGATAGAGAGGGTGATGGCCCTCAAATTATTCAGTTTTATTTCTTGCCAATTTCACACAGCAAATTTCTTTTACTGGTTGGATTCGGTAAGAAAGGAAGAGTATTTTCTTGATCAGTTGATCTACCTGGGAACATTTAAACAAAGAGGAAAAACTGGGAGCAAAAGGATACTGCCCATGATGCTTACCACTTGGAGGTAGAATAAAGTAGATAAGAGTGTTTGTATGCTGCAGCTGAACATCTATACTTTTGAGCACTTGCATATAAATTTCTGGGGGACTAATTTGAAATGTCACCTTCGACATGGTTGATTTCCTTTTCCAATGGAATAAACTAACGAGAAAAAGTACAAAGTGCATTATGAACATAAACAGTACAGCAGCATTCTGTCGAAGACTTTTGTTTTGTTTCATTAACAAAATTTCTTGTTACATAGCTCTTTTGTATGGGCATTACATGCAAAGAATGTTATTGCGGACAAGTTATTTGTGTTATATATTTATGATGATTGAGAAAAACTATTTGCTTGTGTTGATGTGCTGTTTCCTTGATTATTATCAGCAACCCGTAGCAAAAGCTCCCGAAGAGAAGGCTCCCAAGAAACCTGCAGCGAAAGCTACTGAAAAGAAAGGGAAAGCTGTTGAAGTCGCTAAACAAGAACCCCTTGATCCTGTTGCAGAAAAACTTCGCCAACAAAGGTAGAGCGTAGTTTATTTAGCTTCTGGAGCGATGACACTAAGAAACTTCCTCAGTTATTTTAAAGTGGGTGTTGCTGCATTTATAGTTTTATACTTGCTAGAACTAAGCTCATCTAAGTTGAGAACTAATAGTCAGATACTTACCTTTAAGTAACATTTATTCCTCTCTTGCCCATTTGCATACTTGGATCTCAGAATTTTTTTAGGTTTTCTTTGCTTTTATGTCTCCAAAACTGACATGTTCCTAATATTTGTTGACAAACTCTGGCATTTGCTATATCACAGGCTTGTGGAAGAAGCTGATTACAAGTCCACTACTGAACTTTTTGCCAAGAAAGGTGATGACAAGACCCTTGATAATTTTATTCCCAAATCTGAAAGTGACTTTTTGGAATACGCCGAGCTTGTTTCGCATAAGCTTCACCCATATGAGGTGAGTTTAATCGTCTTCCTTTTCCAGTCTTGGTTCTATATTGAGAAAGTTCTTAAGTTGCCCATATATGTACTTCGATGCAGAAAAGTTACCATTATATTGCACTACTTAAGGCAGTGATTAGACTATCAGTGACTTCCTTGAAAGCAGCTGATACTAAAGATGTAGCTTCTTCGATCACAGCAATTGCAAATGAAAAGTTAAAAGCAGAGAAAGAAGCCACAAGTAAAAAGAAGACAGGTAAAATATATGCAGTTCCTTTTTTCATTCTTGTGCACCATAGTATTTACCTTAGCCAGAAAGGAAAATAGAATGTCTGCCTATTTCGTTCTTCTCTTTATTGACAATTTTAAATGAATAGTGGGAAGAAAGTAACTTTTAATACAGTTTATTGTATTGTTAAAGTCCCTCCAAATGATGCCAACAATCCCCTTTGGCAGACAATCTTTTTGTATTCCTTTGGCTTGACATATCATGGTTCCTCATATTAACCTTTTTTACAGTGGATTTTATATCTGCTACAGACTACAGTTACGGACTTCAAATAAGAGGAAGAATTAAAAGCATATAATCTCATCTTTAGTTTTTACTGCTGTTTCAGCATTTGACTATTGACTTACCAGTCAGCCTACCGCCGTGATTCTCTAACTGCCTTGTGGACATTTTTTAGGTGGCAAGAAAAAGCAGCTCCATGTTGATAAACCAGATGATGATTTGGCTGTTAATGCTTATGATGATATAGACGATTATGACTTTATGTGAGCCATTTGGGGCATATACCACCTTGATCTAGTGTTTGCATACGGATCTTGTGTTCACTGCACAGCATCAATGTCCGGCTCTGTTTTTTTGGGTTTTCCGATTCTTGGAGAAATTTACTTGTGTTATGAACACATCCATAATGTGAAGATATTGGAACCATTAGATAAAAAGTTCAGGAGGAAAGTCTTGTCCATGGTTTTGGGCAGTTTTGGATACCTTAAAATTCATATGATGTTTTTGCAGAATGCTATTGTAAGAATATACAATAATACTATTTGTTTGTGCATTATGAGAACCAGTTGTTCCACATGATTTGAATAACGATTGATAAACATTATTGAGGGACAAGTTTTGACTCTTGAGTTCACAACTAGGGGTGATAATTAGCCTGACCGGCTCGCGAGCTAGTCGGTTAAAGTTCAGTTCGAGTGAGCTTAATTCAAGCTCGGCTTGAAATGCTCGTGAACAAGCTCGGAATATATATATATATATTCTATACACATGCGGTGGAAACTGAAAGTTTCTACAAACGCCTTAGTTTTAGGGTATAGGGAGTTAGTTTAGGGTATATGGTTTAGGGGTTTAGGTGTAGGGGGTTAGAATTTAGGGATAGTTGTTTCAATTTAAAATTTAGGGTTATAATTTAGAGTTTATAGGTTAAAACCTAAATCTTCACCATATTACCCTAAAAACTAAACCCTAACTTATAAACCCTAAATTATAACCCTAAACCTTAAATTGAAACAACTATCCCTAAATTCTAACTCCCTACACCTAAACCCCTACGCCAGTGTATAGTATATATATATATATATGCATTAAAAGTTGTCTGTTTAGTAAAAGATACAACAATTAAGAAAAAAAATCACTTCTTAATTATAGTTGTATTAAACAACAATTATAGTTATAATTATTTAAATTTACTTCTAATAATTTTTAGATTATTTTCTAACACTTAAATTAGTAGATTGTTAAAATTTAATGATTGAATTAAATTAAAGTAAACTTTATACTCTAAATTAAAAAAAATAAAACTAACATAATAAAATTAAAAAGTAACATGGCTGAAATGAGTATTTATAAAGTTTGAACTGGAAGAAAACAGCTTACACTTACATAGGGATGCTTGCGAATACCCTCATCCCCATACCCACCTGAAATTTTCATATTCACCACTTACCCACCACCTACGGTTGGTACAATTTTTAAATCCACACCCGCCCACGCATGTATATTTTTAAATTCATCCCCACACCACCACTCAATTGGATATCCATTACTCATCTCGTACCCGCCTATTAACACGCCTGACAGCAACCATACACATAAAACATAAATTTAAGATCAACCACAAAACATAAATTACAAGCAATATCCTATAAAATTAAGAGATTTATAAAATAATTTGTGAAATTACATATAAATTCATAATGGTCCAAATTTATATGGCGGGAAGGATGCCGGGCGGGCGGGTGCGGGGCGGGACGAGCGGATGCGAGGCGGGTAAGGTCTTAAATCCACCACCTACCCACTACCTGCGGCGGGTATAACTTTTTACATCCACATCCGCCCACTACCCACCAAATTTATACCTATCCCCGCCCCAATTGTGACGGGTGCGGTGTAGAATCCACGAAATTGTACTCGTCTGTCATCCTTATACACACCTAATATCCCACATCTTTAACGTATATAAAACAAGGAGAGCAAGCATCCTCTAAATAGGTGCTTAAACTTTAACATAATTTTTATTGAGTTGAGCCGAGCTGAGCCGAGTTTGACGAGCTTTGAGCTCGAGCCAAGTTTAATAATATTATTTTTGAGTCGAGCTCGAGCCTAAAATTTTGAGCCGAGCTTGATCAGGCTCGGGCTCGGCTCGTTAGCACCCCTATTTACAACCCTAAAAGAACCCTATAATATTATAAATAGGTTCTTAAACTTTAACATAATTTTTATTGAGTTGAGCCGAGTCGAGTTTGACGAGCTTTGAGCTCGAGCCAAATTTAATAATATTATTTTTGAGTTGAGCTCGAGCCTAAAATTTTGAGCCGAGCTTGATCAGGCTCGGGCTGGCTCGTTAGCACCCCTATTCACAACCCTAAAAGAACCCTATAATACTGAAATCAATGGAGTAAAGACTGAGTTTCTCACTGCCAAATGAAAATGGACATTGGGAACACAGATTTTTGCCGTCTGTTATGATATTTAACAACCCGTTGGCTTATAAATAGTTTATAAAACAGTGCGAAAATGCTGAATCCAATAAGCTAAATACAGATGCCACCGAATGACCAAGTTGTTGAAAAGATTAGGGAATTTTGAGATCCTTAAATGTGGTTGAATGAAGCAGACAAAGTATTGTCTAAAAAAGTAGGATTCCTAAGTATATGATTGACATTTATTCCGATAAATAATTGGTGAATTCAATCTCGTCATGTATTGATATATATCATTATTCATATGTACCGATATGCATGATTAATTATTTTAATAACTTTTGAAATCATGAGGACCTAAAACTTATTCGTTTCTAAAAATAAAATATGTTTGAAACATTTTTTTTCTTCAGATTTTTCAATTCAAAAATAATAAAATTATGGGTAAACTACTCAGGTAACTACCAAACTTTTGAATTGGTCATATTTTGACCACCGCCGTTAAAAAACTAACATAGAGGTGATATGTCAGTTAACGAAAATTGTAAAATTATACATTTGGTTCCTATTATATTAATTTGGTCCTAATTTTAATTTAATTCAAAATATATAAAACGAAAGTTTGCAACCAAGGGAAATTGAACTCAAACCACTGAGCTAGAGCCACTCCTATGAAATATTCTATCAAACATTTGGGTTACACTTTAATTGTCCCAATCAAACAGGTAATATTGCTACATCAAAGTTTTTGGGTTACATTTGCAATTCAATTAATTTCTAGGGAGTTTTTTTATTGGATTGAGGGGAAAAAAAGAAATCATGTAATGAGCTGAGAAAGGGATTACGAATATTGCAGATATGGGTCCTTGCAATTCAATTAATTTCTGGGTACTTCTTTTATTTACCGTTTTTGTTTGTTTAAATTATCTTGCTGTTTTGTCTGTTGATTCTTTTCTACATAGAAGATTATGACTGATTTTAGAAGAAAAGCACTAAAAAGTGTTGTTTTGGATAAAATAAATGAACGCTAGACCTTGGATAACTATTAAGTGATGCTTACAGCTTATTGCATTGGAAATTCCTTAACTATTCATGAAGTTGAATTGTTTGCATCGAAGAAATCTGCAACATACCTAAAACAGAGCCGTATAAACTGCTGAGCAGGAGAAACAGAGCGTTTTAATTTTTCATCCTCATTTCACAGTGTTGATATCATTTTTCATAAGTGGCTCTAGCTCAATGGTTTGAGCGTGGCAATTTAACGCACAAGTTTTGGGTACAAACTTTGTTAACTGCCACATCACCCCCTCCATTAATTTTTAACGACAGTGGTCAAAATAGGTACGCCCAAATAATTCGGTGGTCACCTGAGTAGTTTATCTAAAATTTTATTAAAACATCAAGACCATAAGCTAAAAGAATCTAAAAATAGCACAAAAAATGTTTTAACGTATTTTATTCTAAAAATGAATAATCACATTTTAGGTATGATTTTAAAAGTTATTAAAATAGTTAATGGTACATATCAGTACATATGATTAATGGTACACATTGGTATATGTCATTTACTCTAGACTCATATGTCAACTGTATCTACAAATACTCTTTTGCATATATTATTAGTATAATTGTTTTGGATCATTGCTTCTACATTTTAACATTTGTAGCAATTGAATGTATAATATAACAGATATCCATAATTTTGTTCCTTGTATTTGTAATAGCATATTTCCTGATGCCTTGGTTCATTCATAATCTCATTTTTCTGATACAATGGGTGTCACCAGTTACAGCGATGAGTACACTTCCACAATCCCTCCAGCCAGGCTTTTCAAAGCCACACAACCTCATCCCAAAACTCATGCCATTGGCTATTAAAAGCATCGAAATTACCCGTGACGGAGGAGATCAACTTTGCTGAAGGTGAAACAAACTACTAGACTCCGACACTTTCGGGTTCGATTAACCAATGTCTATATAAAGTGATTAAGTATAATTGTGCAGGTAGCCAAGTCAAGTACATCAAGAACCGGGTCGATGAGCTTGACGAGACGAATTTTTCATTCAAGTACAGTTTGATTGAAGGTGATGGGGTGATGGAGAAGCTTGAAAAAATCACATATGAGGTAAAATTTGAGAGCACAGCAGATGGAGGGAGCAAAAACAAGATGAGAAGCAGTTACTACACCAAGGGTGAGTTTGAGGAAGTTAAGGCTGGCAAAGAAAATGCATTGGCTATGTATAAAGTAGTCGAAGGCTATCTTCTTCAGAATCCGGATGCTTATGCTTAATTAAACATATGTTTTCGTGGTGTTGAGAATTTATCTCTGCTTCGATGTTTTGGTGTGTTAAAAGACACTAGCATTTAGCATGTGTCTGGTTATGGTTGTCTTAATAAGGATTGGAATGCGTATTTTCTTCCTTCATATGCTCTTCAACTCTTCATGCAAACTACATTGAATCAATTTTTAGTCAATTTGATACACAACTAGACCTGGCAAGCTTAATCCAATACCCGAAATCCGAACTGAATTATCCGAATCGAGACTTGATTTTGACCCAAACATGATGATTCAAAGTTGATTCGAAACTCGAAATAAACCGAACCGAAACCGACCCAAATTTTTTTGTTGAACCGAAATGGATCCGAACCGAATGCTACCCAAACCGAAAGCTGAACTGAATATCGACCCGATTTTAACCTAAAAATTAAGATAACATAAATGAATAATTTATTTTTAATATTAACTATTTTTAACAATATAATAAATAATAAAATGAAATATGTTTTATTATCTTTTTGTACTATAATATGGAAGAGACTGTTGCTCTTGTCAAAGTTGTAGTATAATAACATTTTATGTCATTTTTGCTAAAAATTAAATCTTAGAAATTAAAATGAAAAAAATATCAATATATTAAATTAATAGACTAAATTACAAAGATTAGTTAATTTCGACTAAAAGTAAATTTTTAGAGACTAAATATCACTACGGGGAGAGGATTTCTATATCCGGAGTCTAAACCGTGGGGATAATTGTGACTAAATTAAATTAAACTAAAACTTAAAGTTGAATATTAGTACTAAAATGTAACATTTTAAATGTAACATGACCTAAAAAGTAATTAATCTCTAGCTTAAAAAATTGGTGGCTTATTTCCCTCCAAAATTTTGTCTTTTCCCTCTCTATTTTTACCAATTGTCTTCTTTTTTTTTCTTTTCTTTTTTCAATCTAGCATAAAAAAATTGGTGACTTATTTCCCTCCAAAATTTTGTCTTTTTCTCTCTCTATTTTTACCAATTGTGTTTTTTTTTTAAAATTTAATTGAGACATTTTTTATTTTTCTTAATTTAATTGAGTTTCAATTTTGATTAATTTAATTAAAATTTCACATTTAGTTTTAGAATTGTTTTAATTATGTCTGTGATTTATGCTTCTAGATTTTAGTTAGCTCAATTTAGATTAATTTAATTTAATTGAGTTTTAATTTAGATTAATTTAATTGAAATTTCACAATTAGTTTTAGAATTATTTTAATTATGTCTGTGATTTATGCTTCTAGATTTTAGTTAGCTCAATTTAGATTAATTTAATTTAATTGAGTTTTAATTTAAATTAATTTAATTGAAATTTCACATTTAGTTTTAGAATTATTTTAATTATGTTTGTGATTTATGCTGCTAGATCCTAAGTTTAATAAATTAGGATGAGTCTACCACGTGCGACGAACATTGATAAACACCACTAACGATGAACACCATTAAATTTTTTTGAAAAATTTTAAAAATCTAAAGACTAGAATTATAATTAAAAAAATAAAAATCAAATTTAATAGTTACTTTATAATATTTTTTTAATAGGTTAGAATCAAATATACCCATTCTCCTAAACCCTAACAAAATCAATTGATTAAAAAAAATAGAAATCAGTTTTTTTTAAATCTATTTGATAGAAATCAGTTTAAAGCCAAATTTAATAGACGCGACAACCATGTGAACATGCGGGTATATTGGATTCTAATCTATTAAAAAATTATAAACTTATTTCTATTTTTTCAAGAGATTGATTTTGTTAGGGGTTAGGAGAATTGAGTATATTTGATTCTAACCTATTAAAAAAATATTATAAAGTAACTATTAGATTTGATTTTTATTTTTTAAGAGATAATTTTAATTATAATTTTAGTCCTTTAGATTTTTAAAATTAAAAAAAAACATTAATGGTGTTCATCGTTAGTAGTGTTCATCAATGTTCGTCGCCCGTTGTAGAATTTTCCAATAAATAAATTCATTTCAGACATTATTATTATTATTATTATAAATTTTGATTTAATATAATTATACACAAAAATTTGATATGGATACATGAAGCTTTGATTTAAATATTTAATCAAATTCAAATGCATAGATTAACAAGTTGAATCAGAATTAATTTCATACACCAATAACTCTAAACTAAACCATAAATACTAAACCTCAAACCCTAAACCCAACTCAAACCGAATTGACCCAGAAATTCAAATGTTGACCCGACTCGAAATCGACCCGAACCGAAAGCGACCCGATTTTGACCCGAACCGAAAGCGACCAATTCGATATTGACCCGACCCAAAAACAACTGATCCGATTTTGACCCGATCCAATACCCGAATCGGATCCGACTCATCACAGACCCGAACTCAAACCGAACCGAGTCTAAATAAATATTAGATAAACCCAAAACGATCCGAACCGAATGACTCGATTGCCACCTCTATACACAACCTTATTATGTCGTGTTTTAACTTCTGATTTATTAAATGATCATCACATCATTCAGGACGAAATATTTATATATTTGTATAAGGATAACCATGGATGAAATATTTGTAATATCTGTAAAATCTGTATCTGAATATATAAATTTATTTTTTAAAATAGGAATATATAGATTTATTTTAAAATTTAAATCCGTTCACTATTCATATTAAATCCAAATATTATTGTTCAAGTCAAAGTTAATAAATTAATTATCGAATATCCCAATCTGAAGTATAAAAAAGTAAGTAAAAATTTTATATAGTAAGGCGTATTGATGGGACTAGATATTCGATTTTGAACTTGTTATTTGCGAAAAATAAAAAGAATTGGGATATCTATTTTCTAAAATTGAATTCATTGTATTAATTCTTTATTTAAAAATTTAACATGTCACATTTTCAATGGTTCACGATTTTTTAATGTGAAAAAATAGGAGATTTTGTTAAATATAATATTTAATATAATTATTTCTATTTATTTGTATTTAATAATAAAATTTAAAATAATATTATCAATAATAATAAATATTGGAGTAAATTATAAATTTAGATACAAATAGGCTCAATTATAGGATTAAATAAAAATTTATGGACTAAATTTAACAAAAGTTTTTTTAAAGACTTGTTATGTCATTTACCTTTGTCGTCGAAGTCATATGCATATTTTTACTCAGAAGTGGGTTACATGACACGATTTTATTGGTCATTTTTTAACATAGTTAACTATTTGTAGTGAAATGGGTAATATTATTAAAGTTAGGGGGAATAAAAAAACTTTAGATACCAATTTAATAAAACAAGCATAATTTAGGGGTAAATAATATTTTAAACCATTAGATTTTCAAATTAAATAGTTTTAGTTATAGTATAAGTTAAAGGTTACTATATCATGCACTACCAAGGAAAAAATATTTCTACGAGCATGTCTAAATTCACTTTAAAAATTAAAATTTAAACTTTTAATCTTAAACTTAAATTTCATCTGTAACAACGGGTGAGTCGCCACCAATCTTTTGTTTTACTTTAGGTGCGATTGGAACACCTGAAAAACCCGGTTATTTTAATAAAACTTGTTTTTTATTAAAACAACGAGTTTTGGTCTGCGAAACCAGAAAAACAGGTTCGGGAGTCGGTTACGTGTGGGGAAGGGTGAGCACCCCCACAACGCCCAAAAATTGGTACCTGTCGATTACGTAATGTCTTATGGTGGAATTATGAATTCGAATTTAAATTTAGAAATTATGATCCCTTAATTTAAAATAATATTTAAAAATGTATGTTTATGAAAGGAAAGGTACACTCCAACGCCCGGAGCATAATTTCCGTTAGACTCCCGACTGAAGGAAGTCTATTTTGAAAATTAAGATTTAGAATAAAAATATTTTTAATAGAGACTATAGAAAAGTGGCACCCTTACGCTTAGGGTACGTTTTTCACAATAACCCCTACTAAAAAGTTTTAATTTAAAATTCAATCAAACAACATAAATAAATATATTTTATTCAAACATGGCATACAAAATAAAATATACAAACATGATATATAAAATAAAAAACATACGAACAAATATAAAACATCTTATATTTCATACAAAGATATTTATTACAAAAGGACAACATTAAAATAGACGAGGATCAAAATTTACCATACTAGAAGCTTGAAATAAAAACTTCACCCGACTCCTAGCAGAATCTCCGCATCACCTCGCTATAACTCAAAAATTGATTCGAACGGACCTCGACAGGGCCTCCAATCGAATCAACTATTCGAACCATTAAAAGGGCACTGCCCCTAAGGTTCGAAAGGGGCACTGCCCCTAAAACTTGCGCCACTTTGATGGCATTTTTTTTTTGTTGTGTCCTGCTCAAAGACAGCCCCCCTATTTATAGTCCTTGGGTGGGGAGGTGAGTCACTTAGGAGTTTCACGTGGATGCCTTGCATGGCATCCACGGTTTTTACCTTTTTTATTTATTTTTTTTTTGTTTTTTTTGTTTTTCATTTTTTATAATAATAAAGTTATTTATTTATTTATTCTTTGTTATTCTAGACCTAAAAATGGGTTACTACAGCTGCCCCTCTTTGCTTATTGTTGTATAACGACAATGAAGCAAAGACAAAAAAGAACCCATTTTAATTTGGTCTAGTTTGGCTCTTTTCTTCTTGGCACATTATTTTCTGCTTCACTGATCCGCTCAGCCGCCCTGCAGAAAACTTGACCTAGCTTCGATATTGACAGAGCGACGATGTCTACAAAACTTGATCCATTTGTAACATAGAACACTTAACAAGGTAGCTTGATCTGGAGGAGAAAGATTGATCCACTGCAACTCTATAGATGCGAGAAGATCTGAAGAAGGCTCGATCATCTGCAACTCCATTGATGCGAGAAGATCTGAGGAAGGGTCGATCATCTCCAACTCCATTGATGCGAGAAGATCTGAAGAGGGGTCGATCATCTGCAACTCTATTGATGCGAGAAGATCTGAAAAGGGGCGATCTACTGCAACTCCATTGATGCGAGAAGATCTGAAGAAGGGTCGATCATCTGCAACTCCATTGATGCGAGAAGATCTGAAGAAGGGTCGATCATCTGCAACTCCATTGATGCGAGAAGATCTGAAGAGGGGTCGATCTACTACAACTCCATTGATGCGAGAAGATCCGAAGAAGGGTCGATCATCTGCAGCTCCATTGATGCGAGAAGATCTAAAGAAGGGTCGATCATCTGCAACTCCATTGATGCGAGAAGATCTGAAGAAGGATCGATCTACTGCAACTCCATTGATGCGAGAAGATCTTAAGAAGGGTCGATCATCTGCAACTCCATTGATGCGAGAAGATCTGAAGAAGGGTCGATCTACTACAACTCAATTGATGCGAGAAGATCTTAAGAAGGGTCGATCTACTGCAACTCCATTGATGCGAGAAGATCTAAAGAAGGGTCGATCATCTGCAACTCCATTGATGCGAGAAGATCTGATGAAGGGTCGATCATCTGCAACTCCATTGATGCGAGAAGATCTGAAGAAGGGTCGATCTACTGCAACTCCATTGATGCGAGAAGATCTAAAGAAGGGTCGATCTACTGCAACTCCATTGATGCGAGAAGATATGAAAAGAGGCGATCTACTGCAACTCCATTGATGTGAGAAGATCTAATGAAGGGTCGATCTACTGCAACTCCATTGATGCGAGAAGATCTGAAAAGGGGCGATCTACTGCAACTCCATTGATGCGAGAAGATCTGATGAAGGGTCGATCTACTGCAACTCCATTGATGCAAGAAGATCTGAAAAGAGGTGATCTACTGCAACTCCATTGATGCGAGAAGATCTAAAGAAGGGTCGATCATCTGCAACTCCATTGATGCGAGAAGATCTGAAAAGGGGCGATCTACTGCAACTCCATTGATGCGAGAAGATCTAAAGAAGGGTCGATCATCTGCAACTCCATTGATGCGAGAAGATCTAAAGAAGGGTTGATCTACTGCAACTCCATTGATGCGAGAAGATCTGAAAAGGGGCGATCTACTGCAACTCCACTGATGCGAGAAGATCTGATTAATACTAGAATTCCGTCAACGAGACGAAGAAGAGTGTCCTTGGTTTACACTTCTTTTGCATTTTTCCCAAATGCACAGGGATGAACGGATTTGATTTGCCTTTACCGGTAGCCGTTTTCTCCGGGCTAGTTGTACCATTCCCCTGGGTACAATCAGTTTGGACCAATCATGAGATTGGATTTTTCCCAAGGATTTATTTTCCTTGGACCATTCGTGACAATGGATTTTCGATAGACATCTGAATTGTCCATTGTCTTAAACTTAACCGTGTTTAAGCCCGTTATGCCTACATTTCTGTCGGCTTTCGGTTTTGCATTTTTCCCAAATGCACAGGGATCAACGGTTTTGATTTGCCTTTACCGGTAGCCGTTTGCTCCGGGCTAGTTGTACCATTCCGCTAGGTACAATCAGTTTGGACCAATCATGAGATTGGATTTTTCCAAAGGATTTATTTTCCTTCGACCATTTGCGAAAATGGATTTTCGATGGATATTTGAATTATCCATTGTCTTAAACTTGATCGTGTTTAAGCACGTTGTGCCGATATTTCTGTCTGACTTTCCAAAATAGCTTTGATCCTCATGAGAGGAAGAAGTTGAGAAATTCACATTTTTAAGACTATCCTTAAGAAAGGATCCCAATTTTTGAGAAAAGGTATCCTTAAGAAATGACGAAATTTAAGAAAATGTGTCCTTAAGAAAGGGCAAAGTTAAAAAAAAACTATTGTTTTGAGAAAATGTGTCCTTAAAAAAGAACGAAGTTAGGAAACTCCTGGTTCGAGAAAAATTATCCTTGAGAAATAACAGAGTCAAAAAACTTTAATTTTGAAAAAAAAAGTGTCCTTAAGAAAGGATAGAGTTAAGAAACTCCAATTTTGGGAAAAGATGCCCTTAAGAAAGGACGGAGTTAAGAAACTCGTGTTTTCGAGAAAAGATACCCTTAAGAAAGGACGGAGTTAAGAAACTCTTGTTTTTGAGAAAAATTGCCCTTAAGAAAGGACGGAGTTAAGAAACTCCAATTTTGGGAGAAGGTGTCCTTAAGAAAGGACGGAGTTAAGAAACTCGTATTTTCGAGAAAAGGTGCCCTTAAGAAAGGACGAAGTTAAGAAATTCTTGTTTTTGAGAAAAGTGCCCTTAAGAAAGGACGGAGTTAAGAAACTCCAATTTTGGGAAAAGGTGTCCTTAAGAAAGGACGAAGTTAAGAAACTCGTGTTTTCGAGAAAAGGTGCCCTTAAGAAAGGACGGAGTTAAGAAACTCTTGTTTTTGAGAAAAAGTGCCCTTAAGAAAGGACGGAGTTAAGAAACTCCAATTTTGGGAAAAGGTGTCCTTAAGAAAGGACGAAGTTAAGAGACTCTTGTTTTTGAGAAAAGATGCCCTTAAGAAAGGACGGAGTTAAGAAACTCAAATTCTGAAAAAAAAAAGATGTCCTTAAGAAAGGACGGAGTTAAGAAACTCAAATTCTGAAGAAAAAAAATGTGTCCTTAAGAAAGGACATAGTTTAGGAAAATCTTTAAGTAACAAGTTCCAAGTTAGCTCCTGATAGTATTTATGCAGATGATGTTCATGTGCTTGCTTTTGTGATGATGCAAAGATGCATGAAATTCTTGTAGAAGTCCCTTTCTTCTGACTTAGTTTGATCTCCTGATTTTTGTTTAAAATTTGTCTCGGCAGAAGTTTGCCCCCCAAGCTTCATTGTCCTCATTTTTTTTGAATTTGAACTTCTAAGCTGAATGATCTCGATGTCATCTCCTTTTTTTTCAGGGAAATTGACTTGGCTCATCACTATTGACGGAGGCGAGATTGAAAAAGGTTGATTCTAGATGTTCACGGCATGAAGTTATGACCCCTGAAAATGGAACATTAGTTAGTAATCTGTTCGGAAAAAATTACCGTTTTTACCTAGATGTTCGAGCTTTTTGCATATTCGGCCTTCTTCAAGGCTAAATGTTGGTCATTATGTTGTCGCCCCCGCAGTTGAGGTTTTCGGTCTCTTTCCTAGACCTGTTCATATGTTCAAGACATAAATGTGCTATGGATGCACTTATCTTTGTGTTTGATGCATGTATCTAGCCTAAATGCATGATAACTTGTATGATGTATGCAGTTATTGTAGAATGATGAATGGGAAATTTTGTTTTGCCCCTCAGAGGGATGCCCCTGACTCTAAGTTGCCAGATCTTTGCCTCAATGCTCGATGCCTTGTTTGTAAGGATGCCCCCAACTTTCCTTGGGTTTGATCATCTTTTGGGATTACTCCCTCGAGTGAATGCCTCGACATTTTTGTCTAAGACTGCTCTTGAAGCGAACTCGAAGCTTGAAGTATATTTTCATCTCTTCTTGAAAAGCTGTCATTGTTCTTGTGAACACGTTAGGTTGCCCCCCGGTCGGGTCTATAAATTTGTTGTTGGTTCATGGAAGCTCATTACTTTTGGCTCTAGCGAAGTGCTATAATCGATAATTGATGTAGTCATCCAAGGTGTAGAAGTCTGACTTGGCATCAGAGGCTCACTTCCTGAACTCGTCGAGGAAATCTCTCAGCTTGGGGCCTTGAAGAGGTATGATGTATGTATGAGTGCAAAGGTTATTTGAAAATGCCCCTGGATTGATCAACTTTGCTTTATCTGGTATTTGCTAACATGGGGCATCCCGAGATTGGTTTCAAAGTTCCGAAATGAATGCATGTAAATGCAAGGTACATGTTCTAGATGTGAAGGTACTTATTCAAAATAGAATGTATGCATGTAAATGGAAAATGCATGTCCTAGATGAGAAAGTACTGATTCAAAAATAGTTCCCGTGGTTCAACTTCTGAATTTACGGGATTTATTCGCAACTTTTGAATGTTGCATCGATATCTAGGGTACTAGATTTTCTCCCGATGATAATTTTTCAAATAGAGACCAGACGTGAATCAATACTTCATGCTGATGAAGAGCAAAAATTAAAATAACGTTATAATGGTGTCATGTAATTAATATAGAATGAATGACTTAATGCAACATGATCACCAAAGAGAAAATGGGTTAGTTCATAATAAAAGAATTGAATGAATAAATCAAACGATGAATAGGACAAAAATTAACAGTAAAGAAATTGCACATATAGCAAATAAAGGCATAAAAACCTAAACAGGGTGACTGCTAACGGGCAGAGTTTTGGTTTGGCTTTAAGGGGTAAGCTCTTAGGGTTTACTATATGTGTTTTGTTTCTAAAGTAACGGTACCCGAACTGTCGCTAGGACATCGATTCGGGAGGATACATTTCCCTAGGTCTGCACGGAGACAGAGTTCTCACGAAGACAAAGTGACATATATCCCGGAAGCGTTTCACCATCCTACACGGAGGGGGTACCTCACGAAGGCGTGGTTTCTCGCTCCCACTTAAGGGACGGAGCTCGGGTATAGAGCTCGGGATATGATAACTCAAAAAATAAATTTATAAAAATTTTGTAAAAATTTTTAAAGAAAAGGGATCACAAATTAATTAAATTGAAGTCATAATTTCCACCTATAGACAAAAGGTAATCGACTTGTGGCTTGACTCTCTAAAAAAAAGGTCCCCAGCGGAGTCGCCAAGCTGTAACAACGGGTGAGTCGCCACCAATCTTTTGTTTTACTTTAGGTGCAATTCGAACACCTGAAAAACCCGGTTATTTTAATAAAACTTGTTTTTATTAAAACAACGAGTTTTGGTCTGCGAAACCAGAAAAACAGGTTCGGGAGTCGGTTACGTGTGGGGAAGGGTGAGCACCCCCACAACGCCCAAAAATTGGTACCTGTCGATTACGTAATGTCTTATGGTGGAATTATGAATTCGAATTTAAATTTAGAAATTATGATCCCTTAATTTAAAATAATATTTAAAAATGTATGTTTATGAAAGGAAAGGTACACTCCAACGCCCGGAGCATAATTTCCGTTAGACTCCCGAATGAAGGAAGTCTATTTTGAAAATTAAGATTTAGAATAAAAATATTTTTAATAGAGACTATAGAAAAGTGGCACCCTTACGCTCAGGGTACGTTTTTCACAATAATCCCTACTAAAAAGTTTTAATTTAAAATTCAATCAAACAACATAAATAAACATATTTTATTCAAACATGGCATACAAAATAAAATATACAAACATGATATATAAAATAAAAAACATACGAACAAATATAAAAACATCTTATATTTCATACAAAGATATTTATTACAAAAGGACAACATTAAAATAGACGAGGATCAAAATTTACCATACTAGAAGCTCGAAATAAGAACTTCACCCGACTCCTAGCAGAATCTCCGCATCACCTCGCTATAACTCAAAAATTGATTCGAACGGACCTCGACAGGGCCTCCAATCGAATCAACTATTCGAACCATTCAAAGTGCACTGCCCCTAAGGTTCGAAAGGGGCACTGCCCCTAAAACTTGCGCCACTTTGATGGCATTTTTTTTGTTGTGTCCTGCTCAAAGGCAGCCCCCCTATTTATAGTCCTTGGGTGGGGAGGTGAGTCACTTAGGAGTTTCACGTGGATGCCTTGCATGGCATCCACGGTTTTTACCTTTTTTATTTATTTTTTTTGTTTTTTTTTCTTTTTCATTTTTTATAATAATAAAGTTATTTATTTATTTATTCTTGGTTATTCTAGACCTAAAAATGGGTTACTACAACTGCCCCTCTTTGCTTATTGTTGTATAACGACAATGAAGCAAAGACAAAAAGGAACCCATTTTAATTTGGTCTAGTTTGACTCTTTTCTTCTTGGCACATTATTTTCTGCTTCACTGATCCGCTCAGCCGCCCTGCAGAAAACTTGACCTAGCTTCGATATTGACAGAGCGACGATGTCTACAAAACTTGATCCATTTGTAACATAGAACACTTAACAAGGTAGCTTGATCTGGAGGAGAAAGATTGATCCACTGCAACTCTATAGATGCGAGAAGATCTGAAGAAGGCTCGATCATCTGCAACTCCATTGATGCGAGAAGATCTGAGGAAGGGTCGATCATCTGCAACTCCATTGATGCGAGAAGATCTGAAGAGGGGTCGATCATCTGCAACTCTATTGATGCGAGAAGATCTGAAAAAGGGCGATCTACTGCAACTCCATTGATGCGAGAAGATATTAAGAAGGGTCGATCATCTGCAACACCATTGATGCGAGAAGATCTGAAGAAGGGTCGATCATCTGCAACTCCATTGATGCGAGAAGATCTGAAGAGGGGTCGATCTACTGCAACTCCATTGATGCGAGAAGATCCGAAGAAGGGTCGACCATCTGCAGCTCTATTGATGCGAGAAGATCTAAAGAAGGGTCGATCATCTGCAACTCCATTGATGCGACAAGATCTGAAGAAGGATCGATCTATTGCAACTCCATTGATGCGAGAAGATCTTAAGAAGGGTCGATCATCTGCAACTCCATTGATGCGAGAAGATCTGAAGAAGGGTCGATCTACTACAACTCCATTGATGCGAGAAGATCTTAAGAAGGGTCGATCTACTGCAACTCCATTGATGCGAGAAGATCTAAAGAAGGGTCGTTCATCTGCAACTCCATTGATGCGAGAAGATCTGATGAAGGGTCGATCATCTGCAACTCCATTGATGCGAGAAGATCTGAAGAAGGGTCGATCTACTACAACTCCATTGATGCGAGAAGATCTAAAGAAGGGTCGATCTACTGCAACTCCATTGATGCGAGAAGATCTGAAAAGAGGCGATCTACTGCAACTCCATTGATGTGAGAAGATCTAATGAAGGGTCGATCTACTGCAACTCCATTGATGCGAGAAGATCTGAAAAGGGCGATCTACTGCAACTCCATTGATGCGAGAAGATCTGATGAAGGGTCGATCTACTGCAACTCCATTGATGCGAGAAGATCTGAAAAGGGGCGATCTACTGCAACTCCATTGATGCGAGAAGATCTAAAGAAAGGTCGATCATCTGCAACTCCATTGATGCGAGAAGATCTGAAAAGGGGCGATCTACTGCAACTCCATTGATGCGAGAAGATCTAAAGAAGGGTCGATCATCTGCAACTCCATTGATGCGAGAAGATCTAAAGAAGGGTTGATCTACTGCAACTTCATTGATGCGAGAAGATCTGAAAATGGGCGATCTACTGCAACTCCACTGATGCGAGAAGATCTGATTAATACTAGAATTCCGTCAACGAGACGAAGAAGAGTGTCCTTGGTTTACACTTCTTTTGCATTTTTCCCAAATGCACAGGGATGAACGAATTTGATTTCCCTTTACCGGTAGCCGTTTGCTCCGGGCTAGTTGTACCATTCCCCTGGGTACAATCAGTTTGGACCAATCATGAGATTGGATTTTTCCCAAGGATTTATTTTCCTTGGACCATTCGTGACAATGGATTTTCGATGGACATCTGAATTGTCCATTGGCTTAAACTTAACCGTCTTTAAGCACGTTATGCCTACATTTCTGTCAGCTTTCGATTTTGCATTTTTCCCAAATGCACAGGGATCAACGGTTTTGATTTGCCTTTACCGGTAGCCGTTTGCTCCGGGCTAGTTGTACCATTCCCCTAGGTACAATCAGTTTGGACCAATCATGAGATTGGATTTTTCCAAAGGATTTATTTTCCTTCGACCATTTGCGAAAATGGATTTTCGATGGATATTTGAATTATCCATTGTCTTAAACTTGATCGTGTTTAAGCACGTTGTGCCGATATTTCTGTCTGACTTTCCAAAATAGCTTTGATCCTCATGAGAGGAAGAAGTTGAGAAATTCACATTTTTAAGACTATCCTTAAGAAAGGATCCCAATTTTTGAGAAAAGGTATCCTTAAGAAATGACGAAATTTAAGAAAATGTGTCCTTAAGAAAGGGCAGAGTTAAAAAAAACTATTGTTTTGAGAAAATGTGTCCTTAAAAAAGAACGAAGTTAGGAAACTCCTGGTTCGAGAAAAGTTATCCTTGAGAAAGAACAGAGTCAAAAAACTTTAATTTTGAAAAAAAAAAGTGTCCTTAAGAAAGGATAGAGTTAAGAAACTCCAATTTTGGGAAAAGACGCCCTTAAGAAAGGATGGAGTTAAGAAACTCGTGTTTTCGAGAAAAGATGCCCTTAAGAAAGGACGGAGTTAAGAAACTCTTGTTTTTGAGAAAAATTGCCCTTAAGAAAGGACGGAGTTAAGAAACTCCAATTTTGGGAAAAGGTGTCCTTAAGAAAGGACGGAGTTAAGAAACTCGTGTTTTCGAGAAAAGGTGCCCTTAAGAAAGGACGGAGTTAAGAAATTCTTGTTTTTGAGAAAAGTGCCCTTAAGAAAGGACGGAGTTAAGAAACTCCAATTTTGGGAAAAGGTGTCCTTAAGAAAGGACAGAGTTAAGAAACTCGTGTTTTCGAGAAAAGGTGCCCTTAAGAAAGGACGGAGTTAAGAAACTCTTGTTTTTGAGAAAAAGTGCCCTTAAGAAAGGAAAAGGTGTCCTAGGGTGGGGAGGTGAGTCTGTAACACCCGGGTTCGGGGGTCGGGTGAAAATAATAATTTAAAAATAGTTCGGGTTTCGATTTCAAAATTTTTAATAATAATTATAATGGTTTGGGCCTCGGGTTTTAAGTCAAATAAAATTTAACTGGGCCATTTACAAGACAAGCCCAAATTTGCCATGGTGTCATCCATTGTAGTTCCCTTAATTCATTAAGGGTGTTTTGGTCTTTTGATCCCCATTTTAAACAAACATGAGCTATTTGCTTTTGGCTCATCTTCTTCTCTCCACACCATTTTCTCTTCCAACGTCCAAAACCACCCATCCTCCTTGGGTTACTATTCCATCCATCTTCTTGCTCGTTTTGAAGAGTTTCGCAAAGGTAATCATGTCTTTGACTTACCCTCGTTTTTCCCTACAAGCTAACACCCTTATCTCTCATTTTTACGCATGTTTTTAAGATTTGGAATTTGTAAGATTTTGGATAAAAATGTTTGCTTTATGGCTTTTGACTAAAGATTTCGGTTTATTGTTGGGATGAGGGTTGTTTGTGGTCCATGAGACTCATTATATATGATTTTAAAGGATTTTATGCATTTTCCGGATTTGGGTTTTTGGGAGGTTTTTGGGAGATTTTGGGGTGAGATATGGGGGTGTTCTATGTAGAAATGAGAGGGCTAATGGTTAGGGTATATGTAAGCATTGTTTTGAAGGCTTTAGGGAGTAGTTTGAAGGTTGAAATCAATGGTTTTAAGGGCTGCTCAGATTTTTGGAGTTTTGAGCTAGTTTTCAATGGAAAATTGATGTCTTGAGATTGGTATTTAATCCGGATTGATTATTTTAGAATATGGACTGATTTGAGATTATTTGCTTGGTGTTGGAATGGCTAGAAGCGAGAATTTTGGGTGGTGAAGCTTCAGGGACAAATCCGGGGATTTCAGAGTCTTGAGCTTGGTCTTCGATCTTCTCTTGGGTAGCAACGGTGAGTAGAATTATTGGTTTTTACATTGTGCTCGATATAGACTCCTTTGGGGTTTGGGTGGAACCTTGAGAGGTCACCTAAACCCGTGTGTAAGCCTCTCTACTCTCATGTGTTGTGATATATTGATTGTGGATGCGCTGTGATTATTTGTATGCATTTTAAGTTGTTAATGTTGTAGTCGTGTTGAGTTCATGCCTCACGTGATGGTGGTCTAAACTACGGTGATGTGTAGTCCCACCGGTAGTGACTAGTAGGGTAGTACTTTGATGTGTAGTCCCATTGGAAATCCACTAGTCGAAACGGTGATGTGTAGTCCCACCGTAAGTGTATGTTGGTTGTGCTTGTGCAAACCAAATGTTGTGGTTGAGATAGACCCTTGTGCATCCATTGCTTTCTTGCATATAAATCGTGTTTTGGAAAACTGCATATTGTGAATTGTAGAGCCTCTCTCACTAAGCTAGATTGCTTATGCTCTTTTGTTTCCAACGTGCAGATCGTTAGAGTTCGGGAGGCGATCGGGTGAGGGAGGAGCTTTTGGAATTCTCAAGCAAGTTTAAGTATGGTTTGCTTTTGTAATAATGCCTAGACAATGGGGTGTAGAGTGTTAGGAGTTGGGGTCAAACTCCTTAGGAGGTTATGCTTGAAATTGTTAAACTCATGTTGTGTTATGCTTTTGCTTCTTGGATTATGTCCTACGTTTCTTATGTGGTTTATTTGCATATGCCTAAACTTGTATGATGTTGGCCTATGTATGCCTCATGCTTGACTACATTGTGAATGATGTCTTGTGCTTGCTAAACATGCTTCTTTGTGAAATTGTATGGAGTCTTGTTTGTATGTTTCTGTTAGATTAAATGCCTCCCATGCTAAGTCTCAATTGTGGTTTGATGCATGTATGCTTGTTTACGCTTAGGAGTGCCCAAAAGTGCATCTAGAATCGTATGTGAAGTTACCAAGTAGTGAAAGGAGGAGTTGCAGAGCAGGGGTATCGATACGGTTAGACTCGTATCGATACTGCCGTCTTATTCCAGGCCTTTTGTTTCGATACGCGGGGAGTCGTATCGGTACCATTTTGGACACTGGAGCTACTGTCCCACTTGGTATCGATACCGGTCTCAGGCGTATCGATACCATTTTGGTCACTGAAGTCACTGTCCAAACTTGGTATCGATACCGGTCTTTGGCGTATCGGTACGGTCATCTAGCGTTGACTATATGAAGTCAACCTTTGGGAAGGGTATCGATACACTCCTTGGGTGTATCGATACGGTCTCCACAGGCTGACGTTGACTTTTGACCTAGTCAAGGTGTATCGATACACCCCTTAGGTGTATCGATACCACCTGCAGTTAAGTTAAAATTGGGCTGTTAAATGTTGTTTGGGTTCGTCTGATTGTCTCATGTGTGTTGTTCTGCATATTTGATCACTTAGGACTTTAATACTCCTCTAGACAAGATTAAATTAAAAAGAAAAAAAATAGGGTTGCTAACCGAAGGGGAGCCTTAACGGGTTTCACTTCGGTTTTCCCCATGTAGCCCACTTGGACCGATCATCCGGCCAGACCGGGACGAGGGGGTTACATTTATTGGTATCAGAGCCTGAGGTTTCCGAGACCTCGGGCATGTAAGTGAGGTAAGTTAAAGTATTATGAGTGTTTTGCCATGAATGTCTAAATTTTTTTTGCACGGTGTATGAATGCATGCTATGGTGACCTTGTTGTTGTTTGAGTGTTCGTTCGAGTCCCCATTTTTAGGCATTGTTGTCAAAATAAAAAGGAAAAATTATTTTGGTTTAAAGAGCTTGAGAACCGGAGTCCTTTGCCCCTTGCTAACCTAACGTTTCTTTGTTGTTGTGTGTTTGATGTTTTAGATTACTTTAATTGCTATGGTGAGACCGAGGGGACGGCCTAGAGCGGGTGACCAGGAACCCGAGAACGCGCCTCCTGCTCTTAATGCTCCGGGTGGTAATGGAGGGAACGTCGGAGGTGATGGTAATGGGCCTCGGGCTGGGGCTAATGTGGGAGGTAATGGGGCTCAAGCGGGCCAAGGTCAAGCATGCCCAGATGTGGCTCATTTGATTCAGACTATAGCCGGAGCTTTTCAGACAGCTTTGGCTGGTATGCAAGCTGCAGCACCACCTCAGGGTGCGGGGACAGGATTACCCCTAGAGAGGCTTCGTAATTTGAGGGCAGTTGAGTTTCGTGGATTGTCTCCGGAGGGATCGGAAGGGTGGCTTGAGAGCACTACTCGCATCTTGGGCCAAATGGAGTGTTCGGATGCCCGTAAGTTGGGATGCATTGTCTCATTGCTTCAGGGAGACGCTTATACTTGGTGGACCACTGCTATTTCTGGTATGGCTGAGACGGATATCACATGGGAGTTTTTCAGGAATGCTTTTAAGAGGAAGTACCTCGGAGTTCGGTACTTAGATGAAAAGAAAAGAGAGTTCATGGCTTTGGTTCAAGGCAATAGGACCGTGTCCGAGTATGAGATTCAGTTTGTGAGGTTGAGCCAGTATGCGCCAGAGTTGATTCCGGATGAGAAGGAGCGATGTGAGCGTTTCAAATATGGGTTGACCACTGATGTGAAGACCTACATGTTGGCCGCCGACTACACTGAGTTCGATGTCTTGGTTTCTAGGGCCAAGGATGTAGAGCAGAACCTAAGCTCTAGAGCACGTGCTGGTGGGTCTGACTCCGGGAAGAGACATGCGAACTGGGATAGAGATCATGCCAAGAGGCATAGGGATAGGAGGTACCAGCGGATACGAGGTCTAGGGGTGGTAACCATGGTCAGGGCCGTCAGGGCCAAGGGGCTGTTGGGCACATTCTGGAGTGCACTAGGTGCGGGAGACGCCACCCAGGTGAGTGCATGGGTATGTTTGGGGCGTGTTGGAACTGTAGCTCCTGAGACCATTTGAGGCGTGATTGTCCACACCCAGTTAGGGGAGGACCGGCTCCAGCGACGGGTTTTGAGCATCAGAGAGGTCGTGGGCGTGGCCGTGGGAACTTCCAGCTAAGGAATGAGGGTCAGAGGAACTTGGCTCATGTGGTAGCAGTCCAGCCCGAGGGAGGAGGACCGGCTAGGGTGTACGCTCAGCGAGAGGCTGGAAATGACACTGATGTCATTGCAGGTAATTTCACATTATAGTCTTTGAGTTTGCTTTCTCTAATAGATTCGGGGTCAACGCATTCGTATATTCTGGGTGAGCATGCAAAGTCATTAGGACTACCTTGTGATTGGCTAGAGGTAGGTGTAAATGTCACTAGCTCTTTTGGTGATACAGTGGTGGTTAGGAAAGTGTATAGGAGGTGCCCCTTGATGATTCAGGGCCACGTATTTCCGGTCGACATGATGAAGCTACCCTTTTATGGTTTTGATGTGATCTTGGGCATGGATTGGCTTGTAGAGCATAGAGCTAGGGTTGACTTCGAGACTAAGAGGGTCTCTTTGAGGCTTACCGATGACTTTGAGGTTGTGGTAGTTGGGGAGAATGTCAAGTTTTTGTCCAATGTGGTTTCGGCTTTGGAAGCTCAGAGGTTGTTGAGTTCAGGGTGTCAGGCTTACTTGGCTTACGTAATGAACCCGGATATGAGTGAGGTGAGACCTCAGGACATCAGGACTGTGTGTGACTTTCCGAGTGTTTTTCTGGAAGAGCTACCAGGCTTGCCTCCAGATAGAGCAGTTGAGTTTGCTATTGAGACCTATTCTGATTCCCCACCGGTGTCGATTGCTCCGTATAGAATGACACCGAAAGAGTTGAAAGAGTTGAAGACCCAGCTTCAGGAGTTGACCGACAGAGGCTTTATTAGGCCTAGTGTTTCCCCGTGGGGTGCTCCGGTTTTGTTTGTGAAAAAGAAGGATGGTAGCATGAGAATGTGCATAGACTATAGACAGTTGAATAAGGTGACAGTGAAAAACAAATATCCCTTGCCAAGGATAGATGATTTGCTAGACCAGTTGAGGGGTGCTTCCATGTTTTCAAATATTGACTTGAGGTCTGGGTATTATCAGTTAAAGGTAAAGGATGTGGACATACCGAAGAGAGCTTTTCGTACACGTTACGGGCATTATGAGTTTTTGGTGATGCCTTTTGGGTTGACCAATGCTCCAGCAGCCTTCATGGATATGATGAACCGTGTGTTTCATAAGTTCTTGGACAGGTTTGTGGTAGTGTTCATTGATGACATCCTAGTGTACTCTAGGACCGAAGAGGAGCACGATGAACACTTAAGGTTAGTGCTTCAGACCCTACTTGAGAATCAGTTGTATGCCAAGCTAAGTAAGTGTGAGTTTTGGATTAGAGAGGTGGTCTTCCTTGGCCACGTGATCTCAGCTAGTGGAATTAGTGTAGATCCCAAGAAGATTGAAGCCATTGTGAGTTGGAAGCAACCAAAATCAGTGACAGAAATTCGCAGTTTCCTAGGTTTGGTAGGGTACTATAGAAGGTTTGTCGAGGGGTTCTCGAGAATAGCGGCTCCGTTGACTAAGTTACTACAGAAAAATGTTCCGTACGGATGGTCAGATGCAAGACAAGAAGCGTTTGAGAAATGAAGAAAGCTTTGACCGAAGCTCCTATTTTGATTCAGCCTGAGCCGGGGAGAGAGTTTGTGATTTACAGTGATGCATCTTACGTGGGGCTAGGTTGTGTGCTTATGCAAGAAGGTAAGGTAGTGGCATATGCTTCACGACAGTTGAAGGTCCATGAGAAGAATTACCCCACACATGACATAGAGTTGGCTGCAGTGGTGTTCGCGTTGAAAATTTGGAGACACCATCTTTACGGTGAGAAGTGCACTGTGTACACCGACCACAAGAGTTTGAAATATTTGATGTCCCAGAGGGAGTTGAATCTTAGGCAACGAAGGTGGTTAGAGCTTCTTAAAGATTATGACCTTACCATAGAGTATCATCCAGGCAAGGCGAATGTGGTGGTCGATGCCTTGAGTAGGAAGGTGGTCGTTGAGTTGCGAGCAATGTTTGCAAGGTTGAGTGTGTCCACGGATGGTGGGTTAGTGGCCGAGCTTCAAGCTAAGCCATCATTGATTCAGTTGATCCGTGAGAAGCAGTTGCGAGATGAGTCCTTGGCACCTCACGTGCAAGACATAGCCGAAGACAGACCTACTGAGTATTGCTTTGGAGAGAATGGGATCCTATGTTTCAAGGATAGGATAGTGGTTCCGGAGGATGCCGAGTTGAGGCGTACAATTTTGAGTGAGGCTCACAATAGCCCTTTTGCTATGCATCCGGGTAGCACGAAGATGTATCGAGGATTGAAGGAAGAGTATTATTGGGTTGGTTTGAAAAAGGATGTAGCCGAGTTCGTAAGTAGATGCATGGTTTGTCAGAGAGTCAAGGCTGAGCACCAGTTTCCCTCAGGGTTGTTGCAACCGTTGAAAATTCCAGAGTGGAAGTGGGAGCGTATCACTATGGACTTTGTGTCAGGACTTCCGTTGACTCCTTCGAAGAAAAATTCAGTGTGGGTGATTGTAGATAGATTCACCAAGTGTGCTCACTTCATACCGGTTCATACCACCTATACATTGGACAAGTTGGCCGAATTGTATATTCGTGAGATTGTGAGACTACGTAGGGTACCGAAGTCGATTGTGTCAGATCGAGATTCGAGATTTACCTCTAGATTTTGGGAGTGTTTGCATCGAGCTTTGGGCACTTGGTTGAACTTCAGCACTTCGTATCATCCGCAGTCAAATGGGCAGTCGGAGAGGGTAATTCAGATATTGGAGGATATGTTGAGGTATTGTATCATTGACTTTTAGGGGTCATGGGAGAAACACCTACCATTAGTGGAGTTCGCGTACAACAACAGCTTTCAGTCGAGCATACAGATGGCTCCCTATGAGGCTTTGTATGGTAGGAAGTGTAGGACCCCGATATGTTGGGCCGAGGCCGGACAGAAACTTGTGCCGATGCCCGAGTTACTTAAAGGAACCACCGAGAAGGTGAAATTGATATGTGATCGCTTGAAAGCGGCTTCAGATCGGAAAAAGTCCCATGTCGATTTAAAAAGGAAGGAGGTGGAATACTCCGTGGGGGATAAAGTGTTTTTGAAAGTCTCACTATGGAAGAAGGTGATGAGGTTTGGAAGGAAAGGCAAGTTGAGCCCAAGGTACATAGGGCCTTATGAGATAGTTGAGAGAATTGGTACGGTTGCGTATAGATTGAGACTCCCAGTTGAGCTAGAGAAGATTCATGATGTATTTCATGTGTCGATGCTTAGAAGGTATAGATCGGATCCGTCCCATGTTATGCCAGTGGAAGAAATAGAGTTAAATCCGGACTTATCTTACAACGAGGAACCAGTTGAGATACTTGCTTCTGATAGCAAGGTATTGCGTGGCAAGACTATAGAGTTGGTCAAGGTCTTATGGAGGCATAGAGGTGTGGAGGAAGCCACGTGGGAGAGGAAAGCTGACATGCTTGAGCAGTTTCCGTATTTGTTTCCGTCAGGTAATTTCGAGGACGAAATTCCTTAAGTAGGGGAGAGTTGTAACACCCAGGTTCGGGGGTCAGGTGAAAATAATAATTTAAAAATAGTTCGGGTTTCGATTTCAAAATTTTTAATAATAATTATAATGGTTTGGGCCTCGGGTTTTAAGTCAAATAAAATTTAATTGGGCATTTACAAGACAAGCCCAAATTTGCCATGGTGTCATCCATTGTAGTTCTCTTAATTCATTAAGGGTGTTTTGGTCTTTTGACCCCCATTTTAAACAAACATGAGCTATTTGCTTTTGGCTCATCTTCTTCTCTCCACACCATTTTCTCTTCCAACGTCCAAAACCACCCATCCTCCTTGGGTTACTATTCCATCCATCTTCTTGCTCGTTTTGAAGAGTTTCGCAAAGGTAATCATGTCTTTGACTTACCCTCGTTTTTCCCTACAAGCTAACACCCTTATCTCTCATTTTTACGCATGTTTTTAAGATTTGGAATTTGTAAGATTTTGGATAAAAATGTTTGCTTTATGGCTTTTGACTAAAGATTTTGGTTTATTGTTGGGATGGGGGTTGTTTGTGGTCCATGAGACTCATTACATATGATTTTTAAAGGATTTTATGCATTTTCCAGATTTGGGTTTTTGGGAGATTTTGGGGTGAGATATGGGGGTGTTCTATGTAGAAATGAGAGGGCTAATGGTTAGGGTATATGTAAGCATTGTTTTGAAGGCTTTAGGGAGTAGTTTGAAGGTTGAAATCAATGGTTTTAAGGGGTGCTTAAGGGCTGCTCGGATTTTTGGAGTTTTGAGCTAGTTTTCAATGGAAAATTGATGTCTTGAGATTGGTATTTAATCCGGATTGATTATTTTAGAATATGGACTGATTTGAGATTATTTGCTTGGTGTTGGAATGGCTAGAAGCGAGAATTTTGGTTGGTGAAGCTTCAGGGACAAATCCGGGGATTTCGGAGTCTTGAGCTTGGTCTTCGATCTTCTCTTGGGTAGCAACGGTGAGTAGAATTATTGGTTTTTACATTGTGCTCGATATAGACTCCTTTGGGGTTTAGGTGGAACCTTGAGAGGTCACCTAAACCCGTGTGTAAGCCTCTCTACTCTCATGTGTTGTGATATATTGATTGTGGATGCGTTGTGATTATTTGAATGCATTTTAAGTTGTTAATGTTGTAGTCGTGTTGAGTTCATGCCTCACGTGATGGTGGTCTAAACTACGGTGATGTGTAGTCCCACCGGTAGTGACTAGTAGGGTAGTACTTTGATGTGTAGTCCCATTGGAAATCCACTAGTCGAAACGGTGATGTGTAGTCCCACCGTAAGTGTATGTTGGTTGTGCTTGTGCAAACCAAATGTTGTGGTTGAGATAGACCCTTGTGCATCCATTGCTTTCTTGCATATAAATCGTGTTTTGGAAAACTGCATGTTGTGAATTGTAGAGCCTCTCTTACTAAGCTAGATTGCTTATGCTCTTTTGTTTCCAACGTGCAGATCGTTAGAGTTCGGGAGGCGAGCGGGCGAGGGAGGAGCTTTTGGAGTTCTCAAGCAAGTTTTAGTATGATTTGCTTTTGTAATAATGCCTAGACAATGGGGTGTAGAGTGTTAGGAGTTGGGGTCAAACTCCTTAGGTGGTTATGCTTGAAATTGTTAAACTCATGTTGTGTTATGCTTTTGCTTCTTGGATTATGTCCTACGTTTCTTGTGTGGTTTATTTGCATATGCCTAAACTTGTATGATGTTGGCCTGTGTATGCCTCATGCTTGACTACATTGTGAATGATGTCTTGTGCTTGCTAAACATGCTTCTTTGTGAAATTGTATGGAGTCTTGTTTGTATGTTTCCGTTAGATTAAATGCCTCCCATGCTAAGTCTCAATTGTGGTTTGATGCATGTATGCTTGTTTACGCTTAGGAGTGCCCAAAAGTGCATCTAGAATCGTATGTGAAGTTACCAAGTAGTGAAAGGAGGAGTTGCAGAGCAGGGGTATCGATACGGTTAGACCCGTATCGATACGGCCTTCTTATTCTAGGCCTTTCGTTTCGATACGCGGGGAGTCGTATCGGTACCATTTTGGACACTGGAGCTATTGTCCCACTTGGTATCGATACCGGTCTCAGGCGTATCGATACCATTTTGGTCACTAAAGTCACTGTCCAAACTTGGTATCGATACCGGTCTTTGGCGTATCGGTACGGTCATCTAGCGTTGACTGTATGAAGTCAACCTTTGGGAAGGGTATCGATACACTCCTTGGGTGTATCGATACGGTCTCCACAGGCTGACGTTGACTTTTGACCTAGTCAAGGTGTATCGATACACCCCTTAGGTGTATCGATACCACTTGCAGTTAAGTTAAAATTGGGCTGTTAAATGTTGTTTGGGTTCGTCTGATTGTCTCATGTGTGCTGTTCTGCATATTTGATCACTTAGGACTTTAATACTCCTCTAGACAAGATTAAATTAAAAAGAAAAAAAATAGGGTTGCTAACCGAAGGGGAGCCTTAACGGGTTTCACTTCGGTTTTCCCCGTGTAGCCCACTTGGACCGGTCATCCGGCCAGACCGGGACGAGGGGGTTACAGACTCACTTAGGAGTTTCACGTGGATGCCTTGCATGGCATCCATGGTTTTTACCTTTTTTATTTATTTTTTTTTTGTTTTTTTTCTTTTTCATTTTTTATAATAATAAAGTTATTTATTTATTTATTCTTGGTTATTCTAGACCTAAAATTGGGTTACTACATCATCCTCTAAACTCTAAAACTTAAATTCTAACCATAAACTTTCAGGCGAAATTCTCAAAATCAGTCGGGATTATTGACGCGACAACAACAGAATTATTAGCAATCAGAGAAGCATGTATACTGTGTAAATCGTCATCCAGACTTTCAGGTAAAAAAAGTGCTATTTGTATCCGACAGTTCCCTTGCGACTACATGGATTCAGAAACCGGGCTTCGCTCCTCTAGACTTCAAACCACTTGTTGTCAAGATTTGTAAATGAGCTTCTTGCAATACCTGGAAATTCAATTATATCAGTAGGGAAGATAGTTTTGAAGTTGATTCTTTAGCCAAATCGGGCATTGGGAGAGTTAAAGCACAAGAATGGTTCCTCGAAGACTAAATTGCCAAAATTCGCCAGGATGGTTCCTTACTGCAATGGCTACTTCTTTTCTTAGAAGATGGTGGCCCCTTGAGTCAGACGGTATACAATTTTTCGTAGCTACTGTACTTAGTTTAGGTTCTTGCATACATGTTTTTATGACTATGTATTAGACTGGTGGAATTACGTATGGTAATAAAATAATAAGGCACTCTTTTCCTCCTTCCAATGCTAGTATTCCTTGAATATTGGTATGAAGGGGGTGTTAGAACCAAACCATAATAGATATGAAATCTAAACCCAGGATCAATCAAGTCAAATCATCAAGAACAATAAACCGAAAGCGGAAGCGTACCTGAATTAATCGATAGATGAAAACCTTGAATCCTTTGATGAAGATCGCCTAAAAGGTGGTTGTGGTCTTCCAAGAAGATAGGTTAGCCCTTGCCGTAAAAACTCTTTGACGGGGACAAGAGTAATACAAGTTAACCTATTTTTGGGGGACCACTACGTCTTTATATAGTTGATTTAATCAACTATTAAATATTTATAACTCTGCACCTCATTGAATTATAAATATATCTTATGGTATCTACACTTTTATTTCCATGACACTTTAATACCTATGACACGCCTAACATAATTGGCCACTTGATTTTGTGTCATACTTTATAATAGCAACATACATTTTACATATGTGCCCACAATTGCGGATTTTAATCCAACAATCTCCCACTTGGACAACATATGTTTCCTGATAAATGTACAATCTTATGAGCTTGAAAATTTGCTATTATATAATAGGTATTCTATAACAATCTCGTCCATCAACTATATCCACATAGGATCAAAGCGGTCTTCGCAATATCAATCATGACTGAACCCATCAATGGTCACGTATACAAATATAGTCCAATGACATAGATCAATCATGGATGTGTAGCATGGAAAATTACATGAAATGTGAACCATACATGTCTATTTCCAACTGGTCCTCCTAAACCTTAGTGAGATCAACTTTACTGAATTCAGAGTGTGCATAAATCAAAAGAACTTTATTTCTGCAGAAAATAATCTTAAATAACTTTAAACTGAAGTAACTGAAATTGTGCCTAAACCGAATGAGCCTTTTTTCAAAATTACAAACTCCCACTAAAACCGAGTATCCTTAAATAACATTACACCCACATGAGTAGTGTGCTCATGAAAGACCTAGGGTGACAGTTTCTTAATATGCGTGCAATTATGGAGTTTGTACCAACATGCTATATAGACACACAACCAATCTGAATTTTCTTTAACAACTAGGAACGTAATATTTATGTTCTTCAAGTTTAAAGTGTTCATATTGTTTATAGAATAAATGAATGCATATTTATTGTCACAAAATAACTAAAGTGGTCTTTCTATTCAATATACAATTAGCAGTCCATGTGACAAAATTCTTTTGCATTAATATTCTATTAGAATCGAAGTCTGTAAACCTAATGATCTCTAACTTATTAGAACTCCAACATGTGAGCAAGTAATTTTTGTTCTCTGAAGATATCTCATAATCTCATTGGCTGCTATCCAATGGTCCATAATATGATTCCTCAAATATCTGTTTAACATTCTAACAATGTACACAATTTCCGAACGCATACATACTTAAGCATAAATTAGATTCTCTATAGCTTATGCATAGAGAATCTTTTGGATTTTCTAAATTTCAAGGTTACTTTTAGGGCATTGAGTAAGACTAAATTTGTCTTCTTTAGCAATATGAGTATTACTTGGTTTTACTCCCACTGAACTTGTAGTATATACAATTGCCAACCAAATTTATCTTAAAATCAAATGAGATAATCAACATAAAATTTATAATTTCATTAATGAGAGTCCTACTTAAGCTCATAGATGAATTTTTTTAATTTACATATCATTGATTTTGTATCATTAGACACAAATATATGATTGTACAATATAATTCATTTCTTCAATGTCGCCATTGAAAAACACAAACTTAACATTCATCTTATGTAACTTAAGATTAAAATAAGCAATAAGCGTCATGAATATCCTGGAAGAGTCTTTCAATGAAACTTGAGAGAAGATCTCTACAAAATTAATGTCTTCTTTTAGAGTATATCCTTTAGATACAAGACGTACTTTATACTTATTTACATTACCATTTCTATCCCTATTGGTTTTAAATATCCATTTACAACCAATTGGTTTGCACCTTAAGGAAATGAGATAAGTTCCTAAACTTTATTGTCTTGCATAAAATTATACTCTTCTTGAGTGACATCAATCCACTTTTGAGAGTTAGAACTTTTATGGTCTGATAAAAATGATTGAGTCATTTTCTATCATTCCATTGTTACCTTATTTTCTTAAAGAAATACAACATAATAATCCGGAATAGTATTTCATCTTCCTCTCGTGGACCTCTTTAATGACACTTGTTCTTTTTAAAGGTTGTTGAGTTTGTTCTTCTGAAACAATTACCTTATCTTGGATGAGAGTTGTTCAACATTATTTTGTTGAGGTACTTGATTCACTTCTTGATTAATGATAGGTGTGAAAACCTAAACATCATCAAAAGTGATTGTATGAATTAAATTATAATCTAATTTTTCCTCAATAACAATGCATCTAACCTTATTTCTCCCTCCAAACTCAACATCCTAAAAAAAAGTTATAAATCTCTCCTTAAAGTAATTTTAATTGTGGGATCATAAAATTTACAGCCCATGAATCACTCAAAATAACCGAAATAATTACTCTCTTTTGAAGTTTAATTACTCCACATATGTCCTAACTTATACAAAAGAATCAACACTATGTAACTTATTGTTGTTTCTTTTGACTAGGACCCTTAGTAACTTTATTCTAAAATTTTCTTTTATTGCCCTTATTCTTAGAGACACTAACTAAATGAGCACTAATTAAATTACTACTTTTACACTTATAATGCTTTAACTTTTCTTCCTCTAGAACATAATGAGAAATGAGCCCAAATAGAGTCTATTTCTCCCTTTGAAAATTGTAACTTGAATTGGTTAAACTGTATAGGAAGCAGTGTCAAAAACATAAGAACAAACAATTGTTAGAGAGATCGATCTTATGTGCCTTAAATTTTGAAGCAATATAAAGAATTTTTATAATCTACTCTCTCACATTTTCTTGACCCTTATACTTCATAGACATCAAAGAAGGCATAAGTGATGTCATCTTAACCTTAATGTTTTGGGTAAAACATTTCTTAATTTTGTCAAGAAAACCCTTAGTATGAATAATCTCTTTAGATTTGTGCTCCTAAAGACATCTAGAATGTTGTGTTTTATGATCATTAGACTCATGCGATTCGAACGATCTCACCTCTCAAAATACTTTTTATGGGTGCTTACCGCAATGAGAGGTGCAAGTTGTTCATACATCAAAATACTATATGTAAGTGTCTTTTCTATTTCTTGAAATTAGTTTCACTAAACATGAGTGTAGAATGTATTTAACAGATATTGTGACAACAAAAATAAATTACCTAAATATAGAACAAAAATAAGTAAATAAAATAGAAACAAGCTCACATAAATATTCATAAGTAAACAAATAAATTCAAAATAATGGCCAGTTCCCCTCAATATACCAAGCACAACATTAATATCAAGTCTTTGGACAGTAATATTAACTGTAAGCGGTACTCTTATTGTAACAACCAAACATTGACAATAAACTATGTCAAACAATATGTTAATCTTTGGACTAACGTATTGCTCACATAAAATACCTTATAATTGTCACACATTTATCGTCACAGTTGTCGTTGTAATTCTGTCAAATATTAACTTTCCTTTGGGCCAATTAATAAACACATGAATTACAAAAACTCATAATTATCTTAATATTTTAAATAAACTAATCTACACAAAAGCGGTCACTTTGATGACATTATGTTTCAATTAATTCGTTAAAATATTAGACATCTGAAGCCAAAATATGAATTTAATTGTTTCAAAATATTTGTCTTAATTTATCTTTCAATCAAATTAAAAGATAACCAAAATAATAAAAAATTTGAATAAAGGTAAACCTCATATCAAGATACCGAACACTCCATTATTGTTTCATCTTTGGACAAAACATTAACTTGCAAGTGATATCTTGGTAAAGTAATCAAACATTGATAATAAGAATATGTCAAACAGAAATCTTCCTTTGGGCCGATTTATTGCTCACATATAAAATTGAATAATTATCACATGTTTATTACCATAGTTGCACATGTAATAATGTTAATTATTAACCTTCCTTTGGGCCGATTAATACTAACATAATCCGACTTACATGCACAAAACCTTCTATATTTTAAAATAAAATAATTTCCACAATAGAGGTCACTTTGGTGACTTAATGCTTCAATTAAATTATTTTAAAATATATAGAATAAATATACCGATATTCAAATTTAAAATTTTGTAACAGTCAAAACCGAAATTTTTGATAACACTTAAGTTTCTGAAATAACCAAAAATAAGGTTGTCTAAATGGGGCTATCAGAAACCGAAAAACCGAAATCTTTGAGTGTCTCTTAAATTTTTTCTTAAACCTTAAATATGCATTTACCAAAATCAAAGTCGAATTCAAACCATTGAATCTTTAACTAAAAGCCAAAATAAGAAGTATCATATAAAATTTTGATCAAACCGAATCGAATATATATGAATGCCAACTATATATTCTATAATTCATAATAATAATAATAATGAAATGTGATCAAAATCAAATAATGAAATAAACAAAATAATGATTCAAACCCAAATAATGACATACAACAGGAGTGATAAACTTGAACCATTGTAATATATATAATACGAGCATCCTTTAAAACTAGCATACCGTAACTTTAGCTTTTCTATTATAACCGAATAATCAAGACTGTTGATATAATGATTAATAGTTATAATAGTCAACAAGAAACTACATACAAATCAACAGAATCAAAGCGAATTCAACCGAACCAAATTCTTGAAAGCAAAATAGAAAACCTAAATCTATTCCACTGTACTAGAGGAAAATCGAGAAGGAAATCAAGAGAAGAAGGCACCGAAGCTGTAATAAAATCGAGATCTCTCGAGGCAAAATTTATTTTTATTTTAAAAATAAAATCCCTAATATAGCATATAAAACACTTTAATCGCCAATCGAAATTGAAACATAATTTGACAATCAATTGTAATTGACAAACCTCAAAAGCTTGCTAAATATAATTGCCGCAAATTGAACATAAACATAGAAAAGTAAAAACCTAATTGTCTTGAATTGCAATTGTCAGTCACGATAACTTCTTTCTTTTAATGTGGCGGTGAAAGAAAAAAAATATTTGTTAATCAATCAAATTCAAGACCTAACTTATTACAGAGCGATCGAAACTAACGAACACCATAAAGCAAGTAACATATACAAAAACTCAATATTTTACGATTTCGATTTTCTATAATAAACATTAATCAGTTCTCAATGATTTAACATGACGAGGCTCTGATGCCACTTGTTAGAACCAAACCATAATAGATATGAAATCTAAACCTGGGATCAATCAAGTCAAATCATCAAGAACAATAAACCGAAAGCGGAAGCGTACTTGAATTAATCGATAGATGAAAACCTTGAATCCTTTGATGAAGATCGCCTAAAAGGTGGTTGTGATCTTCCAAGAAGATAGGTTATCCCTTGCCGTAAAAACTCTCTGACAGCGACAAGAGTAATACAAGTTAACCTATTTCTTGGGACCACTACCTCTTTATATAGTTGATTTAATCAACTATTAAATATTTATAACTCTACCCCTCATTGAATTATAAATATATCTTATGGTATCTACACTTTTATTTCCATGACACTTTAATACCTATGACACGCCTAACATAATTGGTCACTTGATTTTGTGTCATACTTTATAATAGCAACATACGTTTTATATATGTGCCCACAATTGTAGATTTTAATCCAATAGAAGGTTTTTAACGAGGCCTGAATTTCTTTAAAAAAAATTATTCGGCCAATTAGTAGATTTCAAGTTTATTACATATTTGTATCGTCATTCTTCCACCCTATAAATACATGTATAACTGGTGTTTCTAGATTTTCCTTCCATTTTTCACTTGCTTTTTATTTTATTTTTCATTTCGGCCCCTTATCAACAAAGTCATCTTCTGTAATTGGCGAAGCCACAAGGGACCTGCAGTCTATCCTTAGGATCCTTTTTATTACAGTCTATCCTTATAATTTAGTCCATGTTGAATTTAAAATTATAATTTATTTTAATTGTTTTACTATTGTAAAATGAGTAATGTTTGGTAAAGTGTGTAAGAAAAATTAAATTTATTTTATTTGAAGTTGATAGATTAAATTTTATTAAATATATTTCTAATTACTTCGCCTGGCAAGAGTCGTGATCTTGCCACAATCATCGTACTTTTAGTCAATTTATCATCTATTGTAAAAATCACTCTATTTCCCTAGATAAGGTTCAACAAACAATATTTCTCTATTTTTTTTAAATACAGTTTTACCTAATTTTGTTGAAAAAATCACAATGCAAAATGAACTAAAAACTTGTGAATTGTTTTCTTCTATTAAAAAAAATCCAAGTTTACACTCAACTTGGCGTCAGAAAAATTTTACGACATGCGTCGAATACTGTTGAACACCACTAATATTTTTTTGATAAGAAAGGAATATCGTTATCACGTGCCTCATTAAAAAAACCTCCCTAAACTTAATGGAGGAAAAAAAGTGCACATGATAAGATATACAAAACAAATGAGGATTACATCCTAGGAGAAACTAAGTCCTCGCGTAAAAGATCAACAACAAAAGTTGGGACAGAGTCCAAAAGAACTAAGTCGAGATTCGAGAGACTTGCACATTTTGCCAAGGCATCTGCAACTCGATTGCACTTTCTAGGGATAGCACGAATCGAGATTCTCCAATCTCTCTGGACCACATCCCGGATAGCACGAGTGATACCGATAGCAAAACCATCACGCTCTACCTGATGAATAAGCTTGATAGCTTGAGCATTATCGAATTCCACCTCTAGACTCCGAAAGCCTAGATCCCACGCAATAACAAGACCCAGGTAAATACTCCATAACTCGGCTTCCACGACTGAACAACAGCCAATAAATTTAGTAAAACTATGCAGCCAAGAACTAGAATGATCCCTAATCACCCCACCACACCGAGCTTTCCCATCATGAATTGTGCACGCAGCGTCGACATTGAGCTTTTCCCGATCTATATTGCGGCAACCAACGAGCTACATGCGTCACCGTTGAAGGCTCAACATGTCTTCTACATTTGGCTTCGAGCGATAGACGAGTTGCGTTCACAAGCTAACAACTTTGTTCAATGATAGAACCCCAATTATTAGTCTCGGTACCAAAGACAATGGCATTTCTTCTACACCAAATGTTCCAAACCATCGCAGCAAACAGTAGATTCTAGTCCCCTTCCCTTGCACCAAACGAAGCATTCTCCTGTAAATTGGCCTCAAACCATTGCAGCAGTAAGAGATCAAAGAATTCATCAATTTTGGACGCCCGAATCAGCCGAAATCAGACCGGTTAGATAGCTGGACAAGAGCGCAACATGTGCTCAACAGACTCGTCCTGCCCGTGGCAAATAGGACATCGCAAGTCGGTCGTTAGGGCTGGCAACGGGTCGGATTTGGATGGATTAGAGCTTCATTCACCCCATCATCCGCATCCAAAACTGTCATCCAACCCATCCACCACCCGCTTAATCATTGACCCAAATCCGCCCCACCCATCAATTGCGGACGAAACGGGTGGATCGGATCATTAATGGATTTATTAATAAAAAATCAAAATTAAAATTACATGTAACAACTTACTAAAAACCGTTACTAAAAATATTTAATATTTAATAAATAAAGTCATTTACTATTAAAGTTTCAAATTTCTAATATTTTAACATATAACATAATTATGTAAACAAAGTTCACTTCCCAATAGTAAACTACATAAGTGAGTAAGCATCAGCATCCTCTTTATTTCATCATATCAATGAAGCTTTGGCCATTAGTTCTTCATATAATCATCTTCAAAGGTCCTCCCCATCCTATAATAAATGAGAAAATAAAATATTGTGAAATAATTTTTGTAGTAAAAAAATAAATAAATTTAAGAGAAGAATATGAATAAATTACCGAATTAACGTCAACAACTTCACTTGATGAACATCCATCGCCTTCTACATCATTATCCTCCAAGATAGTAGCACATGCTTGTGCATTATCGAAACAAGAGTCTAAAATAATACAATGAAACATATTATCGATTATAAGATGAAAAAAGTCAAATGTATATAAAATATAATAAATTTACCTGAATACTCTCCAAGTATCCAATTCTGCATACACATGAGAGCCTCCACCGTATCAGCACGAAGGCTTGAGCGTTGGGGACTAACCACTCTCCCACCCATGCTAAAGGCACTCTCTGAAGCTACAGTAGATGCGAGAATCGCTAAAACATCCTTAGCAATTTTTTTCAATATTGGAAATTTTAAATCAATTCTCCAATAGTGAAGCACGTCAAATTCATTACTCTCGTATAATGCATCATCCTCAAGATAATGATCTAACTCACACCTCACATTAGCTTTTCTTTTTTTGGTCCTCTTAATCTGAGTCCATTTATCAACTTCCTCATCGCCACATTCATTAAAATTATTAACTGCATTTCTCTTACCTAACAACCCATCACGACTAGAAGAGGTGGAAGAGACATAATTCTCATTGTCAGGTTTATCTTGGTACTCAAGAAGCAGTTCATACAACAATCCTCGAACCCTTTCGATTTCGACACCTGCATCATCACCATATATTTCATTGAAGTAATAGTCCACACACTCTAACTTATTTCGAGGGTCTAAAATGGTTGCAACTGCCAAAATTCCATTTATATTTGACCAATATTTGTCAAAATTTTCCATCATTTTTTAGCCATATCTTTAATAACTTGCTCATCATCACCATCTTTCCAAGCTTGCAATGCTATTTTGATCTCACACACTTGCCGAAAAAATAAGTTGGCAGTAGGATATTTTCTACCAGAGAACAACTCAGTCACTTTGTGAAACTTCTTCAACTTATGACAAATAATTTCAGCCAACTCCCAATCACGTTGAGTAGGAACCACAAACTTAAATTTAGGATTTTGAGTCTTCAAATTAGCAAAGACATTTTTAAATGGCAAAGCACTTATAAGCATCAAATAAGTGGAGTTCCATCTTGTTTTGCAATCAAGTGACAACCTTTTAGAACAATCAATTTTGAAGCTCTAACCTTGTCTTCAAACTTTTGAACTCTACTAGGAGTTGCAGTCCAAAACACAACACAATTACGAATTTTTTCAATCCCAGAACAAATTACTTCCAAACCATCTTGAACAATCAAATTCAAAATATGTGCACTACAACGCACATGCAAAAAATTACCACCCACTAAAAGATTATCATGATCAAATTTCTCTTGCAACACATCAACCATAGCATCATTTGTTGAACAATTATCCAGTACCACGGATGAGATTTTTTCAGCAATATTATACATATTCAGAGAATCTATCAAAACTTGGGCAAGCATATTGGCGGTATGCGGACAAGGAACATAAACAAACCTATTATAGAGCGACATAATTAAAACACATCAGTTTTGCGCAAATAAAAAATCACTAGAGGAACACTACACAAACAAGTAGGAAGCACATAGAAAGTTTGCAAAAAAATTAAAATAATATATATACCTCAAGGTTTTGTTCCGCAGATTCCAGCGATCATCAATATAGTGTGCTGTGACCGCCATATAACCTTTCTTTTGATTTGAAGCCGTCCACATGTTAGTAGTAATTGCAACTCTCTCCCTGTGATCATCAAATAACGTCTTCAAATTTGCTTTCTCGCTTGCAAACATTTTCAAGATATCACTTTTCAAAGTATTGCGTGAGATTATCTTGAAGCTTGGATTTAAGCTGTTGACAAATTTCCGAAACCCAATGTGCTCAACAATAGATAATGGATACTCATGAAGAATGACCATATTGGCTAGCTCTTTTCGCGATACCTCTTGAGAAAACACATGATTTTCTAGCGTTATAGATGAATCTTGTTTACGATTAATTGACAATAGTTTTTGGCGCAAATCAACTTGCATCACATGCTTTCTAGAGCATCTAAGTTCGAGATGGTCCTTCAAATGTGAGGTTCCATTTTTACTTTTTGCAGAGAATGTTTGGCCACAATGTAGACACTTTGCTCTTGTTTCACCATTAACAACTATCCTCTCAAAGTGATTCCACACCGGAGAAGTAAGTTTTCTAGGTTGACGAGGTGATGGACCTGATGGCGGATGTATAGTTACATTTTGTTGAGATGAATCTGGAAATTCTGGTGTAGAAGGTACGTGTTGAGCAGTCGGCTGAGTATTACTTGGAGTTGAAGTTTGCATTGAAATCTCAGGAGATTGAGAAGAGAAGGATTTGGAAGTAGCGACGGCGTGGCTACTATCTGTATCGCCCATCTTAATTTATGAAGTGTTAAAACGAATTAATTTTTATTAATCAACAAACAGAAAAGAACGTAAGAAATTTTACTATTGTATTATTATTTTTCATCCTCTTCAAAAAAACATGTAAGAATATTTAACACACTTTAAAAAATATAACAACAATTTAAAATCAAAACATAATGCTAACAAATGAACTAAAATATAACATCAAGTAAAAACTTAATGCTAACAAATGAACCAAAATATAACAAGTAAAAATATAATACTAACAACAATCTAAGAACAATTGAGATCTAAACCAAAATTAAAAGAAAATAAAAATTTTAAAAATACGTTTCTTAATTAAATAACATAAAGCTGGAAAAAAATTATACATCGTATAAGAAATTTGTTAAAATGGGTTTAAGAATATATTCATTCTCATTGAATTGAATTAATTTACACATCACACATATATATAGTTACAAATGATGCTTAACTAAAACTATAATAAACTAACTACTTATTTAACAGATTTCTAACTAATCAGTTTCAACACTCCCCCTCAAGCTGGAGGAAGGAAAATGTTCTTCATCCCAAGCTTGGATATCAATTTGTCATGCTGCTGTGAACTCAGTCCTTTGATCATGACATCTGCTACTTGTTCTGTTGTAGACAAGAAATCTGTTCTTATCAGCCCTTCTTGTATCTTCTCACGCACAAAATGGCAGTCAATCTCGATATGCTTTGTGCGTTCGTGATAAACAGGATTTACAGCGATTTGTAATGCTGCCTTGTTATCAGAGTACAACAAGGCTGACTTTTTCTTCTTTACCCCAAGATCTTCAAGAAGCCCTTGTATCCAAACTATTTCAGAAGCAGTCATGGCCATGCTTCTATATTCTGCCTCTGATGATGACCTTGCAATGGTGCTTTGTTTCTTTGATTTCCAGGAGACAAGTGCATCTCCTATCTTAATGTAGAAGCCCGTAACTGAACGCCTTGACATAGGACAAGCTGCCCAATCTGCATCACAAAAAGCTTTAATCTCACAATCTCCTTTTGCTTTGAAGAATAACCCTTTTCCAGGATCCTTTTTAACATATCTCACTACCCGTAATGCTGCTTCCACATGAGAGACTTTAGGATTCTGCATAAATTGGCTGAGATGATGTACTGCAAATGTTATATCTGGTCGTGTATGAGTCAGATATATTAGTCTCCCTATCAGCCTTTGAAAAACAACTTTGTCTGATAAAAGTTCATCTTTGAGATCTCCTTTGAAGTGTTCATCAAACTCAATGGATGTTAACTTCTGATTTTGTTCCAAAGGAGTTAATGCATGTTTTGCTCCTCCCAAGCCAACATCATTAATCAACTCTAAAGCATACTTCCTTTGGTTTAGGAGAATTCCTTCCTTGGTTCTCAACACTTCAATCCCAAGGAAAATTTTCAAAGTACCAAGGTCCTTCATCTTAAAATTCTGATTCAAGGACTCTTTTAATTCCAAGATCAACTTGTCATCATTTCCAGTTATCAACAAGTCATCTACATATACTAATAATATCACAATCTTGTCACCTTGTTTCTTTGTGAACAATGAATAGTCCATCTTACTTTGAACATACCCAGCAAGAGACAATGTTTCTGTTAGCTTCAAATTCCATTGCCTTGAAGCTTGCTTAAGTCCATATAATGACTTTTGCAGCCGACACACCATCTTCTCCCCCTGGCTGCAAAAACCCTCAGGCATATCCATATACACCTCCTCATGAAGATCACCTTGAAGAAAGGCATTGTGAACATCCATTTGAAAAATGGGCCATTGAAAAGAAGAAACGAGAGCAAGAGTGGTCCGAACAGTCACCATCTTAGCAACAGGGGAAAAAGTATCCGAGAAATCAATACCATGCTGCTGAGTGTACCCCTTGGCCACCAGACGAGCCTTGTAACGCTCAACTTCACCAGACGCATGATATTTGATACGATAAACCCACTTACATCCAATGGTGGACTTCCCAGCTGGTAATGGAACCACAGACCAAGTGTCATTAGATTGAAGGGCCTGAATTTCATCCTTCATTGCTTGAACCAATGCTGGATCTTTAGCAGCCTCAGAAAAAGAAGAGGGCTCAAGAACAGATGTAGAAGAGAGAAATATTTGAGTAGAAGAAGGTAAATGGGAGTAGGAAAAATTAGAAGAAGAAAAAGAAACAGAAGGGCGAGGGGAACAAACAAAGTCCTTTAACCATCCTGGTTGCCGTGACACACGAGAAGATTTACGAGGCTCCTTAGGAACAGAGACATGAGGAACAGAAATAGAGGAAGGATGAGAAATAACTGGATCAGAAACAGAAACAGAATGAGGGGTTAAAGTAGGGTTAACAACATCAGTATGAGGAACAAAATTAGTAGAATCAGAAATAACTGGAATACTTGCAGAAGAAGCAGGAACAGTAGTATGAACATCAGGAATAGAAGAAGTAGTAGGATTGTCAGTAGAAACAGAAGAAGAACAAAGAAAGTCATCATCAAAAGAAGGAGCAGAAAATGGAAAGAAAGGAGAATAAGAAGGAATGGGAGAATGAAAAGGAAAGATAGTTTCAAAAAATTTAACATCCCTATTAACAAAGAAACACTTGTCTACCAAATTAAACAAGACATAACCCTTTTGGGTAGAAGAATAACCTAGAATAACAGAAGGTATAGCTCGAGAGGCAAATTTATCACTAGATTTAGGAGTAGTTGCAAAACAGAAACAACCAAAAACTCTAAAATAAGAAATATCAGGGGGTTTCTGAAACAAAACTTCAAAGGGAGATTTGGAAGATAAAACTGAAGATGGAAGACGATTGATAATGTGACAGGCAGTCTGAACACATTCACCCCAGAATTTCAAAGGAACATTAGAATGAAATTTAAGAGCACATGTAACTTCTAAAATATGCCTATGCTTGCGTTCAGCCACACCATTTTGTTGTGGGGTATGAACGCAAGAACTCTGATGAAGAATGCCATTAGACTTAAACAATGTGGAACAATCAGAATTAAAAAATTCAGATCCATTGTCACTCATAATAACATGAATATTGGCAGAAAACTGTGTTTGAACATAACTAAGAAAATTCTTAAGATGTAAAAAAGTATCAGATTTAAGACGAAGCAAGTAAATCCAGGTCATTCGAGAATGATCATCAACAATGGTAAGAAAAAAACGATAACCCTGATGTGTAGAAACCCTATAGGGACCCCATAAATCAAGATGAATCAGCTCAAAGGGTTTAGTGGCCCTAGAAGTACTACTAGTAAAAGGCAAACGAGTCTGTCTAGCCTTAGGACAAATTGAGCAATTATGAAAACTATTAGAAGCAATACGCAAAGAAGAAAATGAAGGCATTTGATTCATTTTAATAGCAGAAATATGCCCCAACCGAGCATGCCAAACAGAATTATTATTCATGGAATGAACAACATTACAAACAACAGGAATAGAAAAAGAAGACAAGGATGTAACAGACAAACCAGGATGCAAAAGAGAATCAAGAACAAAAAGGCCTCCAACAGCCTTACCAATCCCCTTGATCTGTCCATTGGAGAGATCCTGCAATAAGCAAAAATTAGAAAAGAAGATAACCACACAATGTAAATCTGTGATTAACCGAGATACACTTAACAGATTATGATGAAAATTTGGCACATACAGAACATTAGAAAGAGAATGAACAGAATCAAAAAAGAAAGAACCCGAAAAAGTAATTGAAGAAGTATTTCCATTTGGAAGATGAACCAAACGACGAGAACAAGCAATGGGATTAACCAGAAACCTAAAATCAGATAACACATGATCAGAAGCACCAGAATCCAAGATCCAAGAAACCTTACCAACACTACCTGCCAAATTAACATACGGCTGATGCAATAAGTCAAGGATCTGACGATATTGATCAGGAGTGAAAGATGGAACCACCGACGGGACAGAGACGGCAGGTGGAACCAGATTACCAAAATCAACAGAGACATCCTTCACAATAGGCACGGTAGAATCAGAAACGGCATTCAACGCAGTTGAAACAGCAGGAGCAGTACGCTTTCGACCAAACTTGTATTCAGGAGGAAAGCCAATAAGTCGGTAACATTGATCTCGCTTGTGACCTTTGACTCCACAGTGATCGCAAGAACCCGAAAAACACCGGCGAGAACCAGAAGGAGCAGAAGCATTAGAGAACATAGCAACGGAGTCCGAAACGGGAGAAACACCAGACAAATGAAGCCGTTGCGACTCCTCTTGCACAACCATAGAGTAGGCCTGATTAACCGTCGGCAAAGGCTGCATAAGAAGTAACTGACTATGAATAGCAGCATAAGTATCATTCAATCCATTTAAAAATTGAAACAGACGCTGCTGATGAACATGCTTCAGATTTCGTTGAGAAGCATCACAGTCACAGGATGAAAAAGGAACAAGAGAAGCATATTCGTCCCATAACAACTTCAACCGTGTAAAAAAGGATGATACAGAAGAATCACCTTGAGATAACAGAGAGATCTGGCGATGAAGGAAGAAGATTCTGAAACCGTCGACTTTATCAAACCTCTCCTTGAGGTCACTCCAAACAAGAGCAGCATCAGACGCAAACACGACACCGGCAGACAACTCCTTGCTGACGGTGTTGAGCAACCAGGAAAGCACCAGGGCATTGCAACGGTCCCACTGGGAACGCAACGCCGATGGAAAATCTTCACGAGAATGATCGCCGTCAATGAATGCCAGTTTGTTCTTGGCGAGGAGAGCGATTCACATCGATCGACTCCAAACATTGTAAGTATCGACGCCGGTTAACTGATGAGAAATGAGTAAGGAACCCGGCGTGTCAGAAGGATGCAAATAAAGGGGGTGATTGTAGTCAATAGTGGTGGAATCCAATGAATCGGACGCCGGTGTGGTGGTTTCAGTAGGAGTAACCATGAGAACGGCGGGGAAAAAACGGCGAGAAAAACTAGGGCAAAAAGAAAAGAGGGGAAAAAGAAACGGCAAGAGAGAAACAGAGAATGAAAAAACCCTAAGAGAACGGCGATAGAGACGCCAAACAGCAAACACAAAAGAACGGGCCAAAAAAGAAAAAAAATGGGCTTAGAGCCTGGCTAAAACTGATACCATGTTAAAATGGGTTTAAGAATATTTTCATTCTCATTGAATTGAATTAATTTACACATCACACATATATATAGTTACAAATGATGCTTAACTAAAACTATAACAAACTAACTACTTATTTAACAGATTTCTAACTAATCAGTTTCAACAAAATTGCAGGAAAAAATGTTGAAATCTAAAATTAAAAGAAAATAAAAAGAAGAAGAATGCGTACCTATTGAAATTGCAAGAATAGTCTGAGAACAATTGAAAGTGGCGCTATTCTAAAATAGAAAATAAGTATATATTTTAGGGTTTAACTTAAAATAACTATTTAAGGTAATTAATATCTTTTTAAAATTAATAATATTTTAATGGATGGATGGATGGGCGGGTGATGGATCGGATGGTGGGTTGAAAAAATTTCACCCGAATCCATCACCCGCTCCATTTACCACCCACTTTAAATGGATCAAATCCATATTTTATCGGGTTTTCGTCCATTTAATTGGGTCGGGTGGGTCGGGTGAACCACCATCCATGGATAATTGCCAGCCCTATCAGTCGTAAAATGACGACGACCACGTTCAACGTTGATCATTAGTTTCTCCTGACATGCAAGCCACATGAAAAGCTTGATCTTTTGCAATCCGCGAAACTTGTGGATTAATGCCCAAACACGCTCCTGAATACCCGTGATGGTGTCGAGTCGCAACGCATACGCTGACTTGATAGAGAACCGGCGATTCGCGGTGAGATCCCGCCCAATTACATCTCCTGGATAAGTCGAACACGGAGGCTTCATCGCTGCCAACCGCTGCATGAAAAAATTAGGGTTTGTCGGACATAGATTAAGTTTGGTGCATAACCAACAATCGGGATCATGATCTAATACGATTAAGTTTTCATACGATTAAGTTTTCATACAAAACCAACATAGATCAAATGGTCATTGGCCGAACATGGATTTGTCGTCACTAAAATTCATTCACCGTCGGTGAAGGCGGCGGTGGCGGCAGCAATGGCGGCGGCGGCTTGAATTTCAAATGAACAAAAATTAGGGTTTTGTAATTTAAGCGTAGATAGGTATTTTGATCTATGTTTAAAACAAAATTAAAAATAAAATAATTTATTTTAATTAATTTATCTTTTAATTTTTAAATATTTTATAATTATACGGTGAGTCCTTTAAATTTTTTTTATAAATTAAATTAATAATGTTCATCGATGTTTGTCATTAGTGATACTTATCGGTACTCGACGAGCGTTGTAAACTCACATAAATAATTAGGAAATAGTAGTTTTTAGTCCACCTTTGTCCTTTCGTGTAATTGTTAAACTGAAAAACAGTTGAAAAAGTATCAAATAGACAAATACAATTAAATGCTAAATTGGTGGAATAAAAAATAAATAAACGATTAGACAGTAGGGCTGGTTTAGGTTAGTAAATAAAGCTTAGGCATTAGGTGTTGCACAATTGTAGTTCAAGAAAGACGGTTTACTTGCTAGTTTTACTAAAGCTTAATATACAATTTGGTCCACAATTTGTTAATTTTCTTAATTTAGTATCTAATTTTTTGGACCAATTTGATATATGAACTAAAAAAACTCAAATTGGTATTTGGTATTTGATGTAGCATTTTAACAATCAATCAGGGTGTAAACATGATATTAATTGATCAAAATTATTATGTTAATTTTTATTAAATAGAAATAATTACATTTAAGGTAAATGTTGAGATTTAAACTTATATAAAATGTGACAACAGAAGTATTTTTGACCGTTCAACCAACTAATCGATCTAAAAAATTTTATGTTATTAAGTATTATGAGTTATAACTTGATTAATTATTGAAATGCTAAGTCAGCACCATTAATGGAACCGCACTTGTGAAAATGGATGCCAATTGACAGCCATTTTTTATTAAAAAAATTGCTTATAAATTGTAGAAAAAAATATTAAGGAAATAGCATTATTTTTAAAGAATATTAACACCATTTTTAAAAGTAATTAATACTTCTTTAAAAAAATAATACATATAATTTATCCATGGCTAGTTAAAAAATTCATTTATATGAACAGTATATTAAAAAATTCATTTATAAAATTTAAACCTAATATTGTAATTTAAATTTATTTTTACTCCGCCTTTGATTAATATCATGTATTATTTTGTGGACAAAAATTTCTTTGTCTCTTCTCAGTATCTTTTTATGGCTCAACCTTAAAAATCAAATTTTAAACTCTAACCTTAAATTTTGAACCCTAGAAATACATCTTATCTCAAATTTCTTAAACTATAATCATATATCCTAACCTTAAACTTTAACTCTAAACCATAAACTTAAGTTTTTAGTGTGAGGCATAAATAATAGCAAAAAAAAAAATCTATTCTGCTTTTTAAAATTAAACGATAAACTGCATTGAAGGTCACGTAATTATTAATAAAATTACGATTTGGTCATTTAATTATTAAAAGTTACAATTGGTTCCCTCTAAGATTAAGCTTTTAGGCCAACAACTCTGTTATGATTAGGATTTAGAACTTCTTTATCATTTGTCGTTGTCTACTGCTCTAAGCAAAGGAATCCAAGGCCAATGCAATTGAAGATCCAAAGCTCCTCATTCCTCTGAATATTATGATCCTTCAAATATATTAAAATATAAAATATTTGTATACAAGAACACAATTTATTCAAATAAAATGAACCCTTTTGAGCTTCATTCCAAATGATAATAAAGATTTTACCTGGAACAATAATACTATAAACATGAGAAGGAAAGAATTCAATACACATGAACACTAAACAGTACCCCTTTTTTTCCCCTTGTTTTTGCTTTTGTACCAGCACTACCAAAAAATTTGCTTACACAAGAATGAAGAAATGGAGCTGTACAAACAATCTGCAGGCTTGAAACATGCCCAAAATGACAACATGAATCCACCACGAAACAGGTATTCTAGGCATGTGTTTTATTTGAAAGAATATCCGAAATGTATGTGTTTTTCTTGTAGGGAAAGATGGCATCATAATATTGCAGCTCTACCATTAGGCTTCAGGAGGGTAAAGCATGATGATGTGTTGAAGTTTTCTAGTTCGGGACATGGTTTGGGTGAGACGGACTTCGAAAAGCCTGAAACGTATGAACATCGCCAAGAATCGGACGAGGTAGAATCGATTGATAAGGAGATGTTGGATAGACATATGGAAGTAAATGGAGATTCTTGGATTCCGACAAAATTTCCAGCCATATTGATGTTTGTGCCAACGATATTCTGCATGGTGATTTTCTCCAATACTGGAAGTGCATCAGGATCGAACTTGTCATCCGGATGGGATCCGCAATTACCGATGGCACTAAAAGCTGTTTCCACGTTTCGCATGTTGACATCTGATATGATAATCTCTTTAATATAACCACCCCTACCCTTGTTTGTTCTAAACTCGATACCAGTTAACGAGTCATGGAGGTGGAGCTGCTGCACTTGGACGTCGAAAATGCCACCAGACATTTCGCTACCGAAGGCAAGAGAAGAGCCTGAGGATGATTGAAGTTGGACCCTTCTGATAAGGACATTTGTTGTAGGTCTGCCATAAGCAATACCGTACTCATCCCAGCCACTCTTGAGAGCAATCGCATCGTGTCCCATACTAATGCTGCAGTCCTCGATGCAAACATTATCCGAAGAATCTGAACGCAGAATGTTAAGAACGACTCAGAAATATTCTTGCTGCACAACCATCTTTAAACACAATAAAGATAAGATAGCACAAACACTTGAGGTATAAAACAAAGAACTCACTAAGTACTAATTTTTCAGGCAGCAAGTAACAGTTAAACATTCAATTTTTCACGAAAGGTTCGACTGGAAAATGAAACTGAGTGACTCTTTTAGTTACCATTGTTTTCAAGAGAGATGGTGTGATAAAGCATATGAACAAAATAGATGCTAGTTGTCACGAACCTGGGACTATGCCAACGGTATATGGTGATCCTGGTGGAGCATAGACCGATATGTCATGAATGTGCACATTGCTGCATAACATCCAAGTCCATATAATTTAACTTTCAGGAATGATCAACGGATCAAATAAAAATTTAAAAGCAAAAAGAAAAGGTATTCAAACAAACCTGCAATAGACTGGATGAATGTTGTATGCAGGGGCATTAAGAAAAGTAATGTTTGAAACAAGTACATATTCGGAAGACACAAATTCCACGAGGTTAGGACGGCTATAGTTTAAAGAATGAGAAGCGAACCATTCCCACCAAATCAAGCCCTGCCCATCTATGGTTCCATTATCACCTAATGCAACAAGAAAGTGTTAGTTTATCAGAGATTCAATCAAGAAATTTAATGAACGGAGTGGAGAGACAACCTTACCGGTTATTACGACATCATGCAACATGTACCCATTTATCAAACTCCGGTATCTTTTTCCAGGAAGTTCGGTTCCTCGACCATACGATGGTAAAGGTTCAACAATGTCCCAGTGAGATGGATCCTTAACAAACAAAGTATGAAACAAAATCAAGGTAAAAAATGGTTCCAAGTAATAAGTTTGTTTGTATCGGACAATCATGCCTAAAAACAAAGGAAAACAAATACCTGAGATCCGAGAATGACTGCACCCTTTTCCAAGAAGAGAGTGAGGTGGCTCGTAAGATTGAAACTTCCCGTAAGCCATCTTCCGGGCGGCACGTACAGTTGAGCGCCACCCTTGTCAGTAAAAGACTTGAGATAGAAAATGGCATTCTGAAACGCAATGGTATTCAAGGTTTTGCCATCGCCAACGGCACCGAATTCCAAGATGGATACACTATGTGGTCTCGAGTCCAATGTCGGCTTAAGATCACATTGTCCATTAACTCTGATTGCAGTGCACAATGCCAGCAGCAACAGCAATGCCACCTGAGTCACAATGTTAAATCGAAACAGGTCGAACAATTGATATTCAGACACTAATGGAGATATATGATTCGAAAAGAAAAGAGTAATATGCAATTAAAGAAACAAGACAAGAACAAAAAGAATCAAACCCTTAGTACCTTAAAAATGCTTGAGAACATATCAAACTGATAAGTGGTAGACAGTATCAAAACTATGTACAAACATCTAAAAAAGAACACAAATGTAGCAGCAAAAGTAGATATGCCTTGTAATGCTGTAAGGCCAAAAACAGAAAACCACTAACCAGTTTGTCTAAACACAGAAAAATACAAACTTTGGACATATTATACAAATATGATGAATTAAAAATGATGGGTGATTGTCCAAATCAAAGGGAATTTACCAGGAAACTAAGCAGGCATTAAACCAAATACATAGACTGCAAAAACTATTGAGCCGTTTTAAATTCCAAATGTCAAAGTATGATCTTTTAACTCCAAAACCAAGGAAAATGGACAAGTTGAAAAGTTTCAGAATCCAATGAAACCATAAATGTGGTAACAAAGGGAAAAATGAAAAAAAAAATGGAAGCTTTACTATCATCAGAATTCAGAACAAAGTGATAAGCAAATCCAGATAGCAAAAAAAAAACCCAGAAATTATTTTAGCAAATCCATAAAATCAAATCTTCAATACCATTTAATTGGGCAAATCCAGATAAAAGAAACATACTTACTGGCATCTTTCATATGTCAACGGACTCAGCAAAAACTGAGCAGGGAGACAGAGTAGTGAAGAAGAAGAAAAGTTGATATGGTTCAAACACTTGACAAAGAAACAAACTGCAGAAATAAAACAAAAAATAATAGTAAAATGGAAGGAAGAAGAAAAGAAGCACCGCAAAAACAGGGCAGCTTTGTGTAAGCATGTGAATTATTATGAGCATTAATCATATATAAAAACAAAACAAAATTAGTATTTTTCTTTTGTTCGGACAAGTAAAAAAACAAACAAACATGACAACTTTTATTTATGGGAATGAGCAGTGTAACCAAGGGAATAATTGTAATAAATTAGCATTAATGGCCACTAATAACATGGTTAAATAACGTCTCTCGCCGACAATTTTGTTTTTAAACGGCTCTAGGCTCTAGCTGTTTACATTCGAAAACACCCAGCGAGAAGTACTCAAGTAAGATTAAAAGCTTGAATGTTTTCGTTATGTATGGTTGGAAGGATCACATAATATTCGATCCGAATTAGTCAGATACCGATAATTGAATCAAATAAAAACCTTAGTGAGCAGGAAGTGATTTGTGGGTTTAATTTTGAGACATGGGATAAGTTAAAGCTTAAGACTTAAGAGAGGTGGGTTTTGTCAGTATGTTGTGGGGGAGATGGAGACCCAGAGTGACAACTGACACGTAAGAGGGTAGGATGGAAAAAGGGTGCAACCTGGGGGCATGTGGGATGACAGGAGAGAGAGGGGTATGGTAGGACCCATGTTCAATCATGGCGGAGATGCTAGCCTGGACTCACTCACTTGACAGACCATACCACACCACCATACACAACAGATAAATAAAATAATTTTTATTCTTTTTAGAAGAAAAATATTACAACTTCAAAAAAACCAGTTTTGAGCTTCTGGTTTAGGGTCCTGTTTTTGCCAATTACAGTAACTCTGACAATGTTGACAGCTTTCATTTATACCAAACAAAAAGAGAATTTGATTTCTATTTTTTTTAAGTGAACAGACTAATATGTATAAAAAAACTTTTAGGATCAACTTGAAAGAATTATCAAATTCAGATTAAATGTTCTTTTTGAAATATAAATAAATAAATAAATATAAATATAGTGTTTTTACTCTATATTTATTTTGAACAATTTCTATTTGAGGGAAGAAAAAAAAGAATTATTGAAGGTCAACTTGAAAGAATTATCAAATTCAGATTAAATGTTCTTTTTTAAAAATCAAGGTTCGAAACTCGTTTTCTGTAGAACGCGAGTTCATTTTACATTGACAATTTAGGGGTTATTTTTTTAAATAACTTTTATTGAAGGTCGTTTTTCTAAATAACTATTTAAAATGGGATTTTTAGATAAAAATTACCGGAAAATTTGTTTCTAATAGGTTTCAAACCCACAACCAAAGGAATAAGGCAGAGTGACAAGTGAGAACTTTAACCACTTACTCTAGAGATTGTTGACTTTTACTCGACATTTTTATTAAAAAGTAATTTATTTTTTAAAAGATTGAGGATAAAAAAGAATAAAATCAAGTTTGACAAAAAAAACATAAACGTGAAGGACTAAATTTAGTATTATACCAATGTAAATAAGATTGAGTAGAGTGAAGCAATGAATCAAGATTTGGCACCCAAAAAGGGCAGAATTTTATGGTCAGCTTGCCTATTTTATATTCAGATTGTGTGTGTCAAAAATGAGAAATTGCTTATATTATTATGTTCCTTGTTATGAAGTTTTTATACTACTCTTTGAGTACGTTATATGAAACTACAGCTCATAATTGATGTATGTATCTGAATTGTAAGCATGGGAATTTAATGGAACATATAAAGTGGGGAGATTGATATAGGATCAAAGTTTTTCTTTTAAATTCAAATTAGTCAGTCAATGAATAGTTAAACCGCCTCATTAATTGCAGCATTTGTGTGGAAGGATAAGAGAGAGAGTGTATCCATTCCTTTGGATAAGAGAAGAGAAAACAAGGATGAAATTGAAATGTGGGAACATGTAATAATGCAGGAAGGGTATGTCCGAATCAATATGGTTAACATGGTTGATGCTTCTGTTCTGTTCTTTGGATACTCTTCTTTAAACCCAATGGGACCACTCTCTCACCATGGATTTGGACTGCTATGAAACCCCAAAGAATGAATGAATGTTCACTGCTCACTCAAATTACAACCTTTTCAATTGTCTGTCGCATAAAGTTTCATCCCCCAACTCATTATTACAGAATTGCAAAAACATACCATACAACTTTTCTTACTTCTTCTCGTTTATAATTTTTATATATGGAAAATATTTCATGCCTCGAGGATGAAAACAAAAATCTTTTATAAGTATTTTAGTTTTAAGGTTTAAGAATTTAGTTTAGTGTTTGGTTTAGAATTTAAGGATTGCAGTTAGAATTTAGGGTTAGAACTTTTAGAGTAATGCGTTAGAGATTTAAGTTTTAGCCTATAAACATTGAATTCTAACCACACCCCCTTACTTTTAAGCATATAAACCTAAAACCATAAACCATAAACTCTAAACTAAATCCTCAAACCCTAAATCTAGAACGTTCATGAAAACTTTTTTGTTTCCACAGCCAGTGCATGGTATAATCTTCATATACCTATTATTAATCTCAGTCATCCATTTCACTCTTCCAACAATCCAAAAAACGTATAGAAGTTAAAAACTCTTACACTGTGGAAGTAGAATCCTATCATATATATATATATATATGGTAATCTTCACCTGTGGTCCCTTTTTTTGGGGGTTTGTTCTATTTTGGTCACCAAAATTTAAAAATGATTATTCTAGTCACTTACGTTTAGAATCGTGTCTATTTTGGTCCATTGGTCGTTAACCTCCGTTAATTAAAAAAATTAATTTCTAATTTAACCCCTAACTTTTAAAACTTTATTTTTCGCCATCTTCCTCAAAATTTAAAATTTTTATTTCTCTGCTCACCACCCGATCCCGACTTTCTTTTCACCGCTATGAGTCTGTCACTCTCCTCCGCCCCAAAGCATTATCAGTACAACCCCAGATATACTGTTCGCCATACTTTCACTGGATTACAATTAGAAATACTAACAAAAAGATCTACAATTTAACAATTAGAAATATAGTTCATACAATCACCTATTGATTCCTTCTTTTTATAATAGCAATATCAAGATTATGAAAAATTTCACTTTGTATCTTCATAAAGGTATGTTTCTTTTCTTTAAAAGGTTCTCATATAAAAGTTTAGATTGAATGGGAAACTATTAAGAAACCATCAAATTCGGTTTAAAGAAAACCCAAATTTTGAAATTACATCACATAAGCCTACTAGCTGAATTTTTTTACTGGACCGAAACTTAAACTTCTACTCAAGTATTTTAAAAATAAATATTACATATAAAATTAATAAGATCAGCATGAGGAAAAAATTTATACAAACTTTCTTGGATCATTATTAGTAGTTGCGGTTGTCCCATCAAAATCACATGTCCCACCAACAATATGTATTTTTTGATAATAATCATTATGAGCATAAGATGCATGGCTCTTGAATCTTGATGTTATTCAGGAGATAGCACTGCAATTGGCCTTGCCCTGCCCACATGCCCAGTTAAGCCCATCTCGTAACTTATCTTCACTAACATCATTTTTTGTCACACATAAAATTGTAGTAGAATTTTCAGTGATCTGACTCGAACCACTTAAACTTAGATGAAAAACAGCACTTTCATTCGTATACAACAACCCTCAGTTCTTCTCATAGACAGGCCCCGATCTCTTGTCTTCATTAAACAATTCATAAATGTATGTGTTGATGGAATGGTTGGTTGCTTAAGTGGACATGAATTATTGGAAACTCGCTTGATCAAATTATTAATGAAGGTCTCAACATTTTTCACAGTGACATCAGGAAAGTGGCTGACTCATGGCCGGTGAAAAGAGGGTCGGGATCGGGTGGTGTATGGAGAAATAAAATTTTTAAGTTTTGGGGAAGATGGTGAAAATTAAAGTTTTGAAAGTTTTAGGGTTAAATTAAAAATTATATTTTTTATTAACGGAGACTAACGTTCCAATGATAAAAATAGACACTATTCTAAACGTAAGTGACCAGAATAATCTTTTTAAATTCTGATGACTAAAATAGAATAACCTCCAAACAAAATATATATATATATATAAAGAAGCATGTGAAAATAGTTGACACTCCCCTGGGCTTGGTAGCACAATCTCAAAAGTCAAGGATAAGTAAATTAGGACACCAAATCATAGCTAAGATTTCCCCCAACTCATTTTCTTCCATATGAAAACTTCTTAAAATATTAAGGGCGTCATTATCTACTCAAATAAGCAGTATAAATGAAAATGACGTGAGTTGGTTTATGAATTAATGTTGAGTGGATTGAATTAACTGATATAACTAAGAGGAAGTAAATTGACATTTTAAAAAAATTAAAGGAGTAAAAGAAAGAATTAAAAATGATAGACAACACAATTATAGTGGTTCAAGCTTCTAAATAAGCTCTACATCAACTACCTTAGCTCCCACTAAGGATTTTCAACATACTCTCCACTAATATGTTCTTTCCCTTTTCTAGGCTAAGGAGGCAACTTTTACAAATGTTCAATCTTTCTACCCAATGATTGAACCACAAGACTCTCACTTTACAAAGAAGATGTTGGCTATTACAATTGATCTCTCACAAGATAAGTATAGTCCAAATAGATTACAAACACTCTCCAAACTCACAAATTTGATTTACACTACAAACTGCAATAGTTGGGTACGAGAATTTGACAATAAATGCTTAGGATTTGGATTGGATTGTTTGGATGTTGCTTTGAGGTTCAATAGTTGTTGCTGGTACTTTTAAAGCTTGCTTTTATACATTCTCATTGATTTCTAGCCGTTTGGGTGGTTGAGATCATCAATAGAGCCGTTGAAGCTCTCTCTTCCCTCCATAAATATTGTTCTGCAACTACTCGTATCGGAACACGAGGCCCTGTATCGAAACAGACACAAAAAAGAGTTGTGTGTAAAAAAAGACACGTATCAAAACAACTATAGGCCGTATCGAAACAGTTTGAAACTGTAAAATGTCTTTAAGTGTAAAAAGGGGATCGTATCGAAACATGTATAGGATGTATCGAAATGTTTTGAAACTGGAGATTGGTGTTTCGAAACAGCAAAGGGGTGTATCGAACCACAAGACCAATTTTTCAAAAGTTCGGTTTTGACAAGTAACGGCTAGTTCATTTAATGCTCGATTTTAAAAATACTTAACCCCTGTATCAAAACGGGTATGAGCCATTTCGAAACGACACTTAAAAATCAAAAGCGCAGATGAAGGTTGTATCGAAACGGGCAAGCCCATTTCGAAACACTTGTCTCGAAACATATTAGTTTGTATCGAAACGGACGTTTCCAGTGGCAAAACTTATCGAAACACTTTGGGGTGTTTCGAAACGCCTGAGCATTTTGAGTATTTTGGCTTTGAAACACTTAGAAAAATTTATGGGGTTTAAGTTTTAACTTCAAAATATTTTAAATATAAATTTTACTTGTCAAATGTGAGTATTTTGAGTACTTAAAAATTTATTTACTTTGCAATGTAGTCCTTAAATTATTTGTTAAATCAAAATCAAACATTGGTTTTACAATTAATTTAATAAGTATTTGTTCATACGTACTTTTAACCTTTTGACATTGCACATACCGTTTAAAAAAAGATTGAGCCTGACTGTCCTATGATGAACATTATCCGTTTTTTTATTACTAAAACCACTTGTTGCATTCACGTTAGAATTTTAATTTAAATTATGTTATTAAATATGATATCGATGATTATCTAAAAAATAATAATTATATTTTAAATTTAACTCAAATTTAATATTAACTGACAACTCATTTTATTATTCATATTATATATATATATATATATATAAATGATACAATCACAATGTTTAAATTAGACACAATAATTAACGATAATTGTATTTAACTACACTCAAACTCATATTTTTCTAGATGTTGCAACAACAATAGTGTTAACTGAACTAATCATTTTTAAAGAAATTCATGACTAAAAAAATATATATTTATGATCTAATTTAAATTCGAACCTAAAAGTTAAGAATAAAATCATTCATCTCTTGGACAGAAATCTTCTCCCCTTTTATGATTTTTTTGTACCCAACACTAAAAAAATAAAATCTTAAGCCTTAACTCTAAATTATAAATCCTAAATCTTAAAAATACACCATACACTAAATACTCTAAACCGTAACTTTTCTTAAATATATTTTTTTAATAAAAAATATAAATAAAGACACCGAAAAAGGTCGAGGGTTCTATTCATATCTTTTGACCCGTAAAGAAGTCTACTTTAAACATCACATTATCATAATTTCATATAAAAACATTACACAAATGAATGATGAATCATATCTCGAGACATGAACAATTTGAGTTGAGATCAATAGATATAAGGTTAAATTACACAGATGACTATTTAATTATAGAGTTGGTGTTAATTTAACAAGTATACTTTCAATTTTGGTAAATATAGCACTTAATTATTTAATTGGTTCTAATTAAGCCACCAACCGTTAAAAAAACGAAAAAATTGATGTGGCTATTAAATAAAATTAGTATAATTGCACATTTAGTCCCCATTATTTACATAATCTATTAATTTGGTTCTAATTTTAATCTAATAAAATAAATAAATTATTTAATTAGGTGGTGACACGTTTATTGAAGGACTTTATATATTTTTATTTAATTTAATAGATTTATTTTCCTCTTCCAATCAAGTGATGACACGTGTCACCTTTAATTAGAGAAAGAAAATAAAGCAAACATATTGCCTCCATGCGAAATCAAACTTGGGCACTTTGGGTGAAAGTGGCGTGGCTTTGCCACTACACTAAACACACTTTTGAGATATGGATTTGAAATATTTCATATATGTTTTAGTTACCTGTTTATGCCAATGAAATGTAAATTAATGTGTATTAAGGGGATTCAAATATGACACACTTAGAATGCATAAAAACATCTGAATCAATAAAATAAATTTAATAATTAAATTAAAGTTAACAACCTTTTGTATATATTTTAAATTATAGTTAGTGCACGATTTAAAATAAAATAGTTTTAAGATTTTTGTATTTTTAAACTAAATTTAATATATTTTATTTTTCACATTTACTTTTATAATTTCACATATATAATCGTTGAATTAATTTTTAAATTAATTAATAATTTTAATATTTATTAAAAATTTAATTAAATTACTATATATATATATATATCTATTTGAAATTATATTAAAAGTTTAAGATTATATTAAATTTATTTAGTGAATCTAAACTCACGAACATAATTCAAATGAATTGATATATTTTTAAATTATAATTATATATAACTCGAATGAAAATATATAAAAAAATTTAAAATATCAATTCATTTGAATTATTAGATTTATTTTTACTGATTTAGATGTTTTTATGCATTCTAAGTGTGTCACATTCGAGTCCCCTTAATCCACATTAATTTGTATTTCATTGGAATAAACAACTAATTAAGACATATATAAAATATTTGTATTCCATATCACAAAAGTGTGCTTATCCTAGTAGCAATGCCACACTACTTTCACCCAAAGTGCCCAAGTTTGATTTTGCATGGAGGCAATTTGCTTGCTTTATTTTCTTTCTCCAATTAGAGGTGACACGTGTCATTACTTGACTGGAGGATGAAAATAATTTTCTTTCTCCAATTAGAGGTGATACGTGTCATCACTTGATTGGAGGAGGAAAATAAATTTATTAAATTAAATAAAAATATATAAAGTCCGCCAATAAGGTGGTGACACATATTGAATAATTAATTTATTTTATTAGATTAAAGTTATGAGCAAATTGATATATTCTGTAAATAATAGGGACCGAATATACAATTATACTAATTTTATTTAACAGCCACGTCAACTTTTCTGTTTTTTGATGGTTGGTGGCTTAATTAAAATCAATTAAATAGTTAAGTGATATATTTGCCAAAATTGAAAGTATAATAATCAAATTAACATCAACCGTATAATTAAGTGGTCATCTGTGTAGTTTACCCTGAATATAAAACACCATGTTTACATGCATTGTCTTCAAATTTTAAAAACGAATCTATTCTCTTAACAAACCAAGACATAACATTGTGAAGCGCATGCACTGAGAGCTTCAAGATCTAAGAAAAGCACAATTACAATTACTGTTTTGTTGTCTTTTCGGTTTTACAAATTTTTAGTCTAACTAATCTAGACACATAATTGTTTTTGGTGGGTGAGTCTCCCAACGAATTTCTTTTTGCATATACAAGATCTTCAACTTGAAATCTATTTAAACGATACCAACTACTTACTACTTAAACCAACCCGTTGATTATAAGCATTGTCTTTAACAAAGAAGAAAAAACTACAGGGTCAGTAGGTGTAACCAATATCTAAACCTCTTTTACAGCGTAACAAATTCAATATATATATATATATATATATATAATTGTTGACGGAATCTTGATATGAATGATGGATTCTGAATTGTTTGTCCCCTCTCCCCACCGATGAACATGAGTTGTTGGGAGTTCAATTCACATTAAAAAGTAGAACAGACCCTAATGGAGAACATGAACCAAACATCATTTCAATATGCCAATTTGGAGAGTCCAAACTCCCAAAGTGACAAGATCCGAACCAGGTGTACCATGTTCCTATCCTCTGCAGTCAAACTTGTTCATGAATACATACCCAATGGGGGATTTTTCTTTTTCTTTTAGAATTAATATTCATGTTTAATACTCATTTTCAACTCATATCTGGAAATGGGTTTAGGATATAATCCTTCATAAACTCTCTCTCTCTCTCTCTCTAAGATGCATACTCATATTCGACATTCAAATTCGGGTAACAAACGTGTTATATTTTACCCTACAAGACAAAAAACATCTTCTAGTGAAAAAATGTACAAGACAACATCTGTCTTGTTTTCTATACAAGAATTATTAATGCAAGTAAGAGAAACATTGTAGAAGCAGTTCTAGAGTCTAATCATTCTGGTGAAAACAATCTGGATCCACCTGTACAAGTCCTATATTTTATACACATTCCACCTCTTATTATTACTGTTTTAAACATATTTTAGGCATAAGTAGGTGCATACACGACATTTTACAGTATTTTTTCATTCTGTCTTGTTTTTATAAATTATCATTTATTTGGTAAACAAGAGATATTATTTTTAGTGTATTTTTGTATTTAGGTACTAAAGGCTGAAAGAGGGAACCGAGGAGCTGAGGACACAAGGCTGAGGAACAAACCTAGGAGCTGTACTGATGCAGTTCCTGTTGAAGACAAGTTGCTGCCGAGTAGAGTTGCCGCCGACCTTGCTGCCCACGGCAGCTGACTATGGAAGTTGGAGAACCGGAGCACGATCTGTAGAGCTAAAAACCTTGATTCTATCGCCGGCATCCATTTGATTTTTTGACGTCTGTGGCAGTGGCCAGAGTCGCCGAAGCAAAAATCTCAAGGTTACTTGCGGGCTAAAGCAAACGAGATAAAGTTCATATCCCACGCAAAGAAGTCAGAGTTTAAAGCCATATTAAATATGGAAAGCTATTTTCAAAGACTTCTACTTTAAGGAGGACTTAACCTAGTCATTAGTCTATAAATACTCATTGTACTCCTAGTTCAAATCATCTTAGGTTTTCTATAGACTTTGCTAGTGTTCTTTGCCGCCACCATGTTCTAAACTCCACTTGGGTTAGGGTTATGTTGTAAATTAGTTGTGAAACAGTTGTTTTAGGATTTGAGTTGTTTTCTTTAATAAAATATTCCAAGTTTGCTTAATCTTTGCGCTTCATTCTTTCAATTATTCTACACTAGTCAGTTGAGAGAATCCATTTGTCGGGCACGAAAGTGTAAGGCTCACGAAAGGGTTAAGTACGGTTACAACGTGCTGAGGCGTGACTAACTTGATTCCTAACCAGTTCACAAGTTTCAGTGGCTAAAAGAGATCACCAACCGAGTTGACTAGCCTGTGTTAGGTTTACGCTGAGATTGCTAGGTATTGCCTACGTCACGTTAGCTCTTGAGCATCATTGCCTAGAAATAGGAGGGATCACTGTCGACTATCCCGTCGAATTTGGAGTATCTGCCAGATCTGCCGCCGAGACTTATTTTCGTTCCACCTGCCGAGACAGCGAAAGTTGCAGGGGTAGTGACCCATTGCGGCCGCGTGACAGGGTCGTAGCCTGCCGCCCGCCATACCCGCCGAGGCAGCATGAAACAACTCAGTCATTTTACAACGCAGTTTTCACACTAAGGAGCAACATAACCTTGCCTGCTCTATCAACTTGATTGACCTCATTTATTTGTGTTTTCAATTACTTTTCATCTCCACAACCAATTCACTTGTGTTTTTATTTTACCATTGTGCAGAGACTACAAAACGAACCGAGCTGTCAAATCCTCGTAGGATTCGACATCTTTTATACTATACCTTGGCAGGATTGTGCACTTGCGCTCTCACAAAAAAGGGAACACCTACACGCCCTACACTGGTACAACTCAATTTTAACATTAAACACTGAATAGAAAATACAGTCAGGGGACTTCAATGAGTTGGATTTTTTTGGGACCTAATCTTCACTATGTCTTTCCATTTAATCAAGAATGGACCGAGGGGAAGAGGTCGTACTCTTAGAAAATTTTAATTCCTATAGGTATTTTTTAGTATATTCTATTAATAATCTAATTTCGCATCCCCTAAAATTTTAATATAACTTATTAACTTCCTAAGAATGTACACTTCTTAGCATAGAATCTTGTATCCGTCCACGCATTTAATATGTCCATTGACATTTGTTTTTCTAGACTTGGGTTCTCAGCTAAGTTCATTAATCTTCAAAGTTAAAAGCTACCAATAACAAATGCAGTAAAGGCAATCTAGCCAATAAGCTGACCTGAGCAGAGTATACAACTCTTGAACCAATAATAATTTAGAAAAGAAAACAGCAGAGTGTAGACCTATCAATATCATATGTTAATTAAGTGAAAGGTTGATCCTATCCATTCCCATATCAGCATATATTGCTTTTCTGGCCAATTATTGCCCATTTGACTTCGAAAAGGTTGATCCTTTTTGTCCCTTTAAAAGAAGTAAAAAAATAGTATGTACTGATAAAAATATATCTCTAGCCTGCAGTTTGTTTCATGTATTGAACTTTTTAACACAATGATTCATAAACTTTTTATCAAATCATACGTTTAAAACTTTTTAAAGGATGCTCATCTCTTTCACTTTGTGTGTGTTTGAATCCCGACATTTGCATTGAGAATTTAAATATCGTTCTATTGTAACGAAAAAAATAGCATAAACTAGTTGGCTATTGCAGGAATATAAAAGGGCATTAGAATTTGTTCATTACACATTCATATTCATTATCTAAGCTGTATCTTTTTACCTGCTGAATGCATTCCATCTTGTTAGCATCATCCACTGCAAGTAATGTTTTATGGCATACTAGCAGGTGTAATCACCTATTTTGTCCGGGGTGTTAAACCCATTTTCTTTTCTTTTCTTTAATGGGCTTTGATATTTATGCTGTGATTAAAAACCAAAAAAAGAAGAAGGAAAAAGGAAAAAGAAAAAACAGTATACATAGTATTATTATTACTATCTATTATTACTATTATATTACTATTTATATTATCATTATTATATTTGGTATCATACCTACTATTACTATATCATCTATTAATCTTGTTACTGTTTCACTATCATATATCTATTAATATTATTATTATTTCTTCTTATTACCTATACTATTATCTATTATTTTTACTACATTATATTATTATTATTATTATTATTACTATTAAATCTGGAAATAAAATTGGGTCTAATAAATAAAAGCCCAACATATATATATTAATTAAATAAAAGCCCACAGTTTTAATTTAAAGTCCTTATTACATAATAAAAAGCCCAAAAATATTATTATACATAAATACAAGGCCCGTAAAGCCCAAACTTAAGCCCTAATCTAATCTGATGAAACCCTAATATCCATCTTTTATCTTACAGCCGCCGCCCCGTTTCAACCGTTAGATCTGGGATAGATCTAACGGTCCAGATGATGTCTCAGAAGGAAACCCTAGCGCCGCAGCATGGGAGCCGTCCGATCAGGGATGGCATCGAACGGTCAAGAATGGCCTCCCCGGGCGCGTGAGATGCACGCGCGACCCTTCCAGTGCCCCACGCACGCGTGCATCACAACCGAGCCTTTTCGATTCCTTCCGACGGCCGTGATTCAGCCACGTCCCGCCCCTCTGGTCCCCTCCTCAGATCACATGCAACAAAAAAGAAAACAAGATGTCAGACCAGAAACGAAAAACGCAACCAAGCAAAATGCAAAAGGCAGAGGCAACCAAAACAGAATGGCAGAGGCAAACGGAAATTGCAGACAAATCGTACAAATCAACAGCAATTATCAGCATTTTCATATATTTAGAAAAGGGGAAAAACATGTAATATTGCGGCTATAAAAGCCGAAACACACAGAATGTAAAGGGGGATTTTTTGAGAGAGAAAAAATTGTAAGAAGGGATTTTTCGGGTTTTCAGAAGGGATTTTCGGGATTCAAAGAACCAGAGAGGCTTTGTAATCACAGTATTCATATCAATACAAGCAAAACACATTTTTGAGGTATACTTTTCGGTTTCCCATTTCGAATCATAAAAACAAAAAAAAAATAGTAAAAGGGTCTATTTACCTCCGTTTCGAGTCGGGATCCCCGTCGTCGTTGTCCGTTGCCGGCGATAAGCCTTCTGGCTCCCTCGGAAGCCGTGCATGGTGAGCCGGCGACACGAAAGGGGTAAGTTTGTGTTTTTTTTGGGTTTCGGTTTTTGGGTTTTCTAAACAAAAAGAGAAACGTTTTTGGTTTAAAGAAGAAAGAGGGTTGATCCCTGTTTTGGGTTTCAAAAAGGAAGGTTTTTTAGGGTTCCGGCGCCGGCAACGGCGACCGGAACCCCTATGCGGCGCCGGAGTTACAGGAAAACAGAGAAAGGGGCTCTCGGTTTTTAGGGTTTTCAAATGGAAAAAGGGCCAAATCTGTTTTTTTAAGTCTGTATTTATAAGGTTTTCTTGTTTTAAAATAGGGTTAATAACCTTTTAAACCCTCCCGCATTTTCGAAATCACGCGAGGAGGGCCTCCGTGTTTTTAAATCCCTTCCCCGGTCCCTCGGTTTTATCAAATGTTTTCAATAACGTCCCGGTTCTTGTTTCAATCGATTTTCGGGTGGGGTAATTGCGTTTTTGGTCCCTGTAACTTCCCGCGTTGTTCTAATTAGGTCCTTATTTCGTCTTTTAATTAATTTTTTATGGTTTATTTATAGCCTTGGTCCCTGCCAGTTTACCTCTGTATTCATTTAGCATTTTATTAAGTTTATTTGTTACTCATGCGTTTTGCTTTTTGTGTTTGCATCGAATACATATTTTGCATGCTTGTTTTTTTGTTTTAATGTCATTCGAGTATATGTTTTGCCATGTTATTTTATATATGTGATATGTGGTCATATGTTTTTTTTTATATATTTAGCATTTAAGTTTATGCATGTTATATATGTCGTATGTTTCTTTTATATTGTTCGAATATATCTCCGTGGCATGCACTTTATATGTCATTCATGTGACTTTTAGCATTTTTAAATTGATTCATTGTTAATTATGAAACGGAGATACCTATTAATTCGCGTATTCGGGTCGACATACCTAGCTTATTGGATGTCCCGCGAATATTCGGATTGATTCGAATCGTCTAAAGGTAAATCCGTAAATAAAAAGGACAAGACCATAGCATCATATTTTATCTGCTTGCATCATGCATAAAGGTGACGTACGGGATCCGAACCCTAAACTAACACGGCAGTCAGTCTTATATGATGTCGGTTTAGTCTTTGGTCCGGTGTACCATCATCCTTTTTAATTAAATGCTTAATTAATTCGATACCACCAATTTGGACAAAGCTCGTAAAATTAAAGTCCGGTTTTCGATCAAGAACCCCTAATTAAAGTCTTTTTAAATTTCGAATAATTTCCATCAATTAAAAGCAACAATTATTTTGGTACCAATTTCCGGGCGTGATGGGGACGCTAACCCTACCCCACACGTAACCAACTCCCGAACCCTTTTCAAACGAATCTCTGGTTTTGTTTTTTACGGTGTCTGGCCTACCATAGTGGCCGGTGGCGACTCCAAACCGAGGAAAAAAGATTTCTTTTAAAGGTTGTTTTCCCGAAACCCGAGCCAATTTTTAAATTCCCCCATTTTTAAATCAAATCGAATATTTTTCAAAAATAACGGGAACTTGATTTGTGCGAAGAAAAAAAAACCCCGTTACAGCAGGCGAAGCTGATCGGAGCGAAATCAAACACGAGTGGCACCCTGAGGGGCCTTTATGTATAAATTTGGTGGTATATTTAAATGAAGAATTATGTGTCTTCAAAGTATAAATCACCTTGGCAGTTGCCACTGGGGTTTGGTTCACTGTGACTCCATTTCCATAGCTTTTGGATCCCATTTGACCAAAGAGCAAGAACCCCAACATCAGAATTTGTGTAAAGGAGTCTAGCAACCTTGAGATACAGGTGTGATTGCATGGAATTTATGCTAATCGATTGAACACTTATAAAACAAAATGAAAAGATTGCAAGTGCCTAAGCCAAGATCTCAACGAGACAAAAAGATTATTTTCACGTCACTAATTAATATTAAAACAGATAGAACTCTTAATAGAGAGATCATTATACTTTTTTCGGATTAAATTATCTCTTTTTTTTTCGATAAAAAGATTAAAAATACAATGATGTGCTTATAAATACTGATGAGGTTGTTTGAGAATGAGAGCATCATATCCCACATCGGTTGTTCTTTGAGAATGAGGAGTAAAGTTGTGGTTATAAATACTGAAGAGGCTCGGCCGTAGGATCTCAACCCGTCCTGTCAGGGTGGAGGATGACTCGTCAATGATCGAATAGAGACGGCGGGTCGTGCCAACACCTGGTACATCGAACACACCTTTTTAAGGCGAGTGGGTCCTGCCCTACTTAGGTGGGCCCTGCCCGTCAATTTTTGGAAGCCTAGCCTTTCAGGCCGGGCTCAAACGCTAAGTAAGTCAATTAAATTGTTATCTTTTTCTTACCCAGACCACTATTGTTTTCATCATCATTTTAACAGTCTTAAAAAAGTATTCTTTCAACAAATAAATCAACGTAATGACGATAACTACAAAGGGGAAAAATTGATCGAATGCATATATTTACGAAAATTCAAAATTCCAAACAAACAGATGGAACTATAATCATCAAAATTAAGTAATTGAATTGATTTGTTTCAATAAAGACTTTCTGAATGAAAATTGCATAATATTGTAGATGTATTTTATGTTTATCTACTTAGAAGATAAGTTAGATATGTAATAGATAAGCACAAACACTACTCTACAGTTCATATACCTGAAGAAATGTCGTTAAACATGGATATAATAACTCTGGACTTTCATTGTTAAGTTGCTATGTTCTGTAAAGACGGCAAATGATAGATGAAGATATGTAATCATGAGTTTTAGGACCAAGAAGATCATAAAGGTTATGCAGTATTGAATTCTGTCCTCTGCAGATGGTTCGATATACTGCCAATGCATTATGGCTCTCACAGATGCATCATCAACGCCCCCCTGTTAACCTTAAAAATGAGTTCAACCAGCCTACAAGTGAACTTAATTCAATAAATCAGGATACACCTCTATATAAATAAAGTGCTCTGCTTTCTCAATGAGGGAGCAATAAGCACAGTGAATACTCTCTTCTATTTGGCTGGTTCCACCAGACCACTGACTGAAACTCCTTATAATCTGAAAATTATAGATCAACACTGATTGATACTATTCATGGCATAAAGTCTGTTGAAATCAAAAAGAGTGTATGGCATGAAATTCAATGAAATACGTTCACTGGTAAAGTGAACAATGCTCTTGGACGGTGGTAGGATGGTGGTTCCGATGTAGGTTGAAGGTGGTCTTAACGTGGGTTGAAGATGGTTGAAGAAGAGTGTCGTCTCTCTCTGTTGCATGTCTATTTAAAGAGCTTAGTTAGGTGGCAACAAGTGTCGATAGAGAGATGTCATGGCAAGGGTATTGATTGGACGTCCTAGGGAGAGATGGCCTAGATTAGTTTGTCATCATCTTGTGCCACGTGTTCCGACGCGTGGCATAGGATGATGCTCGCATGTTCGCGGGGGATTGCATCCATGGTGCAGTTCGCATCCTAGTATTTTGGTTGGTTCGTATGGTGGAGGTTCGCAGGTGGTAACACTAGCCCTCCAAGTGAGGGAAGAATATAAAGTGACCTTCGCGAACCTGGGAATTGGAGCAAGATTTTGGGGTGCTAAATTAAATTTCAGAGCGCGAAAATAAATTTTGACTTTTTAATCGAGGTTTTGCGCATATAGGATTATTCTCTCACTATGATTAAGTGTTTTTTTTTGTATCAACACGTGTTAGTTAAAACGAATTGCTTCACTACGGATGACAAATTTTTTTGGGAAAATTTCTTAGGGTTTATAAATAGCGTTGTTTGTGGCTGCAATTCTTCACTTGAAATTTTCTTTTTTAATCGTTATCTTGCTTTGTCGTCGCTTTTGCCCTTTGAGATTGCTTAGATAATATCCTCTTTTTTATGTTTAATTTTCTTTGCCTATCTTTTCTTTTATAAATGACTTTTGAAAGTGATTTGATTGAGGTATCGAGTGACGAGTATGAGTATATCATCTCGGGGACAGAGATGTTTAAAATGTTGGAGTGTCGGGGATTAACTTGCTGGGATAATTTTCGGTACCGGTTTACAGTCACCAAGGGGTCTAATCGGCTCAACAAGGTATACAAGGGAAAACCCTTGGTTTTTTGTGCCCATGTATGCTTTCGAACCCGAGTTTCATTTGCCTCCCCATCCCTTCTTTGTGGAGTGGCTAAACTGGTATGGGATAGCATCGAGACAACTGTCCGGGTTGGGCTGGTGGGTCTTGATGACGTACTTCCTCAATTGTAGGCTTCATGAGGAAAAACCCTCGGTGAATGTATTTTGACACTTCTATAACGCCAACCCTGCTAACGAGAAGAATGCGAAAGGATTCGTAATGTTTACCCTTCGTAACCACATGATGTCGTTTATGAGCGACAATGTAAGTAATGTTCGCCTGGATAGGAAAAAGTATATTAAGGTGGAGTGACGGTTCGACTAGTTATCGTTTCCTTTGGTATGGTGTAAACCTGCTAAAAGTAGTTGTAGAGCCCGAAAGATTTTTTTGAAGAGGAAGCAATACAGATTAGAGAACTTCAAGCGGGGCCTCCTTCAAGGTTCGAAGAAGTGTGTACCATACGAAATTTGTGGTGTCATTGTTTGTTGGAGAAAAGTCCCAATGGATGGGATAAAATTCAAATTAACTTTGTACTTGTCTCGTTGGCGAACACCCCTGATAACAGGGGTGTTCTGTAACACCCCGAAAATCGGTCTAGTCGGAATTGAATTCCGATGATCGGAGTATTGATATTAAATATTGAAATATCGAATCCTTGCTATAGATTATATTGTTATAGGACATTAAGTGAACCAAGTCTGTAGTTAAGATTTCCTTTAAAATGCCTAATATGATGTTTGTAAGCTAGGCGTTTCGATACTGTTAGACCCGTACCGAAACAGCCTAGGTAAGGCGTTTCGAAACGGTTAAGGGGCGTTTCGATACGGTGTAACTGTATTACCTAACTTTTAGACTTTTGTTCAACCGTTTCGATACGGTTTCACTCGTTTCGAAACGGGTCCCCTGTTTCGAATATATTTAAAAGAAAAATTGAAAGGAAATGATAAGGTGATGACTCACCTGCTTATTGATGTCCCTCCCCACGTGGAAGTAGTTTAAAAGGATGACTTGTAGTCATCTTTTAGTATTGATAAGATATAAAATGGATAAGTATTATTTTAAAGTTTACCCTTGGTTGAGGAAAACCTTCCCATTTGTCCTTGGTGAGGTGGGTAATGATTAAAGATTATAATTTTTATTAAAATGAATAAAAGGAAAGCTCTCATCTTGGTTTGGCTTCACTGAGACTCATTTTCTCCTTTAGCTATTATACAAGCCCACACCTCCATTGTCATCTTCTCCACCAAGCAAGCATACACCTCCCTAGTTGAACTTCATGAGCTTGAGCTTTCCTTAATTTAAGAACATCGGTTCGTAGCCATCGATCGGGTAAGTGAAAGCCCTAAGTTAATTATCAATTCTCTTGGCTATTGAATGCTTAATTTCAAGATTTAAGTTAAGCTTTGTCTAATAGCTAATGGCTATTCAAGTATCGGTATTGTCATATTGATTCTAATAACTCCTTATTGCTCTTCTTAGTTCAAGAAGTGGAAAAGATTAACCCATCGTCTCCATCGAAAGCTAGGAATAAAATAATCACCATCCGAGAGCCTTAGGAGCTTCGAATATTGAGGTGAGTGTAGTTAGAGTCTCGGAATTGGGCGAGAAGCCTTTCTGAATTTATCGTCATTGATTTTGTATGAATTACTAACGATTGAATTAAATGGGCTTGTATAAAGCATCATTGAAAACCATATTGGTAAGTTGGGTAAGTATTGCATCGATTTATTATCCATAGCATTGCTATTATTGTTATGGAAATCATTGAAGCATTGACATGTAGAAATCATTGACATGTGTTTATTGCTATGACCATGTGATTGATGAGATAGTGCCATTGAATCATTGATGTCGAACTATTGTCATTGAATCATTGATATTCAGCTATTGTTATCGGACCTTGGGATCAATGTATTGGAAACAATTGGCATGCCATAGAATTTATGAGCTCAGTGGTATAGAGGCTATACAGTGTAGTGGAGGGATGTGATGTGTGTTGGTCAAAACGGTGTAGTGGAGGATATTGGACCATATTGTTCATTGTTGGTGTAGTGGTGGAATTCGTGTATCCAAATACGGTTGAAATAGATCCAAGGAAGAATGTTGATTATTGATATTGTCATTGTCATTGATGATATGATTATTGACATTGCATTATCATGATATTGAGACATTGTCATTGGTGAATTGATTGTTGATACTATGTTCCAACATGATTAAAGAATATGTCATGATCATTGTATAGTTAATGTTATGATTGTCATCAAAGCATGAAAGTATACCAAGTACATTATTGTTATTGGCTACCTCACTTAGACTATGTAAGTCTAACACATTCATTGTCCATACATTTCAGGATAAGGAAAATATCGGATCAAGATCGGGATTAGCTGGAAGTTTGGCAAGTCACCACGGGTTTAATGTAAAGAACTTTTGTCCCTTGAACTCCTAGAATGGTGGCAAAGTAGTTAAAGTACCCGATAACGATGCTTTGGTTATATGTATGGAGGTTATGTGTTATATGTGGATAAACTATCTTAAATGACTTGCTATGTTTGCTTGAAAATGACTTAATATGCATATTTAGCCTAAAGAGGTGAAAACATAGTAAACGTATTCGAATGATGATGAAAATTGGCATGACAGTAGTTTATATCATTGGAATATGGTGTATAAAGTTTCATTGAATTTGGAAATCGTTTGTTAGGTTAAATCGAATAAAAACCAGCAAGAATCTGTCATTACAAGTCATGTCGTATCGAAACGGGTGATGGCATTTCGATACGGGTAAGCATATTTGAACCTAAGAAAACAGGTCGTACCGAAACGGATTAGAGCCGAATCGAAACATTTTGCTACTGGAATCCATCGTTTCGATACGGGTTCATAGCGTACCGAAATAGGCCAAGGTCAAAGTCAAAGGAAGTCAATCCGTACCGATACAGGGCTTGCCCGTATCGATACGGTCAAAGAGGAAAAGTCAACATGGGTTGACCATCGTCTACCCGTATCGAAACAGGCTTGAGCGTTTTGATACATGGTTAGTTAAATTGGTTAAAAAGACATAAACTGAAGGTTTGCATTGTTTCAGTTTGGCCACTGAAATTTTGAAAGATTAAATTGAATGAGTAAATGAACACCATTTTGCATGAAAATTTACAGTACTGCTAATATTGTACTGAATTTCATTATGGTTATGTCTGTTGCACCGAAGAACCTCTAATTTAGCAGTTTTACAAATTAGTCCCTAAAACTTGTAAAAATTATAAATTGGTCCTAAATGGTTAAATGTTGCTTTCTTATGAGTGAATTGGACTAAGATGTATATCCCGTAATGTTTTGTTTGTGTAATCTTGCCTAAGTATTGAATATTGTGGTTTTAAGTATTGACTAAGATGAAATTTTATCGCACCGAACACCGTAACGTTTATCGGTAGCACGCTCCGACCCGGTTCTCGACCAGGCCGAGAAGAGGGTGTTACATTTGTGGTATCAGAGCTAGAGTTTAGTCGGTTCTAGACTAAACTTATGCATGTATGTATTGTTTATTGTGTTACTTTTCCACCTAGAAGTTATATTGTTGTATATTGTGACTTGCTGGCTAATCCGATCTTTTATTTATAGATGTCTAATTCCAATCAAGCTTGAATAGTTGAGCATAATACTGATTCCTCAACTCATGGTGAGGAAGTTAGGGGGAAGAATCCCCCGAATTCGTAAAACTCTCCAGTACGAAATCCTGAGCCTGATGTACAAACGACTCAAATTGAATGCTTTAGGAACATGGCTGATATGTTCAATACTTTCATGACATCGATGAAAGTTGACCAAATTCCCACTGTTGCTATTTCGAGTACCCGAGCTCCTATTGATAAGTTACCCCAACATCAGGTTTACTCGTTTACCGGCCAAAATGATGAAAACCTTGAGGTTGTAGAGTATTGGTTAGACAATACTTTACGGATTCTGAATAAGCAGTTGCAGTGTTCTGAGGAACATAAATTTGAATGTGCCCTCTTTTTGCTAGCTGACGAAGCACTGTATTGGTGGGAAGAAACGGTCCTAGCAGTCCCTGAAGAGACTGTGAACTTGGAGTTCTTTCTACAAGAGTTTCGAAAGAAGTACATCAGTGAATACTACCTTGCCGAGAGACGTGACATGTTCCTTCACCTAAAGCAAGGTGATCGACTTATCGAACATTATATCAACGACTTTTGCAAATACTGTCGATATGGGGCTGATTACATTAAGAAAGAAGAAGAGAAGTGTAGGATGTTCATCAACGGTTTGAACGATGAACTACGTCCTATATTCACAACTTTGTGCATTACTAATTTTAAAACCCTTATGAATAGAGTTAAAGCTACCGAAGGTGCTCAAAAGGCTCGCAAGAATAGTGGGTCAAGCAAACCCGAGAAAAGAGACCGAGATGAACCTTATGAATCATTCAAAAAGGGGAAGTATCAAGATTCGAAACCGAGTGTGTATTCATAGTCTTCCCAGTATGAATACCTTGCTAAACCACAAGCTGTAACACAGTTCTTCCCTAGTGCTAAGTCTGTTGAAAACATTGATGGTTCAGAACAAGAAACGAAGTTTCCAGTTTGTAGCTTCTATCGACATAGGCACCCTGAGGAGAAATGTCGCAAGAAATTCGGAGCTTGTTTCTTTTGTGGTGAGATAGGACACCTTAGACGAGATTGTCCTAAAAACCTGTTTGCTAACTCGTCCCCTGCTCAATCTTTTCGAGGCAAGGGAACAAGACAAGGATCCTTCGGAAAGTCCGGAGCTTCATCCAAAGTATCGTACCGACCTAAATCTAAAGCTTATGCACAGATGTATCATGTTAGAGGCAAGGAACAAGTGGATGATCACGACTTTATTCCAAGGAAAAATTCGAGGACGAATTTTTTTAAGGGGGGGAGTTGTAACACCCTGAAAATCAGTCTAGTCGGAATTGGATTCCGATGATCGGAGTATTCATATTAAATATTGAAATATCGAATCCTTGCTATAGATTATATTATTATAGGACCTTAAGTGAACCAAGTATGTAGTTAAGATTGCCTTTAAAATGCCTAATATGATGTTTGTAAGCTAGGCATTTTGATACAATCAGACCCGTACTAAAACGACCTAGGTAAGGCGTTTCGAAATGGTTAAGGGGAATTCTGATACGATGTAACTGTATTAACTAACTTTTGGACTTTTGCTCAACTGTTTCGATACGGTTTCACTCGTTTCGAAATGGGTCCCTATTTCGAATATATTTAAAGGAAAAATTGAAAGGAAATGATAAGGGTGTGACTCATCTACTTATTGCTGTCCCTCCCCACGTGGAAGTGGTTTAAGAGGATGACTTGTAGTCATCTTTTAGTATTGATAAGATATAAAATGGATAAGTATTATTTTAAAGCTTACCCTTGGTTGAGGGAAATCTTCCCGTTGGATAAGTAAGAAATTGAGATATCAAAATAGAGTTTTTTTTAAAAAGTACGAAGGCAGATGCAAAACTTTTTAGAAGTCTTGATGAAAGTACAACCAACCTGACATTGACACGAAGTTTATGGTCCAACCCGTCCAGCCTCATCTAAAAAACCACCTTGAGCAGCCCGTTCTTCTATTTCCCACCACTCTGAGTCTGGAAGTTTAACTTCAGGCTACTTTTTTTTTGCATTCGAAGATATTTCATTATAAAGATCCAAGGAGCCAAGGTCATCAACAAAGCCTTTCATAGGTGTGTCTGCAACTGCTGGTTCTATTTTAGACTTTTAAAAGCAAATGAAATACTTTTACTGGCAGTAGTGCCCAACCCATTTGATTTTGGAAACACACTACAACTATCTAACTCCTTGGCCTCTTGATGCAAAAGTAGAAGAATATCTTTTAAAGATATTCTTGCTTCTTGGCCTCTTGATTTTGGAAACACACTGCAACTATCTAACTCCTTGGCCTCTTGATGCAAAAGTAGAGGAATATCTTTTAAAGATAATCCTAAAGAAAAGGAATCCGTCTATTGATGTCTTTCATGTTTTCCTCAACATTCTTGCTCTCGAACTCAATTTCCTTGCTTCTTCCCATATAATGTGGAATCACCATATGTTGCTGAGGCATAAGTAGTGGAATTGATTCCTCATATTGTGCTTTATTTCTCTACAAGTAAGTAACAAAGTTATTGCAATTTCTATTGTGCACTACATTAGTTCTAAATAAATAGGACCTTGGTATAGTTCCACCGCTGAACAAAATGACGTGCTATATCTCGACAAGGTGGTCCCCATAGTGCACAATGTACATCATGCCAAGGCATTCAAGGATATTTTCCTCGATCCAACTCATCCTTTACCTATCTTCCCATGAATTTGGTTCAGATTCCCTGACAAAAATGGAATTCAAAGTTTGTCAGAATGAAACAGCTACAAACAATCCCGTTGCTACTCATTACCATGAATATTTAACATTTTTTCTTTCAAAGAACATAAGCGGGAAAGGGTGATACAAGAGTCAATTACAAACTATTGGAGATTTTGGAAGTTATAATCTATTTAAACAAACTTTGGAGTCAACCCCGTTGGAACCAATAAAATTCAACAAACTGTTGGGGAATCTATTGAGGAGGCACAAGCCAAAAACCTTACAAGTGTAGATCCTTTAAGCAGAAGCAAGTAGCCACTGTCAAAGTTATGATAGTGTGAAAAATCAGCCAAATGCACCCAACCATATTCTTGTAATGATATCTTCCATGGTATAACAATATCACATAATTTTTTAAAAGAATAGGAGGCCTTGTTAAAAACCCCCTTCATAATTGTCTATTCCATAAGAAGAATAGGCAATCAGCGGAATAAGGAAAAAGGTGCCTTAAGTTTTATTTAAAAGGGAATTAAATACCCATCTTACAATAAGGCGACAATTGAAACCCCAATACAAAAACAAACCCCACACTCAACTAACTCTATCCTCACATCACTCAATCCCTTTTTTAGCCAACTCATCAGCTTCATAATTAGCACTCCTTACAATCAGATGACAAGTAACATGTTTATCTAAAACCACTGCATTTATCTCTCTAACAATACTCTCATAACATGAAGGGCAGGAAGACGAGTCTTTGAACCAATCTAGAGTGACTGAGCAGTCGCATTCTAGCAAAAGACGACCCAATGAACACCAAGTCGAGTTGAAGAAAAGTTTAAGCCCCTCTTTGATGACTTTAAGCTCTGCTAGGATCGGAGGACCATGTCCTATAGAATCAGAAAAAAACAGCAGGGTATTGCTGTTTGAGTCCCTTACCAAACCTTCAGTACCCCCTTTTCCAATCACAAACCACTGCTCCATCTACATTAGCCTTAAAATAACCTTCAGGGGGAGGGGTCCAAACAGTAGGTTTTGAATTCACTTTACATGAGAAGAACAATGAGATAGCCAAATGAGGGTCGCCCGTGAGCAAGTCTATCGACACTGTCACAAGCGGATTTTTTTGCTAAAAACCAGGCTGCAACTCTGAATCTGGTTAAAAAGGATAGTTGGAGATAGTCAAAGAAATCATTTTCAAAAACAACAATATTCCTAGCTTTCCACATAGCCCACATAATTGCCTCCAAAATTAATCTTCATATTCTGGAATTGGGGACAAGATCACCCCAGGAAAGAATCAAAGATTTCAAATCATTTGGCATAGCCGCAGATACATTCCACAATCGAAAAAATAGGTTCCATAAATCCCAAACATCTTTGTAGTTGATGAACAAATGGCTAACCGATTATGGATAGATCTTGCATATCGAACAGAGATTTTCCGATTCATCTAGCACCCTTTTTTCACTAGTTCAACTCTGACTGCGATCCTTCCATGAACCAACTGCCATACAAAGAACTCAACCCTTGGAGGGGCTATACCTTTCCACACCAAGAAATTCCAGTTACTTCCAGACCTTCCTTTATTTGACATTAACTCCATGTAAGATTTAATAGTCAAAACACCTTCCCCATTCTCATCCCATACCACTCTATCGTCTTCTGAAAATTCAGGAGTAACAACGTTTAATTCTGACATTAAACCAAGCCAAAGATCTAACTCCCAATCTGCTAAGTTCCTTCTCATTTTAACACCCCAAACCCAACCAGACGAACTACAAAAGCCAAACTCAATCACCTTACCTCTTTTGTTGGTGGACAGAGAAAAGAGTCTTGGGAACTTAATCTTCAAATAAACCTCGGACAGCCAAATGTCGTGCCAAAAAGAAATAGCGTCCCCTCTTCCAACTTTGAAGTGGAGGTGATTTCGGAGGCAGTCCCCCACCACGTCATCCTTAATAAAATTGTTAACGGTACCCCTCCACATCCAAGAGGCTAGAGGAAAGTTGACATTAGAAACTGTCAAATCCTTTTTGTCTATATTATACTTGCCACAAACTACCTTCTTCCACCAAGAATCCCTCTCCACACCAAATTTCCAAATCCATTTCCCTAACAAGGCTCTGTTCATGATATTTAAACTTGGAACACCCAGACCACCCTCACTTCTAGGCAAGCACACAGTTTTCCAGCTAATCCAATGGATTATATTCGCAGCGTTCCGACCACCCAGAGAAATCTTACAAACAAGGAGTCCAGTTTCCTGCACACAGTCAAAGGCATCGGGAAAATTGAAATAAAATACATAGGCATTGCTGATAATACAGATTTGATTAGAACCAATCTGCCTGCAACTGATAAAGATGCAGCTTTCCAACCCGATAGCTTCTTTTGTACTCTTTGAATAACCGGATCCCATAAAGTAACCGAGTTCCTTTTCGCGCCAAGAGGTAAACCTAAATATTCCGATGGGAAAGATCCCACCTTGCAACCAATGGAGGAAGCCCAATCTTCAAGGATTGTCTCTCCCACATTAATCCCAATTAACTTGCTCTTGCCTCCATTTATTTTGAGCCCCGTCAAGAGTGAAAAAATACGAAGTACTTTCCTGACATTTTTATTTGAGCACATACAGCACTACAGAAGATAATTAAATCGTCGGGAAACTGTAGGTGTGACAATATAAAGGAATTTTCCATCTCACCAATCCGAAAACCATCAAACAGTCCTAAGTTGTAGTAAATCAGAGTAATTCTCTTATTTTATTAGAAAGATTTGTTACATATTTATATACAAGCTATATCTCTATCTTAGGAAACTCTAAGTTACGAAAGAGACTAATTCTAGGAAAAGATATAATCCCTCAAAGTAAGGGATTGTATATATAAGAAATATTCTTGTAATCCTTAATTTACTCTACACGTATATTCCTACATAACTAACACTCCCCCTCAAACTGTGTATATATTGTATATACCCAGTTTGGATGTAAACTCATCAAAAATAACTTTTGGATGTGCTTTAGTAAAGATGTCAGCTATCTAGCTCTTGGTAGGAATATAATTTAGTTGTGCAATAACACCATTCACTTTCTCATAGATAAAGTGCCTATCTATTTCAATGTGTTTGGTTCTGTCATGTTGCATTGGATTCTTAGCAATACTCATTTCTGACTGGCTGTCACTATAGACCTCGAACTCAGTCTTTTCATCCAACTCCAGCTCTTTGAGAAGCCTCTTTATCCACATTCCTTTACATATTCCAAGAGCTAATGCTCTAAATTCTGCCTCAGCACTGCTCCTTGACACCACAGCCTGATTTTTGCTTCTCCAAGTAACCAAGTTGCCCCAAACATAAGCACAATATCCACTAACTGACCTTCTATCACTGAGCTCTCCTCCTCAGCTTGAATCCGTGTATACCTTCACTGTTCTGTCTGAATTTTTCTTGAAAATTAGCCCAGCACCAGGTGTGAATTTTAGGTACCTCAGAATTCTGTTAACAACCTCCAAATGTTCTTCTCGAGGATCACTCATGTGCTGGCTTATAACACTCACTGAGTATGCAATGTCTGGCCTTGTTAGAGAAAGATAAATCAATTTTCCAACTAACCTTTGATAGTGTTCTTTGTCATATGGATTACCAGCTTCTTCTTTGTTGAACTTCAACCATGGGTCAATGGGTGTCTTGGTTGGCTTGCACCCAAGCATCCTAGTTTCTGTAAGAAGATCTAGGATGTACTTCCTTTGGTTGATGACTAAACCTTCACTTGACCTTCCTACTTCCATACCCAGAAAGTACCTTAGACTCCCCAAGTCCTTTGGTTCAATCTCTCAGGCAAGAATAACCTTCAAATTCTCAATTTCTCTACTATTATCCCATATAATAATTATGTCATCAACATACACAATTAATAAGGTCATTTTACCAGTTGATGCAACCTTTCTAAACAGGGTGTGATCAGCCTGACTTTGTTTGAATCCATTCTTTACTATAGCCTTTGCAAACCTCTCAAACCAAGCTCTTGGAGATTGCTTAAGTCTATATAGTGATTTGTTGAGTTTGCACACTGTATTTCTAGTTGTTTTACCTTCTAGACCAGGTGGTATTTGCATATATACTTCCTCCTCGAGCCTCCCATTGAGAAAGGCATTTTTGATGTCTAGTTGGTGTAATTTCCAGTCCTTGTTCACAGCTATGGACAACAAGACTCTAATGGTATTCAATTTAGGCACTGCTGCAAAGGTTTCTTGATAATCCACCACATAGGATTGTGTAAAACCTTTAGCCACCGGCCTTGCCTTATACCTCTCAATGCTCCCATCTGAGTTGTACTTGATGGTGAACACCCACTTGCATCCAACAACTCTCTTTCCCTCTGGTAGATCTGTCAAACACCATGTCTCATTTTTCTCAAGTGCCCTTATTTCTTCTTCTACATCTTTCTTCAATTTAGGATTCTTTAAGGCTTTCTCCACGGTTTTAGGAATCTACACACTCTCTAGGCTGGCTGTAAAGGCCTTAAAAGTGGGTTGAAGTCTACCATAGGCAACAAATTTGTTAATTGGGTGCATAGTGTTGCGTGTAAAATAGTCTATCGCAATGGTAGTGCAAGTGTACACGACGCAAGTAGTAAAGTGATACAAAGTATCGGATATCGTCTCCACAGGGATTGGGCTAATAGCTTCACCTTAATTCACTGCACGAAAGTAAAAGAAATATTTGAGAGTTGTTACGAAAATATTAAAGTAAACGTAAATAAACGGGTAAAGATATCAAGATAGAGAGAATGGGCTGGTATTGAATTGCTCAGTAGTGTAGCTATTGCAATGCTTAGGAAATCTAGTTTTTTCGTCGCGCCTATCGCCGACAGCACCTGTCACGGAAGCAGTCCGTCAGTTGTCGCGGCAGCGAACACACCAACTCAGTACTTTCAAGTTTGGCAAGAATCCCAGATCTGCCTTGGCCTATCCCTAGGTCCAAGTCTGTCGATGATCACGTCTTGATGATACCTCCCGATGTGTATGAATTCTTCTTTAGCCACTTAACCTCGCCCTATCCCTAGGCACGAGATAGTTCAACTATAAACTAGAGAACTTGCTCTTATTTCTTTCGTATACTTAACTCTCCCGATGCTAAGTAAATAGATAACCTCACAATGCTCTCCCGATGCTCTTGCAAGATATTAATAACCAAAATAAGAGAACTTGAAGCTTATTTTATTGAACTGAAAATTCCTAAAACAAAACAACCCTTGCAACTACTTTACAAATCAACCCGTGGCCCTAGGGGGGTTTTAGAACATATCGAAGGCGGGTAAACGGCGGAGGGTTTTGGTAGTCGGTTATGGGGAAATCGGCTATGGGATATGGAGTATTCTATCCTAGGTTGAAATACATGCCCTTATATAAGCTTTGGGCTCAAGTATTCTAAGTTAACAAGGATTACAACTTTAATTAAAAGTATGATTCTAATAAAGACTTAATCTCCAAGGATCCTACTTTTCAGCCGTCCTCCTTGTTTCTTGGGATTTCCTCTCCTTGAGCTTTGGCTTGACATATCTTTTGATCCGGGGCTTGGAAAAATATATGGTTTTCACACGACAGACGAGCATAATTTTCTCTATATATCGAGGTCCACTTTGCTTTTTCTCTCCGCAAAACTGCTGTCATCATGCTGTCACGGCAGATCCATGGCAACATCATCCTCGTCGTCTGCTTGTCCAGTTCAGCTCTTTTGCTTCTCTGCCCTGCGCCCGCCTTCTCCGTCTACGACGGCGGCAACCTGCAAAATCAGCCATCTTTTAGTAGAATCTGTGCCTTTAATATATTTGTGATGTTTTGCTGTAAACTAACCTAAATGAAATGAAATGATGCTTGAATGCAGCAGAAATATGGGTTAAAAAGGGTGTAAATAATAGAACTTTTACACACTCAACACACCCCCAAACTCAAGTTTTTGCTTGCCCTCAAGCAATTAAGACCTAAAAGAAAAATGAAATATTTTTGTTTTGGCTTTCAAACAGTGAATTTTCCCTTACCCGTCTTTCGTTCTCTGTGGCGGCAGCAACCTGTCGGATAATTTAGGATCTGTCCGGACTCTCACTATAGTTCTCGTGCAGTGTGTGCATGCTTGTGAACAGTTATATGCTAAGTCTCTCTTAGTTTCACTAGAATATTCAACTCTTAACTTGAATTTTTATGCCAAAGTTTATCTTTTTGAAGGCAATTTTTTCATGCTCCTTTGATTTTTTTGTTTTGACTCGATTTCTCTATTTTTCAAGCTAAAGTTTGACTAGAGCCAGTTTTAGGCACCTCTAGTTAACTTCCTAGAGCCAGTTTCGGGCACCTCTAGGGCTGTTGAGTCTCTTTTGCTAAACTTCTTTCCTAGAGCCAGTGTTAGGCACCTCTAGGGGCTATTCAAGTGCTAAGCTTCCTATTCTAGTTTGGCTAAAAGAAGTCTAAGCAGTATAACAGTCACAATGGTGTTTTAAGTTTTCAGAACTATAGAAAGGCTCTAAACTTCTCCTTAAACTATCCTAAAGTCGCTGCCACGACAGAGCTGTCACGACAGGTAAGTTCAATTCATAGTTCTCAGCCAAAATTTTCAATATTTTCATTTTTTTGAGAAAAATAACTAAGTAAAAGACACAATAGTTAATTAAGAGGTACTAAGACTCCATTAAAATGGAGGGTTGCCACCCCCAAACTCGAGAGTTGCATTGCCCTCAATGCAAATGACAAAATAAAAATGCAGGCAGTACATCACAAAATATAGATAAGGCAGACAATAATAAAAAGAAAAGAAGAAACTTAAATTTTAAGCACTGTCTTCAATGCTGCTGCTGAGGCGGATTTGGCGGCGGATTCTGCGCTTTGGGGCAGGCTGGGCAGGTTGCTCCACGATCTGGATGTCTGAGCTGCTGCCGCTATCCCAAGTGCTGCTGTTGCTGGTGGTGGTGATGGCCTTTGGCATTAGTTTTCTGTCGGCCATTTGTTTCTGCCTCTTGACAGGCGTGAATTCCTTCTCCAAATTCCTCTGAATAGGAGGTTCTGCCTCACTGTCATCTGAGGGCTGTCGCTTCGTTCCTCGGGAGGAGGTGTCGGCCGGAGGACTGCCAGCTGCCGTCGGGGTAGGTGATGGGGTGGAAGCAGCGGAATGTGTGTGTGGGGAGGCAGGTGATGTAGGTGTGTGGGCAGGGGTGGGGATGGTGAAATAGTGGGCAGGGAAGGTGGGGAAAACAACATCGGGATAATTTAAAGTATGGGTAATGAAATTTACCGTAGAGTTGGCGAAATCCCTGATGAATGTCATCAGCCCCATCTGTCTGTCTTCCACTCGCTGTATGGCAGCAAGGATCTGAGCAGAGTGGTCTGTCGGAGCGGCTGCTGTGGCAGGTTCATGGGCAGGTTCCTCGGATGATTCTGCTGGGGAGGCAGCCGGGTTGAAGGAGGAGAGGGGGGTTGCGACTATCAGCTCCATGAGGCTGGTAATGTTCTTATCGGTCCAGCCCCGTCCCTTTACCAGTTTATTGGTGGTGGCTTCTGGTACGGCAGCGCAGCGGCAGAGAGATGTGATCATGAATGGCAGGCAGAGGAGGGCGGTTGATCTGTTGGTGCAGTCCAAGACGCTCTCCCTCATGTAGCGTCCCACATTAATAAGCCGGTTGTTCATGATGGAATGGATGAGGGCTAGCCGCTGCTGGTCCACCGTCGTGTGATGGGAGGACGGCAGGATGCGCTTCTTAATGAAAGCGTTCCATAGCTTGGCTTCTGGAAGCAGCTGCCCCCATTTGACGGTGTTGAGGTGCTTCTTGCTCGTATTCCACTCCGTCCCTTCTTCTGTCACCTCTGCCATGGCAGCACCGTAGGCGGCAGAGTCGAGGGTGTCCAAGAACTGCTGGTGGGCATCGTCGTTGGGACCAAAATAGAGGTCATACATATGGTTGATGCTATCGGCTGTGAATGGTACCTCTATCCCTCGAACAGTTACTGATGTTGCTGTCTTGCTGTCGATGGCAGCATAGAACTCCCTCACCAGCGTGTCATTCAATTCTGCTGGTTGCTCTGCGAACTGCTCCCATAGCTGAGCCTTTATTGCCCTTGCGATGAACGGTTTAAGCCTCATGTTCTTTGCCTTTCGGACGTAGATGAAGCCTCTTTCCTCCCATAATTCCTTGGTTGCGAAGGACTGCGGGGTGGGTGCTGCCGCTGAAGAGGTTGAAGCAGCGCTGCGGCGGGTACGTCTGGAAGACATATTAGTTGCAAGGGTTTTGAAAAAGTAAAGAAAACAAGGAAAAACGAAAGGGGAGAGTAAGTAAGAATAAGCAGAAGTGAGGAAAATGAAAATGAAACGGGGTTTTATAGAGGTAGAGTTGCTGCCCATTTAATGCTGTAACGGCAGGCGTAAATAACGGGGCGACTGTTGAGCTTTAGCGTGTCTGACGCGTCTGACACGCATTTATGCTCCTGTTACGCGTCTGTCACACATTTCTGCGTCTGCCGTGACAGTCTGGTGACAGCCTGTCTCATCCGTGTCTGCAGCGGCAGCTGGAACGACATGCTTCAATAAATGGGCTCTTTTGGGCTGATGTATGGATGGTGGGCTTGGGTCACTTCTCCTTTTCTCCTTGACTCCTTTATTTCCTAAAAACAGAAAATAGAAAAACATTATTCGAATAAAGTAAACCTTAATACCTAATAAATAATAAATAATAAAAATAAAAAATAAAACTTAGGTTAATTTAGGGATGCCTTGTGGGGCATCTCCTAAGGTAACCACTTCCTGTATTCCTGGGGCTTCAGTCCCCTGATAATGCTTGAGGCGCTGTCCATTGACTTTGAATTGGTGCCCGTCTTTTAATGATCGTATAGTGATGGCACCATGGGGAAAAACTTGTACCACTTGGAACGGGCCAGACCATCTAGATTTTAGCTTCCCTGGGAAGAGTTTCAGTCTAGAATTGAACAACAACACAAGCTTCCCTGGGCAGAACTGTCGTGGCAGCAACTTCTTGTCATGCCACTTCTTAGTTTTCTCCTTGTAGATTCTTGCATTGTCGTAGGCCATTGTCCGTATTTCTTCAATCTCGTTCAGATCTAACAGACTCTTCTGGCCTGCCTTCTCCAAATCCATGTTCACTGCCTTGATTGCCCAGTATGCCCTGTGCTCTATCTCGACATGGCAGATGACAGGTTTTCCCATAAATCAATCGGTATGGAGACATGCCCAATGGAGTCTTAAAAGCTGTCCCATATGCCCATAATGCATCATTGAGGAGTAAAGACCAATCTTTCCTAGTTGGCTTAACCATCTTCTCAAGAATGTTCTTAACTTCCCTATTGGATATCTCAGCCTGTCCATTGGTCTGTGGGTGGTATGCTGTCGCGATCCGATGCTTGACACCATATTTCTTCAAGGCGGCAGCAATAACCCTATTGTCAAAATGTCTCCCTTCATCACTGATAATCGCCTTAGGGATGCCAAATCTAGAAAAAATGTTTTTGTGTAAAAACTTTTGGACCGTTTTGGCATCATTCTTTTGAGTTGCGATTGCTTCTACCCACTTAGAGACATAATCCACTGCTAGGAGGATGTAAAGATTTCCACATGAAGATGGAAAAGGTCCCATAAAATCAATCCCCCAAACGTCGAAGATCTCGACTTCTAAAATGTTCTGCATCGGCATCTCGTTTCTCCTCGAGATGTTACCTGTCCGCTAGCACCTGTCACAGTTCTTGTAGAAGTCCTGTGCATCTTTATACAGTGTCGGCCAGTAGAACCCTGACTGCAGCACTTTGGCAGCAGTTTTATTACCTCCTAAGTGACCTCCATATTGTGAAGCATGACAGTGATGGAGTATGTCTTCTTGTTCTTCTTGTGGTACACACCTCCTTATGACCTGATCTGCACACATTTTGAAAAGAAGAGGTTCGTCCCAATAATAATGCTTAACATCATTTTGGAACCTCTTCTTGGCTTGATAATTAAGATTAGAAGGAAGTATTCTGCTAACTATAAAATTAACGAAATCAGCATACCAGGGGAGTTCAGAAGACTTACCTGCCGCCATGGCTGTCGCGGCAGCGATTGCGGCAGCAAAGAGCTGCTCGTCTGGGAAGGTCTCCAGTATGTTTGTCTCATCTACTGGCAGACTCTGTCCCTTCTCCAACCTTGACAAGTGGTCTGCCACCTGATTTTCTGTCCCTTTTTTGTCCTTGATTGCAAGGTCGAATTCTTGCAATAGCAGGATCCACCGTATCAATCGAGGCTTTGCATCCTTTTTCGCGAACAGATACTTCAGGGCAGAATGGTCTGTGTGCACTATTACCTTTGTCCCAAGTATGTAGGAACGAAACTTGTCGATGGAGAACACCACAGCTAATAGCTCCTTTTCTGTGGTGGTGTAGTTCACTTGGGCGTCGTTCAGTGTCTTGCTGGCATAATATATGACATGGAATAGTTTGTCTCTCCGCTGCCCAAGTGCTGCCCCGACAGCATAGTCACTAGCATCACACATAATCTCAAATGGTTGTGTCCAGTCTGGTGGCTGTACTATGGGGGCTGTTACCAGTTTTTTCTTCAGAACCTTGAATGCTTCAGTACATTCATCATTGAAGTCAAAGGGTCGATTCTGCTCCAAAAGATGGCATAGGGGCTTGGTGATTTTTGAGAAATTTGCAATGAATCTCCGATAAAAACCAGCATGTCCCAAAAAACTTCTAATACCCTTGACTGTGGTTGGCGGCGGCAGCTTCTCGATCACTTCAATCTTAGCCCTGTCGACTTCTATGCCACGACAGCTAATCTTATGGCCAAGGACTATCCCCTCATCCACCATAAAGTGGCATTTTCCCCAATTTAGAACTAGATTTGCTTTTTCACATCTTTCAAGCACCTTTTGTAGATTGCCGAGGCAGCTCTCAAAATCGTCTCCAAAGACTGAAAAATCATCCATAAAAATCTCGAGGAAGTCCTGCACCATGTCGGAGAATATGGCCATCATGCACCTTTGGAAGGTGGCAGGTGCATTGCATAATCCAAACGGCATTCTCCTAAAAGCATACGTTCCATACGGGCATGTGAAAGTCGTCTTTTCTTGATCCTCCGGTGCGATAGCAATTTGATTATAACCTGAATAACCATCAAGAAAACAATAGTAAGGTTTACCTGCTAATCTATCAAGCATTTGATCAATAAAGGGTAAAGGAAAGTGGTCTTTTCGGGTAGCTTTGTTAAGCTTCTGATAGTCCATACAAACCCTCCAACCGGTCACAGTCCTGGTTGGGATTAACTCATTGTTTTCATTGGTTACCACGGTCATTCCTCCTTTCTTGGGAACGCATTGCACCGGGCTTACCCATTTGCTGTCGGAGATGGCATAAATAATGCCAGCATCTAACCATTTAATTATCTCTTTACGAACCACCTCTTTCATCGCATGGTTAAGCCGCCTTTGGGCATCTATAGTCGGCTTATGATCTTCCTCTAGAAGGATTTGTGCATGCATAACACCGGACTAATGCCTTGAATGTCAGCGATCGTCCATCCAATTGCCTTTATGTGCTGCCGTAAGATGCCGATGAGCTGTCGTTCCTGTTCCTGCGGCAGCTTAGAAGAGATGATTACGGGCAACATATCATTTGAACCAAGAAAAGCATATTTTAGCTGCCCTGACAGGGGTTTTAGTTCTAAGGCAGGTGGTTCAACAGTAGATGACTTTTGGATTACATGGTTATCCGAAGTATAATTCAAAGGTTCGAATAACTTACCTGGACGATTGCCTATCCAGTTTACCTCCTCCTGATCTTCAGTATCAGATGTATCGGATTCAGAGAAGTTGTTGTCGTCGGTGCTGTCGTCAATGCTGTCGTGACAGGCCTGTAGGTGGCTGCCGCGGCAGTGACCAAATTTAATATCGTGACAGCCCGACCTGATGTAGGGTTGATCAAGGGCAACGTCAGTGATGGCCTTGCATTCCTCGTCTACATCAGCATGTTTCATCGCTTGGAGAACATTCAACTTAATCTCTTGATCATTCACTCGCATGGTGAGTTCTCCTTTCTCCACATCAATCAGTGATCTTCCCGTGGCTAAGAAGGGTCGCCCAAGGATGATTGGTGCGTTTTCATCTGCTTCACAATCTAAAACAAGAAAGTCAGCAGGAAAAATAAATTTATCCACTCTTACCAGAATATCTTCAATTTTTCCTTCTAGATGAACGTAAGAGCGGTCTGCCAGCTGCAGAGTTACTGTCGTGGGCCGCGCCTTTCCAATACCTAATTTCTGAAAAACAGACTTTGGCATTAAATTAACACTAGCACCAAGATCACAAAGTGCCTTACCCACAAATTTATTTCCGATTACACAAGGTATGATGAAGCTCCCCGGATCCTTCTTTTTCTGGGGTGGCTGCCGGTGAAGAATACTCATGCAACCTTCTGTCATCTTTACCGTTTCAAATTCCCCAAGTTTAGATTTCTTTGACATGACATCCTTGAGAAATTTAGCATAACCGGGCATCTCCCTAACGGCATCTAACAACGGAATATTAATATGAACCTGCTTAAAAACATCATAATTTTTTTTAGTTGAGATTCTTGCTTAGCTTGCTGTATTCGTTGGGGAAAAGGTGGCGGGGGACGATAGTCAGCAATACGTCCTTCCCACTGCATACGATTCTGAGGACGGTAATCATCTTTTTTCTCCTCTGTCGCTTCTGCTGTCGTGACAGGCTCATCGGCAGCAGTCTGTTTATCACCTGTCGGGGCAGCTTCCTCGGCAGGTCTGTCCAAGGCTGGTTCCTTTACTGTTTCAGCTTCTTTTTCTGGCCCTGGTAATTTCTTCCCACTCCTAGTAGTAATGGCCTTACACTGCTCATGTGTGGGCTGCCTAGCATTCTCAGTATTACTAGGGAATCCTCCAGTCTGCCTCGGCTTAATATGTTGGGAAACCTGACCCATTTGTGTCTCCAGAGATTTCAAAGTAGCTTCATGATTCGTCATCCTCATCTCTGTTTTATCCATGAAATTCTCTGTCTTCTTGACAAACTGATTCATATTCTCAATATACGTATCGGTCTGAGACATAAAGGTGGCCAGAGTCTGTTCCAGTATACTACTCGTGGCAGCTGGTGGCTGCTGTTGCTGCTGCTGCGACAGCTGTGGCGGCAGTTGCTGTCGCGTCAGCAATCTAGGACCTCCCTGATTCTGATTATGTGCTTGAGGATTCAGGGCGTTATTAGGATTACTCCAGGAAAATTTGGGATCCTTCCTCCAATTGGGATTATAGTTGTTGGAGTTGTAATTTGGCTTGTAATTTCCAACATATTTTCCCTCTTCTAACTGTATCGGGCACTCATCCGAACCATGATTTCCCTCACAGATTTCACATACCTCCTCAACAGCAAATCCATGTTGTCCATCATCATTCAATAACTTTTTCATTGCTTTAGTAAGGAATGCTACCTGTAATTTCATTGTGCTGTCGGCTTCATAATCCTTGACAGCAAGTACCCGTTTACCCCCTCTTCTTGCTGTCGGAAACTGCTCCTCATTCTTGGCCAGATTTTTCAAAACTTTCATTGCCTCGTCCGGATCTTTATCCAATAATAGTCCGTTTGCTGCTGAATCAATTCGAATGCGAGTTTGTAAGTTGGCAGCATTATAAAACTTTGTTACCTGATTCCAGACGGGGAATCCATGCATTGGGCAGTTCCGTAGAAGAGTAGTAAATCTGTCCCAGGCCTCGTGCATTGGCTCGTCATCTTCCTGTTGAAAAGTAGCAATTTCGTTACGTAATCGCTCAGATAAATGCGAAGGATTGAAACGAGATAAAAATTCACGAGATAAATCTGCCCAAGTTCTAATTGAACCCGGCGTAAGTTTATTCCACCAAGTTTTGGCTCTGTCCCTTAATGAATGGGGAAATAACCGAAGCCTCAGTATCTCCGGATTAACTCCTGGCAGTCTAAACGAACCACAGATCTCCTGTAACGTTTTGAGATGCTCCCTAGCATCCTCTGTAACAGCACCACTAAACTGTCTGGCATTGTTGATCATACTAAACATGACAGGTTTAAGTTCGAAGTTATCAACATCAATATCCGGCAGCGTGGTCTCCAACTCTACATGATCGTTCAACATGTAGTCACGGCAGGACCGTCGTCCGGCTGCTGCGGGTGGGTCGCCGACAGGCGGTATAATATCGCCGACATGTGGGTTATGGGCCATCTTCTCTAGCTGTTCCTCAAGGTATTCGTTCCTGGCTAAAAGGTGACGAAGTTGTTTCTTGAGATTGAAGGAACGTTCAACTTCCGGATCTAATGGATACTCAAGATCTTCACCTCTTTTGGATCTGCGCATAAACAAGAAAACCTCGTGAAAAGCAAGAGTTGAAAGCACCAAAGAAAAACAGAAAAATAAAAATAAAAATAGAAACAAAAATAAAAATAAAAACGAAAAGTGCAATAAAAGAAAGATAGAGTTATGTTGCCAATCCCCGGCAACGACGCCAAAAACTTGTTGCGTGTAAAATAGTCTATCGCAATGGTAGTGCAAGTGTACATGACACAAGTAGTAAAGTGATACGAAGTATCGGATATCGTCTCCACAGGGATTGGGCTAATAGCTTCACCTTAATTCACTGCACGAAAGTAAAAGAAATATTTGAGAGTTGTTACGAAAATATTAAAGTAAACGTAAATAAACAGGTAAAGATATCAAGATAGATAGAATGGGCTGGTATTGAATTGCTCAATAGTGTAGGTATTGCAATGCTTAGGAAATCCAGTTCTGTCGTCGCGCCTGTCGCCGACAGCACCTGTCACGGCAGCAGTCCGTCAGTCGTCGCGGCAGCGAACACACCAACTCAGTACTTTCAAGTTTGGCAAGAATCCTAGATCTGCCTTGGCCTATCCCTAGGTCCAAGTCTATCGATGATCACGTCTTGATGATACCTCCCGGCGTGAATCGAAGGATGAACACCGATGTGTATGAATTCTTCTTTAGCCACTTAACCTCGCCCTATCCCTAGGCACGAGATAGTTCAACTATAAACTAGAGAACTTGCTCTTATTTCTTTCGTATACTTAACTCTCCCGATGCTAAGTAAATAGATAACCTCACAATGCTCTCCCGATGCTCTTGCAAGATATTAATAACCAAAATAAGAGAACTTGAAGCTTATTTTATTGAACTGAAAATTCCTAAAACAAAACAACCCTTGCAACTACTTTACAAATCAACCCGTGGCCCTAGGGGGGTTTTAGAACATATCGACGGCGGGTAAACGGCGGAGGGTTTTGGTAGTCGGTTATGGGGAAATCGGCTATGGGATATGGAGTATTCTATCCTAGGTTGAAATACATGCCCTTATATAAGCTTTGGGCTCAAGTATTCTAAGTTAACAAGGATTACAACTTTAATTAAAAGTATGATTCTAATAAAGACTTAATCTCCAAGGATCCTACTTTTCAGCCGTCCTCCTTGTTTCTTGGGATTTCCTCTCCTTGAGCTTTGGCTTGACATATCTTTTGATCCGGGGCTTGGAAAAATATATGGTTTTCACACGACAGACGAGCATAATTTTCTCTATCTATCGAGGTCCACTTTGCTTTTTCTCTCCGCAAAACTGCTGTCATCATGCTGTCACGGCAGATCCATGGCAGCATCATCCTCGTCGTCTGCTTGTCCAATTCAGCTCTTCTGCTTCTCTGCCCTGCACCCGCCTTCTCTGTCTACGACGGTGGCAACCTGCAAAATCAGCCATCTTTTAGTAGAATCTATGCCTTTAATATATTTGTGATGTTTTGCTGTAAACTAACCTAAATGAAATGAAATGATGCTTGAATGCAGCAGAAATATGGGTTAAAAAGGGTGTAAATAATAGAACTTTTACACACTCAACACATAGTACATTTTCGTACTCCCTTTCTAATAGCAATAGGAAAGTCACCAAGGTCACTAGAATCTTGAGGAGTAATGTTACCTTCAATCTCAGCAGTAGCAGGATTTAATCCCGGTTCAACAGCAACATGACTTGAGTCTGGTTCTTGACAAGTGCTAGGCTAGTTATTTACTTCATTAGGGGCTTTTCTTCTCTTGGTATACACCTTAATTTGACTGTTTGCTAGTTGTGGATGCACAGAAGTAGGGGAAATTTGTGCTACTGCCCTAAGTGCTGGAAGAGGTGTTGTACAAGGACTTGGTGATTTGTTGGTCTGAGGAGAATGTATTTTTGTCGGCATAATGTTTTCTTTTCTGGTGGGTTCAGGATGAGATATGAGAGAAATGTTTGGTAGAGGAGAAATGATGGAAGGTGGAAAAACAAAGGGGTGAAATTCCTCATTTTTCTCCCCCTGAAGTTCAGTCCCTGCAAAATATGGGATGTCCTCAAAGAAAGTGACATCGAAAGAGACATAAGTCTTTTTAGAAATAGGAGAATAGCATTTGTAACCATTTTGACTAGAGGAATATCCTATAAACACACACCTGATTGATTTAGGGTCCAACTTACTTCTATTTTTATCATGCACATGAACAAAAGCTGTGCTGTCAAATACCCTAAGAGGAAGAACATATGATAGTGGTTTAAAGTGAGGAAAATGTTTGAATAAGGCTTCTGTTGGTGCTACAAAACCCAAGGTTTTGCTGGGCATTCTGTTGATAAGGTAGGTGGCAGTAAGTAAGGCTTCTACCCAAAGATATTTAGGTGCTTTGGCTGAAAAAAGAAGAGACATCGTAACCTCTAGTAGATGTCTGTTTTTTCTTTCGGCAACTCCATTTTGTTGTAGAGTGTTAACACAGGAAGTAAGATGGACAATACCTTTTTCCCGAAAATAACACCCAAGATATTGACTAAGGTATTCACACCCATCATCACTCCTCACAACCTTAATACGTTTGTCAAACTGATTTTCAATCATTTGATAAAAAGTTTTGAAAATTGACTCAACTTCCGTCTTTTCCCTCATTAAAAAAGTCCAAGTAGTCCTAGAATAGTCATCAATAAAGGTAATAAACCACCTAGACCCAGATAAGCTTCTGACCTTAGACGAACCCCAAATATCACTGTGGATTATAGAAAAAGGAGATGTGGGTGTAAATGAGGAAGGAGCATATGTTTGCCTGGTATGTTTAGCAATTTGACATACTTCACACTTAAAAGAATGAGGCTTTTTATGGCTAAATAAATTGGGAAACAATTTTAAAAGATACACAAAATTTGGATGTCCTAGCCTACGATGCCACAACATAATCTCATTAGGGTTACTTAAAGAAGAAGATGAAGTCTTAAAACAACGTGAAACTGAAAAAATCTGAGTTGGTAATTCATCAAGGATATAGAGACCATTGGATAGCCTAGTACTGCCAATCACCTTCTTTGAGCCCCGTTCCTGAAATACACACCCATTAATTCCAAAGTGAGCATCACATTTAATATCTCGAACTAACTTACTAACTTATAACAAGTTACAGGCAAGATTAGGAACATATATCACATTAGGCAAAACCAATTTATCACCCACTCGAATAGCGCCACTTCCTTTTACTTGGGAGAGAGACCCATCTACAACTTTGATGGAGGTTTTAGAGTTGCAATGGTTAAAGGTGTGAAATAGCTGAAGGTTGCATGTCATATGGTCAGAGGCACCATAATCTATAATCCAGGAGAGAGGATTAGAAGTGGCCAAACATGAAATTCTACCTTCTGTAGCAGGAAATGTAGTAGAATATGATTGGGAGGAAATTGGACCAAACATCTGTTGGAGCTCCACAATTTGTTGCTTACTGAAATTGCTGGAAGGACTGTCATGTGCAATAACATCTGCTGATCTCGCTAATTGAGATGGAATGGAAGAAAGAGACGCATCCGAAAGGGTAAAATTAGATGGACGAGGGCTCACTAGAGAGCTAATTGCAGAAGCAGCAGGTTTTGCTGTACCCATATTTTTTAAATAGGGAAGAAAGGTCGAGATAAGAGGGAAAAAAGAAAAAAAATTGAAATTTGGAAGAGAGGATCGACCCGCTCTAATACCATGTAGTAAATCAGAGTAATTCTCTTATTTTATTAGAAAGATCTATTACATATTTATATACAAGCTATATCTCTATCTTAGGAAACTCTAAGTTAGGAAAGAGACTAATTCTAGGAAAAGATATAATCCCTTAAAGTAAGGGATTGTAAATACAAGAAATATTCTCGTAATCCTTAATTTACTCTACACGTATATTCCTGCATAACTAACATAAGTCGACAACCTTTGATAGCAACAAATGAAGCAATTCCCCAACCATGTTAAACAAAAGAGGGGATAAAGAACAACCATGTCTTAAACCTTTGGCCAAGGGGAACTCCTCTGTCGAAACACCATTAACTAGAACGGAAATAGAAGCTGTAGGGACACCAAATCCCATCTTATCCACGTTCTTAATGAGAGTTGGCCATTCAACCGAGTCGTAGGCTTTTCTAAAATCCCCTTTGTAACCACCCCTTGTAGACCCTTTTTCCTCCAATAGTCGATCCCTTTATTGGCAATAAAAATGCAATCTAGATATGTCTGATTGGGGTGAATGCAAATTGGGAAGGACCGATAATGGTATTCATGCAATTCTTCAGTCTTCTTGCAAGAACCTTCGAAAGAATTTTGTATAAGCTTCCAACCAAGCTAATTGGCCTGAAGTCTTCTAAACATTCCAGATTTGATTTCTTTGGAATAAGAGTTATGAAGGCATGATTGATCCCATGTTCCCATCGCTTTCCCGCATAGAAGTACGAAAAGAATTTCAGAATAGGAGCTCTTAGACTCGACCAGAATTTCTTAAAGAAACCCATATTTAACCCGTCTGGTCCCGGTGCTTTATTACTGTCAAAGTTATTTATAGCATCCCACACTTCCTCCTTGCAAAATTCCTTTCCCAATAAACTTTTCTGCAACTCGGGCAATCTAGAGAAATTGAGATTGAAAACCTCAACAGTTAGGGATGATAGCACACAAAAGGCTTCCTTGAAGAAATCCCTAGCACAACACTTTATTTTAATCAGATCTGTGATGCATTCACCATTAATCTTCAAGCATCTGATGGTATTAACTCTTTTCCTTGTCGAAGCGCAAGTGTGGAAATACTTTGAGTTCATATCTCCATCTTGAATCCATTTCGCCCTCGAATTTTGGTGCCAAATGCTCTCATCAGTTCTGTAAAGAATCCAAAGATCTTCCCTGCTTTTAGTTACTTCAGCCCACTTGCTTGGGGAGTGAGATCCTTGTAGCAATGAATCTTCCAACTCATGAGTCTTCTTCTCTAAATCTCGAATAGCCTTTGATAGTTCTTTTATCTTGCTGCCAGGCCACTTTTTGATCTCTTTTTTAGTATCTCGGAGAATTTTAAGGATGTTCTTCCCTTTACTATTTTTTGTCAACCTTAAGATAGTCGACTCCATCGTATCAAAAAAACTATTTTCTCCAGTAAATAATTGTAAAATATAAATGGTTTGGGACCCCAATTGATTTTAACATTAGCTAATTCAATAGAATTGTGATCCGAGATTGACCTTGGAAGAAGGACTTGTGAAATATCAGGGAATGCATTCAAAAAAGTCACACTAGCCAAGAAACGATCCAATCTGAAAAAAGTTGGCTCCTCCCTATTATTGCCCCATGTAAATCTCCCTCCAGCACGAGGCAGATCCACTAGAACCGCTTGATGAATGAAATTTCTAAGCACTTCCATGCTCATTGTATTCTGATAAGCCCTATTTTCTCCTCCGGTGAAAGATATAGATTAAGATCCCCACCAATACATAAGGGAAGATCCAGTCCCTCACAGAAAGATAATAATTCATCGAAAAAGTCCTCTTCTCAGAATCTACAGTTGGGCCATATACATTAATAATAGCGCACCCAAATTGGTTATCTTTTACCTCCCCTAATAGTGGCCGAGGAATTATTGGGCTTTCTCAGAAAGACAGTAATTCCACGATATTACTGAAAAGTTTGTTATCCAATTCGATCAGAAGAAAAGGACCCATAAAGTGGCCAAGGAATTATTGGGCTTTCTCCCTCTCCTCAAACTCCATACTAATTACTTTTTTCCAGAAAAGCCTATTTTCCACCTTCAAACGATACCCCCAGCTTGTTGCAAACTTCCTAAGTGGCTAACGCTTCATCGAGAAACTCCTTAAAAGTCGGCAAAGTGGCTGATGAATAACTTACCCGATCCAGTCCCTCTACCATCAAATTCCTTTTGGTTTCCCTGTATAATCTGCGAAAACCCCACTAAGAAGACCCTGATGACAATCTGCTTCCAAAGGTTTACTATTCTCTGACTCGAGCCTCTGATTGTCACCAGGACTTCTACTCTCAACACAACAAGCCCTTCGACTACAGCCCCCACGGGATCCTGATCTACTTTCTCTTCGCAAGATTCCCCATGTCTCGAAACATTCGTGTTTTCCATTTGAAAGGCTCCGTCTATCTGAAACAGGCCATTTGTCTCTTTAAATGGATTAGAAAAAAGATCCGCAATCATATCCCCATGCAAAGAATTTTCCTTAGAGTTTGGCCCAACCTGCCCACTATGAGATGAATTGATCACCACCTCAGAATCATTTTAGACTTGGCCCCCCATCTCACTATCATAGGCCACACAAACCATAGGTCGAAACCAAACCCTTCTTTCTCTCGACCTGTTATATACTCTCTTAAAGAGCCTTTTTCCCTCCTACCATCTGGGGCACTCCTTATAGATAACCGACTTGGTAAAAGGGATAGCGATCTCCTCCTATTGAAGACTCTTGAACGAGTCTCCAGATTTCCTATTCTCACCCCCATTATCTTTCTCAGACATTGCCCAATTGGCTCTAATCTCAACTATTCTTACTTTTGTTTGCTCTACATTGGCTTGGCCCAAATCTTTTTTTCTTTCCCCAAATCCTAACCGGTAAATGTTAATAATAGGCCCAGAAGGATAAATTCTCTTAATATGGGTTAAAAGCTTATCACCATCCTCTGATAGGGCCTGCTTACCCAAAGATGGGCTCCCAGGATCTCTCAAGCCCAAGCCCGGAAACTCCCCCTTAAACATTTTTATAGTACCGATAGAAACTCTCTCCTTCTTATTAATGTCTTCCCTCTCTTTAACCTGCTGTAAAGTTCCCCGAGGCGAAGCTTCATTCTAGCTGCCACCTGTCATCCCTTCCTCGAGCCACGAAGATACTTTATTCAAAGACTCTACCAACGACTGTTCAGTTCCCTCTTCAAATCACTTCAGCCGATCACCCTCTTGGTCCTTTGGCGACATCTCCTCTTTCTAATTATCTTCAGAACTTATCAAATCTAAATTTACCTCTGGTTTTACTAAAGTTGATCCTATCTTCACCCCAATTTTGTACGACCTACTGTCTGCAAGAACAATAATCAAATTTGGAACATCGAAGGGACTAACAATTCTCAATAACAATTTTGCAATTGTCAAGTCCTTCCTCCCCAAAGTTTCGTCTTGAACGCAAACCAGTAGACCTCATCGGCTTGCCAGAGTTATGAAAAAGGCTTCATGCCATCAGTTTAAAGGAACACCACTTAGTTCAACAGAATAGTACGCCATTGGAACACCAATCTCCATCACTAGCTGATCAATCCAATCAAACCAATAAGACAATTTGTCTTTCTTATTGGACAATTCCTCCATCAAGCTCTCTTCTGAGGAGAATATTATTAAGCAGGAATTCCCCGCGTAGCCCCATTTGACCAATTTGACATCCATTCCATCACTGGATAAGACTTTCTGAACCACGCCCATCTCTAAATCAGCCTTCACAATTCCAGTTAAGGCGTGCATCATCCATTCCTTCTCTTTGGCCGGAATAAACACATTTACCAACATTTCACTAACATCATTAGCTTTTTGATTTGCCAATTGTTAAGTGGATCGAATGATCGAAATAAACCAAGAGGGGGTGAATTGGATTTTTAAAGCTTTTGGTGGTGGAATTGACAAATAAAAATGGTAGACAAGGAATTTTAGAGTGGTTCAAGTTCCAATCGAACTCTACATCCACTACCTTAGCTTCACTAAGGATTTGCAACAATTCCACTAATTGCTCTTCCCCTTTTCTAGGCTAAGGAGGTAACCGTTACAATTTTCGGTCAAATTTTCTACCCAAAATTTGACCCAATCCTCACATAATAGAAACAAAGAAGTTGTTGGCTAAAACAAGTATCTCTCAATACACAATATAGCCCAATTACAAGCACTCAACCCAATTGAAATGATAAGAATGAAATATACAATTGGGGTTACAAGACAATAATAGGATTTAAGCACAAATGCTTGGATTTGATGTTTGGATGTTTGCTTTAGGATCAATAGTTGTTGCTGAAGCTTTTAGAGGTCCCTTTTATACCTTCTCATTGAATTCTAGCCGTTATGGTTGATGCATTCATCAATAGAGCCGTTGGGGATGTTATCTTCCCTCCATAAATGCAGTCTGCAACCAATCGTTTCGAAACGCTCGACCTTGTTTCGAAACAGACCAAAATAGAAAGAGTCGTTGGGGTGCATTAAAGAGCCCGTATCGAAAGGGTTAGACTTGTTTCGATACGCTAAGAGCCGTTTCGAAACCCGTTTCGAAGCATTTTTGCCACTGTCAAGGATCGTATCGAAACGGGTTGAATCGTATCGATATGCCTTAACGAATTATAAAAAATCAGTTAAAAACTTTATAACGATCATATTTTTAAATCTGATTGAATACCGTTTTGAAACACTGGATGTCGTTTCGATACGGTGTCTCGATGTTCTTAAGCCGTTTTGAAACTCGTTTCGAAAAACGGGTTGACAGTGTTGAAATCGTTTCGATACCCGTTCCGAAACATGAGCTCACAGTTTCAAAAGTGTTTCGAAACGCCTAAGGCCGTTTCGAAACGGTGACTCGAAAATCACTGTTTTGGCTTCAAGAACATTTAGAAAACTTTTGATAAAATTAGTTTTTAACTTAGGCATTTTCTTTTAAACATGTAGAAAGGTTTGAGGACTTAAAAATTCGTTTCACATTTTCAATTTAGTCCTTTAAATTCTTTAGTTATATCAAAATCAAATTATCGGTTTCACAATCTCCCCCTTTTTGATATAACAAAACCAAAGTTAGAATTTTAAGAGTTTTGAAAATTTTGAATACATTCTAACTCCTCCTCAATTTAAGATGGGTTTTTAAAGTTTAAAAGAAATTTTAAATCCAAGTTTTAAAACTTAAAAACACTTAAACCACTTAAAACGAATTTTGGCTCTTAGATTACTTCTCCCCCTTTTTGTTAGATCAAAAATAGTAAACAAGGCTCAAAGAGAAGAGATAAGGTTAAAAGCAATAATTAATAAGCAATAAGCAACATAATATAAATTCATAAAATTCAAATATCCAAAACATAAAACTTAAATAATAAGTTCAAAGCATAATCCCAAACTAAAAGAAATCAAAGCATAGGTTCATAAAACATAAGGGAAATAAAGATGCAAACTTAATCCTAATATGCATAGCTAATATGAGATGACATGAGAATCCTAAGCCTCGTTGTCGTCACCATCATCATCCACGGAATCATCATCATCCTTAGCTTGAGCGCGACGAAAATCCATCCATTGTCCATAAAAGGTGGAGAGGACATGTCCATAGATGTATGTTGATTCTCAAGGGATGTGAGTCGATTCTCATTTGCAAGGAGACGATCCTCCACGGATTGCAAGCGAGTATTGATAGCACCAAAACCCCTAGACATGTTAGTGTCCAATGTGTTGAACTGCTCGGTAAGAAAAGCCGTGGGAGCTTCATTGTTGGCAACCAGAGCTTGTGGTTGAGGTTAAACTTGAGGTGGAGGTGCTTCCCTATCAACACGTTCCCATTGGCCATTGTTGATGTATTGAAATCCGGACTTGCGGAGAGAAGATTCACCAAGTTTTTGCTTGCGGGGTTCCGGTGAGCTATAGATGCAATCAAGATTAAGCTTTCCAAATATATAACTTAAAACAGTCCCATAAGTGAAAGACTTGAGTGCATCGGTTTCACAAAGCTTAACATTATTCACCATCTCGACAAACATGATCTTAACAAGATTAGGGTGTTCTCCACGACGAAAATATTCAAGCCAAAAATAATATACTTGACGAACGTGAGAGAGTTTACCTCCAGAGGGGCGAATAAACCACAAGATCATCAAGTGGAGGAACCTATCGTGAGCATCCAAGGCAAGCACTGAACCGGCATGGGAACCAAAGTGAGTCTCATTCTCGTTTCCTTCATTCTTAAGACCAAAAGTAGTCTCTAAATAAGGGATGTCAATGACAATCTTCTTTCCCAAGATAAAAGACTCAAGGCCAATAACTTCGGAGTTGTCTTCACTATTAATAAATTGGGCATTTGTGTAACGCCCCGGTTTTGGGCTTGGTAGTTTTGAGCGTTGACCGGTTTGGTCAAAGTGTTGTTCGAATCTAAAGAGGTGAAATTAGGAAAGCCTAGTTCGGGTTGCATTAAAAATATGGAAAAATGTTCTAAAATCATCTTTTAATATAATTAAGTGAACTGTGAAATCAATTTTGGAAAATGAGTTTTGGAAGGCTGACATTTTGGCTAGTGACCAAAATGTAATTTTTGAAAGTTTGGTGACTGTTTTAGAAAGGGTTGAAACTTTGAATCTTTAAGGAGCTATTAATCCAAAAGTAGTTTCTCCAGATTTTTCTAAGATATTTTGAGATTTATTCTGATTTTAAAACATATCAAAAGAGGAGGGAAAAGCCATTTTGGCTATTTTGGTTAACTAACTTTCCAATTTTCTTTCTCTCATTTTCTCTCAACCCAAACACTTCTTTTCCAGAGAATTGCTTCTGATTTTCTCACCTAAATCTCTCCTTTCAACTCTCTTTTGTTTCCTAATCAACATATCTACAAAACCTCATCATTTGCTACTTGATTCATCAAGGTTTTTGATTCCAAAAAGAGGAGAAATTCAAGTTTGGAGGTAAGAACGTCCTTCTCCTCTAAACTATCAGTTCTTTACTGAAATTCCTAAGTTTTCAATCCTTAATTGATGTTTTATTAAAGGCTTTTAAGATGTGAATTGGATCTTGGCTTATAATGCAAGATTTGGTGATTTTTGATGATTTTCGTTTAATCTGATTAATCTGTGATTTGAGATGTGTTTTTGATGTTAATTGGACACTAAATTGATAAGGAATTGAGTTTTGATTAATGCAATCCCGGATAGGTTGAGTTTCCTAAGTTTAGCTTGTGTTTCTTGGTTGTTTTTGAGGTGATCTTGTGGATCTGGTGTTGCTGGAGGTATAAGGATGTTATTAGGCTCTTTTTAGATGTTAAATGATGTTAAAGGATGTTAGGTTTTGATGTTTTATGGCTGGGCTTTGTTGAGAAGTGGTTTGGATGCATTTTCGGTTGTGTTTGGTAGCCGAAAATGGAGTGTGGATGAGAGCAGCGAGTTTAGGTGCTTTCATTGAAGCAATTAATGCATGACGATGCATTAATCCTCTGCTTTGATGTGTTAAAACAGGGGAGGCATCTTTGGATCCAAGAGTTGTTGATCCGGAAGCTTGATTTGGTGCTTCGGCAAGAGGCGAAGTGGAATCGGTGAGTGAAAATGGTTTTCGGCTTTGAAACCAATGTCTTGGGAGCTTAGTTTAAGTCTAAACAACTTTGCTAAGCTCAAGTGTAAGTTTTCGGAAAGTACTCTCTAGTGGTGGCCATGATTTTGTTGTGATGCAATGTGGTTTATTGCATGATTTAAATACTGTTTTGAAAGCATGATTTAGCATGGTATTTGCTGTTTTTGTAAGCCATATGTTGAAGGAAGCTCAAGGTAAGAGTTCCTTGTTTTTGTACATTGATAAAATGTGGTTTGATGCTTTTAAATGCATGATGTATATGGCTTGGTTTAATGCTTAAGAACAGTGGATAAATTGATGATAATGATGTATATTGGCAAGTGATGTTTTGAAAAGGTTAAGGTCACTAAGGTGGTTAAAAGTCCTTGAGTGAGCCTTGTTTACTTAAGAACATCAAGGTGGTTAAAAGTCCTTGGATGATTCTTGCTATGGACACAAAGGTGGTTAAAAGTCCTTGTGTGATCCTTTCCATGGTGTTTAAAAGTCCATGGGGCCAAGGTGTTTAAAAGTCCTTGGGGCCAAGGTGTTTAAAAGTCCTTGGGGTGAAACTTGTTGTGGACACAAAGGTGGTTAAAAGTCCTTGTGTGGTCCTCTTCCATGGTGTTTAAAAGTCCATGGGCCAAGGTGTTTAAAAGTCCTTGGGGCCAAGGTGTTTAAAAGTCCTTGGGGTGAAAGTTGATGAACTTGTTTTTAAAGAAATGGAACTTATCACTTGTGGCCAATATGACATGTTATGATATGAAGCATGAAATGCTTGTCTTAAGTATGCTTTTGAGCATGTGCAAATGTTGATTTGAAGCATGATTTATAAATGTTTTATAAATGCATTATTGAATGGTTTTATGAGCATTCCTCACTAAGCTTTTGCTTACACTCTCTTTCGCTTTCTTAATTCAATAATGCAGAACATTAGAGTACCTTGAGGGCAGCAAGAAGGGCAAGCAATCAAGTGAAAGTAAAGCTCAAAGTATGGAAGGTTTTCCTAAGTTCATTTAGCTTTTGGTAATTTGGCAATGAGGGACCAATATGTATGTTTTGGGAGATGTTTGGAACTCCCTAAGTATGTTGAATGTTGTTGAGAATGCTGGTTTTTGTGTTTGACCTTTATATGCTTGAATTGGAAGTTTATGCTTGTATGGTTTGCTTGTGTAGGAAGCATGCCTATAGATTTGGGGCTTTTTGCATATGAGGTTGTTTTGATGAATTGTTGATGCAAGTGTGTCTTATATATGTTGAATTGCATGCTGGTAAAGTTTGGTAGCAATTGGAGCATGATTGGATGTTTAATTGCATGTTTAAGGATGCATTTTGGGGCAATCTGTGCAGGGTGTTTCGGAACAGTATCACCCGTTTCGGAACAGGTGCCTTAAACAAGCCCAAGCGTCTAAAACGGGAGGGACCGTTCCGAAACGGTTTGGCTACTGCCAGCCCGTGTTGTGGTACGCGTTGCGGAACGGCCCGCGTTTCGAAACGGGCTGTGCCTGTTTCGGAACGGGTGACCGTTGGGGGCTGACATTGGCAGTTAAATGTTTTGAATTGTTTACATTTTGGTCCTGAATCTTGTTTGTGCAATTGTATGAGCTTGGGATGTACTTTTGAGCTGAAATTTCACAGTGAAGCATGAAACCTGACTAATTACAAGCTGGTAACTTTAATTTGGGTTAAGTCCTCATATTTATCAGAAATTACAATTTGGTCCCTAAAGTTGTAATTTGTTCAATTGGGTCCCTGTTGATCTCTGATGTTCGTGATCTTTGAGTATGATGTTTGTGTGATCACAATTAGGGCTAATGTGCATCTAGACAAGATTAAAAAGAAAAAAAAGGGTTGTTAATCAAGGTTGACTTTCGGGTTGACTTTGGTTTTCCCCGTGTGACTTTCTTAATTCGGGTCAACCGTCTAGGCCGGGTTAAGGGGGTTACAATTTGAGTAAAAGATAAGAACCATGTGCTTGTAGAAAAAATCCAGGATACTCAAGAAACCAAGGAATCCCCATTCTCGTAAACGAGGGAGGTAACGAAAGAGAAAGCGCTCGGAGTCAAGAAACGAGATGTCAACAACACGCTCATGACGAACGCCAAACTCCTTGACATATTGTAAATGCTCTTTCATCGCAGGAGTTCTGAGACTCTTGAGAAACAATTGAGTAAGGTTAGGACGGAGAGCGGCTTGGTTTGATCCTTCACCCGATTGAGGTGCCTTACATTTCTTGTTAACGGGATCCGTTGAAACAATCCTAAAACCATAAAAGCAAGCAATTTAAAACAAATTTTAAGTGTATGCATGAAATTTATTAATTCAATCCAATGGTAAATCCCACTTAGGTTTAAAAACAAATTTTAAAAACAAAGATACAAAACAAAACACACAAAATTTTTTTTAAGAGAAAAACAATTTTAAAAAAATACGAATGAAAAAACATATATTCGAATAAATTTTTTTAAGATTTTAAAAAAAATTCACAAGATTTGAAAAACCCAAGTATCAAAACACATAAACTATAAAAAAATAAAATTTTCTAACCTATGATTCAAATACAAATTTAAGGAAAAAGAAAAAGATGAAAAAATACCTTAAATTGGGATTTTGGATGAATAGATGAAAATCCTTGCACAAAGTTGTTGATGCTTGCTTAGACTTGTGTTTAAGAGTAAAAGCCCTCAAAATTTGGTGAAAAACAATGAGGTTTAGAGGGTTTTTATAGGGAAAAATCGATTCTAGGGTTTTGAGGGTTTGGGAGAGTTTTAATTAAAGTTAAACTTTAACATTAAAAGCCCCTTTAAAGCAATCCGCTAACACGTTTCGGAACGGTGTCGACCGTTTCGAAATGCGAGCACGAAAGGTTGACCGACTCTTCAACTCCAGCTGATCGTTTCGATACGGCTTTGACCGTATCGAATCCCCGTTGACTCGTATCGAAACACGTTTCGATACACCCCTTTGGCAGTAGCAAAAACGTTTCGAAACCCTTGGAAGGCGTTTCGAAACACCCTTCTCTCAGATAGAATTTTAAAGCATCCGTATCGAAATAGGTGGACCCGTTTCGATACACTTGGGCCTGGAAGTGCAAATGAGGCTCTAAAAGTGCAGAAAAATGAAAAATTTGAAGGCCTAACTTGCATGAATGACATGAATGAGTAGGAAAAACGTGTGCAAACATAAACATACTCCCCCTAGCTATAGGCATGGATGAAATTATGAGTAAAAACACATAAACATGGCATTACACAAGATCAAGCAATTTTAAGCACAAAAGATGTCCTAAAAGGTCAAGATAGGCTAGTTAGACCTAACTCTCTCCTAAGGGACCAAAAACGCTCTTTGTCTAAAGGTTTTGTAAAGATGTCCGCTAATTGATTTAAGGTGCCAACATACTCTATAACAACATCTTCTTTAAGGACATGATCTCTAATGAAATGATGCCTTATTTCTATGTGTTTGGTTTTAGAATGTTGGATGGGATTTTTTGTCAAACATATGGCACTAGTGTTATCACACTTAAGGGGTATGGTTTCAACTTTAATACCATAATCTAAGAGTTGTTGCTTCATCCAAAGGACTTGAGCACAACAACTCCCTAAGGATATGTACTCGGCTTCGGTGGTAGATAAGGCTACACTATTTTGTTTCTTAGAGAACCAAGATATGAGCATACTACCTAGGAATTGACAAGTTCCCGAAGTACTCTTCCTATCGATTTTAAAACCCCCTTAATCTGCATCTGAATAAGCATGAAGGTTGAAGGTGGAGTCTCTAGGGTACCAAAGACCTAAACAAGGAGTATCTCTAAGGTACCTAAAGATTCTCTTAACGACTATAAGGTGTGACTCTCTAGGACTAGCTTGAAACCTAGCACACAAGCAAACACTAAACAAGATATCCGGTCTACTTGTGGTAAGGTAAAGCAATGATCCAATCATAGAACGGTAAAGCTTAGAGTCAACACATTTACCTCCTTCATCCTTGTCAAGCTTTGTAGATGAGCTCATAGGTGTGGCTTGAGGCTTTGCATTCTCCAAGCCAAACTTCTTGAGCATATCCTTGATGTATTTTGCTTGATTGATGAAGGTGCCATCCTTCCTTTGCTTGATTTGGAGTCCCAAAAAGAATGAGAGCTCCCCCATCATGCTCATCTCGAATTCACGTTGCATTAGCTTAACAAACTCTTTGCAATGACATTCGTTAGTAGAACCAAAAATAATGTCATCAACATAAATGTGTACTAATAAAATGTCATTTTTATACCTTTTTATAAAAAGTGTAGTGTCCACCTTACCTTTTTCAATTAAAAAGTTTGAAAGTCTTTCATACCAAGCTCAAGGAGCTTGTTTTAAACCATAAAGAGCTTTAGTGAGTTTGAAAACATGATTTGGAAATTTTGAGTCTTCAAAACCCGGTGGTTGTTCCACATACACTTCTTCATTTATAAAACCATTTAAAAATGCTTTTAACATCCATTTGAAAAAGCTTGAAATCATGATAACATGCGTATGCAAGCAACATCCTAATGGCTTCCATTCTAGCTACGAGTGCATATGTTCCATCAAAATCTATTCCCTCTTCTTGACTGTAACCTTGTGCTACTAGTCTAGCTTTATTTCTCACAATGTTACCACTCTCATCTAGTTTGTTCCTAAAGACCCACTTAGTTCCTATAGTAGATTGATTACTAGGCCTATCAACTAATGTCCAAACGTTACTTCTCTCAAATTGATTTAACTCTTCTTGCATAGCCATAATCCAAAAGTCATCTTTCAATGCTTATTTTATATTCTTAGGCTCTATGCATGAGATAAATGCAACATGGTTCATTAGTCTAGGAGAAGATCGAGTGGTTTCCCCCTTGGATGGATCACCCAAGATTTCACCATCTTTGACATAGTTGAACTCCCTTGGGTAGCTCACTTCCTTTTCCTCAAGAGCCAAGTCCTTCAAGGCTTCAAGAGGTGGATCTTGTGTGTCCTCTTCTTTTGTTGGAATCTCATCCTCCTTTGAAGTTTGTCCTCCATCAAAGGCCTTTATGGTTCCTACATCATCATCATCACAAGAATCCTTCATTGGAAGGAGGTTATCATCGAATACAACATGTATAGATTCTTCTACTACTAAAGTTCTTTTGTTAAATACACGATAGACTTTAGAGGTTAAAGAATATCCTATAAAAATAGCTTCATCACTTTTTGCATCAAATTTACCTAAGTTGTCTTTTACATTATTTAAAACAAAACACTTGCAACCAAATGGATGAAAATAGCTAATGTTAGGCTTTTTAGATTTTAAAATCTCATAAGGTGTTTTCTTTAAAATTGGCCTAATCATTACTTGATTTACAATGTAGCAAGCGGTGTTTGTGGCTTTCGCCCAAAAATATTTAGGTAAATTGTTTTCACAAAGCATGGTTCTAGCCATTTCTTGTAAAATTCTATTTTCCCTCTCAACTACCCTATTTTGTTGAGGAGTTCGAGGAGCCGAAAAATTGTGGCTAAACCATTTTCATTTAAAAATTCTTCAAACCCTAAATTTTGAAATTCGGTTCCATTATCACTCCTAATATGGGAAATTCTAAGTTCAAGATCATTTTGGGTTAGTTTTGAAAATGTGATAAATTTTTCTAAAGCCTCATCTTTAGCACTTTAAAATAGAACCCAAGTAAATCTAGAAAAATCATCTACAAGAACAAATGCATAAGATTTACCACCCAAGCTCATAGTCCTAATTGGCCCAAATAAATCCATATAGATAAGTTGTAAACACCTACTTGTAGAAACATCATTAATGGATTCAAAGGATGACTTATGTTGTTTACCCTTAGAGCATGCATCACAAATTTTATCGTTTGAGAACTTAATCTTGGGTAAACCTCTAACTAGATGAAGGGAAACTAGTTTTTCTAAAACACTAATGTTAGCAAGTCCTAGTTTCCTATGCCACAACCATGCATCATTTTCATCTTGAGCTACTAAACATGCATGAGATGTATGTATGTCATCTAGATGCATCATGTAAATGTTATCTATGTGATGACCTATGAGCATAATATTATTAGATTTAATGTCAACAATTTTGCACCCATTTTTATCAAATAAAACATTAAATCCTTTATCACACAATTGACTTATGCTCAACAAATTATGTTTAAGACCATCGACATACAAGACATTTTCAATAAGAATAGTAGAGTGATTACCTATGGAGCCAATACCTTTAATATGGCCTTTGGAGTTGTCACCAAATGTCACCACTCCTCCACCTTTTGGCTCTAAATCCATGAATCTACTCTTGTCTCCGGTCATATGCCTCGAGCATCCACTATCAAGGTACCATGAGTTTTGACTTTGTGCTTTGGCCTTGTAGCAATGCTCCCCCTACAAACAAAGATATTAAACTTTTGTTTTTGGTACCCAAATCATTTTGGGTCCACGAGTGTTAGCTCCCAATAACTTGGTTCCCTTAGGAATCCAAGGTGACATAACAACAATATTATTAGATTTTACAAGTTCCTTAGGAACCCATACACTTCTAATCTTTTTAGTTCTACTATGTCTAGGAAAGCTACTTTGTTTGTAGTTATTAGTCTTTTTCCTAGGTTGGTTTGTTTTTGAAGATTCACCTATTTCATGCTTCACACTACCAACATTTTTAAAAGACTCTTTAAGCTTGTTAAGCTCATCTAACACCTTTTGGTGTTCACTATTACATTGAGAAAGAAGATTATTAAGGTCAACATTTTCATCTTGGAAGAATTTTAGTTCATCTTTCAACCCTAAACTCTTTTTCTCAAATTTTAAATTAGCTTGAGAAAGTGAGTCATTTTTATCATTTAGTTCTGAAATAATTTTCTTATTCCTAATGACCGACTCCTTGAATTTCTCAGCTAATTCATCATAGACCTCTTGCAACTCATCATATGCATCATTTAATTCATCATATGTAAAATCTAAAGATGATGAGTTAGAGGTTACCATGGAGGAATCTTCCTCAAGTGCCATGAGGCAAAGGTTGGCCACTTCTTGTTCATCATCCTCGGATGACTCCTCATCACTCCAAGTAGCAAGCTTGGCTTTGAACTTCTTCTTCTTCTCAAAGCCCTTCTTCTTGAGTTGAGGGCACTCCGAACGTATGTGGCCGGGTTTATTGCACTCGAAGCAAATGATTTGATCCCTTTCTTCTTCTTTGTTTTTACCTTTGAAGTCCATCTTTCTTTGAATTTTTCTTCCCCGGTTGGACCTCATGAAGCGTGAGAATCTTTTGGCTATCATAGCCAATTCTTCTAGCTCATCCTCCTCACTAGAAGAGCTCTCCTCAAGTAATGAAGCTTTGAGAGCTATTCCCATCTTCTTCTTCTTTTCAACCTCTAGCTTCTCTACTCCTTTCTCTTCCTTCTTCTTCTCTTCTTCCCTTCCTTGCTTCATAATCTCATGAGTAAGGAGAGAACCCACTAACTCATCAAGCTTTAGAGTCTTCAAATTTTTGGCCTCTATGGTGGCGGTTCTCTTCCCATCCCAAGATTCGAGAAGTGAGTAAAGTAGCTTCCGGAAAAGCTTGTCTTCTGGTATAGTCTCTCCAAATCCTTTAAGCCCATTGACTATGGTTGAGAAGTGATCAAACATCTTGGACACCGTCTCATCGGGCTCCATCTTGAAATTTTCATAACTAAGATTGAGAATTCCAATCTTGGTTTCCTTTACATCGTTGGTTCCTTCATAGGTGGTCTCAAGAGTATCCCACACTTCTTTGTCACTCTCAATGGATGAGACTTTGGAGTAGATGTCCGGACCGAAAGAACAAAAGAGCATATGAAGAGCTTTGTCATTTATTTGGATCTTCTTCCTCTCTTCTTCACTCATCTCCATCTTTTTCTTCAAAACCATCTTCCCTTCATTATCTTGCTTCAATGGAATGTAGGGGCCATCTTCAATGACATCCCAAACCAAGTAACCATTGGACTTGTTGAAGAGGCGCATCCGATTCTTCCAAAATAGATAGTTGTCACCATTGAAGAAAGGTGGTTTTGTAGTGGATTGAGACTCATACATGCTCGAACCGGAGGTAGATGCCATATCTTGATTTTTGGATGATCACACTCTTCCTAGGAACTCCTCTTGTGGTTGTTAATCCTTCAAAGAGGTAGGCTCTGATACCAATTGTTGAGTGGATCGAATGATCGAAATAAACCAAGAGGGGGTGAATTGGATTTTTAAAGCTTTTGGTGGTGGAATTGACAAATAAAAATGGTAGATAAGGAATTTTAGAGTGGTTTAAGTTCCAATCGAACTCTACATCCACTACCTTAGCTTCACTAAGGATTTGCAACAATTCCACTAATTGCTCTTCCCCTTTTCTAGGCTAAGGAGGTAACCGTTACAATTTTCGGTCAAATTTTCTACCCAAAATTTGACCCAATCCTCACATAATAGAAACAAAGAAGTTGTTGGCTAAAACAAGTATCTCTCAATACACAATATAGCCCAATTACAAGCACTCAACCCAATTGAAATGATAAGAATGAAAAATTCAATTGGGGTTACAAGACAATAATGGGATTTAGGCACAAATGCTTGGATTTGATGTTTGGATGTTTTCTTTAGGATCAATAGTTGTTGCTGAAGCTTTTAGAGGTCCCTTTTATACCTTCTCATTGAATTCTAGCCGTTATGGTTGATGCATTCATCAATAGAGCCGTTAGGGATGTTATCTTCCCTCCATAAATGCAGTCTGCAACCAATTGTTTCGAAACGCCTGACCCTGTTTCGAAACAGACCAAAATAGAAAGAGCCGTTGGGGTGCATTAAAGAGCCCGTATCGAAACAGTTAGACTTGTTTCGATACGCTAAGAGCCGTTTCGAAACCCGTTTCGAAGCATTTTTGCCACTGTCAAGGATCGTATCGAAACGGGTTGAATCGTTTCGATACGCCTTAACGACTTATAAAAAATCAGTTAAAAACTTTATAATGGTCATATTTTTAAATCTGATTGAATACCGTTTCGAAACAATGGATGTCGTTTCGATACAGTGTCTCGATGTTCTTAAGCCGTTTTGAAACTCGTTTCGAAACACTGGTTGACAGTGTTGAAATCGTTTCGATATCCGTTCCGAAACATGAGCTCACAGTTTCAAAAGTGTTTCGAAACGCCTAAGGCTGTTTCGAAACGGTGACTCGAAAATCACTGTTTTGGCTTCAAGAACACTTAGAAAACTTTTGATAAAATTAGTTTTTAACTTAGGCATTTTCTTTTAAACATGTAGAGAGGTTTGAGGACTTAAAAATTCGTTTCACATTTTCAATTTAGTCCTTTAAATTCTTTAGTTATATCAAAATCAAATTATCGGTTTCACACCAATGCTTCTTTATATGACCTTCCATCGATAAACTTGTTGAAAAACTCTCATTTAGAGTCCGCGTTTATGGTTTTCACGTTCAGGTTCTTTCCTACCTTTTCGGCTGCCTTCTCCCTCCTTGTTCCAATATCCTTCTTTTTCATGAACTTTGCTACGCTCACATATACCCTTCTCTTATCAATCAACGAATTTTTAACTTTCGGTATGGCATTTTCCATCTTCCTGGCAACTAAAATGAACAAAGGCAAAGGTAGAGTCCTTGTACTTCGACCTTCTGTTGACAATGGGTATGAAAACCTTCACGACCTCACCATGATGCTTGAATAATTCCCACATAGCCCTTCTACAGACTCTCCTAATGAGATTATCGACGAAAACCACCCATTAAGATCCATTAGAATGTGAAAAGACTCTATGACTTCTTGCTCCAGTGGGGAGCGAAGCGTTTCTAGAACCCATAGTAAATACCCTCACCTTGAGTTATTGTTCCTAACAGCATCACAGAATGGTGCATAAACTTACGAATAAAATAACTAATAACAATTGATATTCATAAGAGACCAAAACAAATGGGCAAGTAATTATAACAAATTTCTGAAAAGTATAAATCAAACATTCAAATGAGAATCTTTGCTTAAACTAAAAGCTTACCTTGGATTGTAGTAGTCTTTTCCATGCCATAGTGTTCAAATTTGTCATAGTGACCAAAGCATAAATCAAGTCCACCGATAAAACAAATTTGATAATCAACAATCACAAGTTTTTCATGGTGGGACCTGTACATAAAACAAATAATATCTATGTCTAAAGAGATCATCTAGTATAGTAATTGGAATGCATGTGAACGCTCAGTTTTCCAAGTAATTCATACCAGCAGAGAAGCAATACCCTTACATTCTCATGAATGCTAACAAGCTTTCTCTTGCTATAGACGCTATTGATTTTCAAATCAAGAGCAACTTCTTTGTAGAGAAGGATGTATATATGCAAGAATACACATATTAACATCATGATTAAGTTAATAATTAAAATAATCAATAAGCTAATTCAAGGTTTTCATATTAGGATTGTCCATACACCTAATAGCACAAGCAGATATTAATTCAAAGAAGAAATTTGAAGGGGATCTAAATCAATTAAATCAGGTTGCTAAAATTTGAAGGGGCTCTAAATCAAACCAAAAGTCTTCAACCATCAAATAATGAATGAGCTCAAAGACAGAAAAAAGTCAATGGAAGAAAAGAAATAATACATGGTTAACAGATAAATAAATAAAAACCAAAATGGGTTTGTAACTCAGATACAACCATCAAGAGAACATCCATTATAAAAACCAAAATGGGTTTGTATCAACTTCTTGGAAATAAAAGACCTTTAGACAAATAAATAAATAAAAATCCCAACAGGGTAAATCATTACCCCCTTTCTCTTGGCTTCCTTCATTATCCGTGCACGACAGCGGGAGTGAATCTTGGTGATAAACCCATCCTTCACCACTTTCCTAACCTTCTGTCCTGCAATGATGAAATTAGCTAACACCATGATTTACATAAAACAGAACAAAATTGTATTTGTAACCAACAATGGACTCAACTCCAAAATTCAACATAAATAACCTAACCAAGAATTATTAGAACTTAGTTAGTTAGTTAGGTATTAAAGAAACGGTTAGTGTTTAAGTATTATATAAATGTTATTTTCATATTGGATTATTATTGTATTATGACTTTTCATTTTTTGATATTAATAAAATTTCTCACGTTTTTCTTTTCTTCTCTCTCCTCTCAATTACGCGTTCCCAATTATGAGAAACAAGAAACCCTAAGTTTCTTTTCCCTCTCTTTCTCACGCATTCTCAATCCGAGAAATCAAGAAACCCTAGGTTTCAACATGGTATCAGTCGACTCTTTGTCCGCCGGCCGTTTCTCTTCTTCTACCGACGGCTCCTTCCGCAATGATGATCCTCTTGGGGAATATTTTATTCACCCCAATAAAACCCCCGCTTTAGTCCTCACCTCTTCTCTTCTTGACGGAGCGAATTACCATAGTTGGGCTCAGAGCATGAAGATGTCCCTCATCTCCAAAAACAAGTGGAGTTTCGTCGATGGTTCTATTGAAGAACTCGGGACAGAATCGCCCATGTACAAGGCTTGGCTCAAGAGCAACAACCTTGTCCTTTCCTGGTTGCAGCGAGCCCTAACACTGGAGATTTCTCAGAGTGTATTGTGGTTCGACACCGCGTACGATTTGTGGAGAGATCTGTTTGATCGTTTCAACCAGGGAGATTTGGTACGGGTTTCAAATCTTTTACAAGAATTTTATTCTTGTCAGCAAGGTAATTCTCGTGTAACAACCTATTATACTCAATTGAAAGTCCTTTGGGACGAAATATGCAATTTTAGGCCTTTAAAGTCTTGTGCCTATTCTGATATAAAATACCGCAATCAAGATTTTTTGATTCGATTTTTTAGGGGGTTAAATGAAAACTTTTATGTGCCTAAATCTCAGCTGTTCAATTAGTGATGCTTTTGTTGTTGTTATTCAACATGAAAGGTCTATCGTGTCTGTTTTTTTGCATGAATCGAATGTTTTCCTAGCATATAAGGTTTCTGGGAAAAGGTTATGAAAATACTAAAACTGATACTAGGAATTTCAATAGGAAAGTTAATAGTTCAAATTCTGCCAAAAGGCCTTTGTGTATTTTCTGTGGTTTGTATGGCCACACTGTTAAAAAGTGTTATAGAAAACATGGTTTTCCTCCAGGGTATAAAAATCGTAGTCAATATAGAGTCAACCAAGTAGGAAATCAAGATCTGCCATTTGAAGGGTCTCATGCTGTTAATAAAAATACTCAAGAATGTAGTTCTCATGTTGTCTTTACTAAACAACAATATGATAACCTGCTGAGCATATTGCAAGAGAAAAATCTTTCTGTCCAGAATCTTTCTGGTATACAAACTTCTGCTGGTGTTATTGATTCTAAGGTCAATGCTCTTTCCACTGCATTTGATGCTCCTGTTGTTGATGAAGGTAATGATCAAATCTTCTCTTTTTGATGTTCCAGTTCTATTTCTTGTTCTAGTGTGTCTTGGATATTGGATTCTAGAGCAACGAATCACATTTGTAATGATTTAACATGTTTTAGTTCTTATTATGTTGTTACTGATAAGTTTATTAGGTTGCCTAATAATTCTTTGATTAGAGTAAGTCATATGGGTACTGTTAAACTAAATAATTCTTTGGTTTTAGATAATGTGTTTTATATTTTTGGTTTTGCTTTTAACATTGTTTCTATATCTCAACTAACAAGAAAGTATGTTGCTTGTTTGTTTTCTTTTGATTTTTGTTCTATACAGGACATGTCCAATTGAAGGATGATTGGTTTAGTTAAGAATGTCAATGGCTTGTATCAGTTGGTTACTTCTATTCCAAGTAACTCTATTTCTAGTTGTTTTTCAGTACCTTCTACATCAAGTAATTATGTTCCTTTGTCTACTGTTTTTGTTTCATCTCTTGAATCCTTTAAGCTCCGGCATTCTAGGCTAGGCCATTCTTCTATGAAAAGAATGAAAAGTTTTGTTGATGTTAATAAAGAATTTTCTTCTTTTCCCAATGCTTTTGACTGTGAAGTATGTCATTTAGCTAAGTAGAAAAGATTGCCATTTCCTATGAGTAATACTATTTCTGAATCTATTTTTGATTTAATTCACATTGATTTATGGGGTCCCTTCTCGGTTAGAAGTATCTATGATCATCTATACTTTTTAACAATTGTAGATGACAAAAGTAGGTATGTTTGGATTTATCCTATGAAAATGAAATATGAAGTTAAGACCATACTTGTTAGTTTCTATAATTTTGTAGAAACACGGTTTTCAAAAAGAATAAAATATATTCGATCTGGTAATGCAAAGGAGTTTGATCTTATTGATTTTTTCATTTCTAAGGGCATCATACATCAAAATTCATGTACTTATACTCCACAACAGAATAGTGTTGTGGAGCGAAAGCATCAACATCTTCTCAATTCGAGAAATCAAGAAACCCTAGGTTTCAACAAGAATAAGTATAATTTCATTTCTAAACTCTTATCATTTCCATTTTAAAACCCTAAACAATCAAAGACGAACAATAAATTATTAGTTCTTAAGGATCTATATAAATGTGATCATCGGATTCAAACTTTGCTAAAATATATAAATATGACATTGTGTCGTAAAGTAGCAATAAATTATTGCTATTATACTAGAAAAGTAACATAGAAGTAAAATAACATTATTTTGGAGAAGAACAATTAGAGATGTTAATTGGGTGGGTGATTGTGAAGGGTGTTTTCCTCCATACACATCCCCGCTAAAACTTTACATACTTATCCCTTCCCTGCGACTCATTATGGGTACAAAAATTAAAATCATCTCTTCCCCGCGACTCATAAGACTAAAATCATCCATGTTTCACCACCCATGTGAGTCCTAAGACTCACTTAATCCCCACCCCACAACTCACTTCATATAATATGTTTACAAGTATTAGTTAAATAAATATAAACCGTTTTTATGAAAAATGTACAAAATACTTGTTCTCTTGACTCTCACCACATATGTGATATTATTTCAACTTAAAGTCAATTGAACAAGATACAATAAGTACAAAACAAGATTGCAATTCAACAAAACAATAAAAATAAATAAATAACCCAACAACTAACTTTCAATTATTATAGAAAACATATCAGATAGATATTCTATTGATGATTCTCGTAAATAGGAAGAAAAACAAAGGAGAATAGGACCGTAGGATGAAGTAGGAACTTGCGAGTTGTGACATGTGCTAATGATGAGTAATTTTATGGTTTTATGTAAAAGAAATAAAGTAAGAAACTGAAAGAGTTAGGTTTGAGACTCTATTAAAATTGGGTGGACTAATGAGTTCTTTTTTAAATATGCTTATTATGTATATGGGGTGGGTGAGGATGAAACGGGGTAGGCGGGTACATGGTTACTCACGCTTGTCCCACCGCTCACGGCAAATTTAATTTTTGTTTCCATCCTCGCTCCACCACCCGTGAAATTTGTACTCATCCTTGTCCAACTAGGTGCGAAGTGGAGCAAATCCCTGTAAAACCCGCCCCACTGACATCCCTAAGAACAACGACTAACATTCTAAAATTTTAAAATATGAAAGGTTAAATTATTGAATTATTTTGCATTATGACCAAATTAATAGATTGCGTAAGTTTTGAGGACTGATATTGTTATTAATCAAGTCATGTCACTATTTTCGTCTATTATTTTACGGCCAATTATCTATTTATAATAATATTTAATATAATAAATTGTTTGTAAGTTTTAGAAGAAAATATGTTTGTTATTAAATATATAATTAAGTGACCTGAAATGTAATTCGTCCTAATTATTAGGTTTTTTTTATTAAGCAGATATTACATTCTTAAGGTAAATGTGAGATTCAAACCCTAACTATTAGCTCATGTAGTCATTTTGAACACTTTTAATTTTGATTGCAAATTCAATAATATTTTGAACTCATCATAGGACCAATGAAAAAAATATATTGTTATTTCTAGGTGACACGGGTTCGAATAATTTGTCTATACGATGTGTGTGCCTTATTAAAGGGTTAGAAATAATGAACATATACTATTTTGTAATCATATTAAACATTTCAACAAAATAATTACAATTAAAATTAATCATTATAATGAATAATTAAATTGATCATTAAAATGTATTTAAACAAAATTATTTAATTTGAAAAACGAGATGTCTAAGTTCTTTAAAAAAACGAAAGAAAAATGTTCAAGACGTATATCCATAAACCTTACGAGTCATTTTCATCTCTAGTCTAGAAAATACCATGTACAAATATAATCTTTTAGAACAAAATTTGTTTGTGTTACAAAGTATTTAGACTATAAACATGATTTATAAGATCATCATTGGAAAATAATGAGATACAAAATGAATATAATTTAATATTTTTATAAATTAAGATGAACATACAATATTGATGTATGTTTTTAAATATTACTTGATGAAATAGTTTAAGTTTGGTCTCATTTGATTATAAAATTAATAAGTTTTGAACTAAATGATTTGAATATTAAATGTGAATGATCTTAACACTAAATTACTCAAACATAAAATCACACAAATCATGAATCTAAAAAGTGATCCCACTAGAAAAGAGGATGACGTTCATTCTAAGAGATTTGGGTTCAAATCGCCTGCAAATTGTGTGTGTTTTGTCAAAGAGTTAATAATATGTATGAACAAATACTATACTGTAATCACTTTAAGACTACTATAAAATAAATCACACTAATCATGAATGAGTGTCAAACTTTAACACAAAAACATAAACTCAATATATATCTAACATTAAACTTGAAATCAGTTTATTCTAATATGTCTAAAATAACATTCACACTCTGGTTTTTATGTCATACCCGCATCCCACACCTAGTCTTAGTGGGCCAATTTTGTAACACCCCAATTTTGCCCTAAATTGAAACTCTAAATTAGTTAAAATCCTTAGATTAAAAACCCTAATAATTGGGAATTTTATTTTGAAATCTTAATTAATTCAGTGGCTAAATTGAGAATTTTGAAAACTTATGTGACCTTTTTGTAAGGCGGGCTATTCTTAGAGCCCTTATTGTGTAATTTACCCAAAAAATTAAATTAAAGAAAAATCTGGTTTCCTCCTTTGGTTGGTGTCGATTCAGCTGCCCCCCCCCCCCACTTTCCCCTCTTCGTGTTTCAGCAAGGAAAAGAATAACCCCACCGTTCTCTCTTCGTGCCTTTCTGATCAAGGTCCGATGAAGACCCTATCGGCGTCCGTTCGGTTATCCGAGGCCGTGATCTTGCTCCCCTTTGCCGTCCGAACAAGACTCTGCCATTTGTGTTCTTTCCACCGCAGATTGTGTGCTCGGAATCGGTGTGAAACCGTTCTAACTTGTGCCCGTTCGTGTTTTCTCGTTGTTTTGGGTGTTTGGGGTAAGTGTTGACTCAGATTTTGGGGTTAATACAAGTTTGGGGTATGGGTTTTTGCATGTTTGGTCGGAATCGGTACATAAGGGTCACCGGCGGGCGTTTCTGATGATGAAATCCGATTAGGGGAAACCTTAATTTTCAAATCGGTAGGGATTGGGGATTTTGGGTTTGAACCGGTCTGAACCGATCTAGAAGACTGAACCGGGTTGACAGTACCGAACCTGTTTGTCTTATAAAGAGCCGGCTGACGTCAGCGTTGAATCTTTGACCCGTTGATCGTTGACTTTTTTTAGAAAAGAGCTATTTTATGTTTTTCGACGTCATGATTCCGTTCCCGCTGCCCGTTTTCCCAAATTCGAACCTGAAAGACCGTTTTGACCATTTTTTTTTCCAAATTCGAGTTTGCTTAGTTTTAAAGATTTGAATATCGGGAATTAATTGGAATTATTTTTATTTGCAGACGACATTGACTCGGATACTGAGATCCTTCCTCCTCCTCCTCCACCTGGACGACCTCCTGTTGCTCAGACATCAGGATCCGCTCGTGAGTTTAATTATTAATATATTTGATATTTATATTATTAGTGTCTTGGCATAGTAGTAGTATCTTTGATGGTGTATTTAATTGTTATAGGATTTGACTCTGACCGACCTAGAGATAGAGTTGAGCGTGGGAGACGTCACCGTCGACGTTGAGTGTTAGCTACTTGAGGTGTGTTCTCTTCCGTGCTGTCTCTTTATAGTGCTCAATATGTAAATGTGATGATTTGTTGAAATGTATACATGATGTGGACTGATGATGTATGATGATAATATTCTATTGATCTGTGATGTTTGACTTGTTCAGCATTCTGTTACGTTGTGCAATATTTGTATATGCATTCAGATTCGGATTATTGTATATCGGATTATATGATTATGCATTTCTATTGATAAACAATGCATTCAGATTCAGAACTCGGATTTCATTACATCTCATTATTGTTGGGATTCTGTACGGGGAAGTTCAGTAGCTTCATCCTTCGGGATGATGTCTACTTCGGATCAGTGGTTTCGCCCTACGGGCTGGATTCCACTTCGGATGGTGACGAGGTAGAGAGTGGTTCTGGGGAACCTTACTCTTTGGATGGTGACGTAGTTGGGTGCATGTCATTTTATGTTGCGTATTCATTCGTACTTGTTTATGTGTTTGAATTGATTTATGATGGAAATTGTATTATGATAATATCTGATTGACTCTGTTGATATGATGATGTTGTTAGTTCTATTGGCACTGTAGAGACACACTGAGCGTTATCGCTGACTCCCCCTTAGTTTCTATTTTCAGATACTCAGGTCTAGGCTACAGTACTTGGAGGACCTTATTTTCTAGCTTTATTTGTTTATTATTATCATTATGATATTTGGACTTATTTATATTATATGTTTTATCCGATTGTATATAATTTCAGATTTCAAACGTTTTATTTGGGGTTATTATGTTTTATCATGCATGTACATTTCGAATATTTAATATTTTCAGGAATATTTTATCCATGTGTATTATGTGATATTATTATTATATATTTTGGAATTAAAGGTTTGAATCAGGTTACTTGCGTGAGGCACAAGCTTTAAGCTTGACTCCTTATATTCGACTCATGTCTTCCGGGTCAGGTTTAGGGGGTTATATTTGGTGGTATCAGAGCCAGGTTCAACACTCGGCCTGGGTGATTTAAATCAATTTTTAAAACATAAATAAATTTTTGCATGCATTATCAAATGTTTTCGGGTAAAACGGGAATTTCAGAAAAAGTTATGATCTTTTATGAATAATATTTATACATATTCTGAATAAGGTCTCAAAGTACCGATTTTAATCTTAGGATTCTGTCTTTTGTAGATATACTACTATGCCACCTCGGAGAAGTTCTAGAGTAGCGGCCGGTCAAGGTCGTGGCCGAGGCCGTGGCCAAGGTCGAGGTCGTACCGCGACTGCAAACAGTGATGTTCCACCTCTTGAGGGTTCGATACAAAATCAGGATGAGGTCTATGGTGCGAATGTGGAGGAACAACATGTGGACCAGACCAGAGCTCAACAGACTAGAGCTCAGCAGACTGGAGCTCAGCAGACTAGAGCTCAGCAGACTGGAGCTCAGCAGACTGGTGGAGGCGACCCACATGTTCAGCCTGCTCAGAGTAGTGGTCATCGTGATTTAGGGGATAGTGAGACAGTGGGCACAGATGCCGTTACCGTTCATAGAGAGCTATTGAGATACCTTCGTCAGCCTGAGGGTGTTCAGAGACCCATATCCATAGAGTTTCTCGCTGCCGGGATGGCTATGTTTGATGGAAAGACGGGTACAGACCCAGCAGATGCAGAGTACTAGCTGAAGAAACTTCAACGATTATTTGTTGAGATGGATTATCCTACCGACCGGAAACTCAGGGCTGCCGTTTCACTGCTGCAGGGTGAAGCCCAAGATTGGTGGGAGGCTGAGGACTTGTTACTTCTGTGAGTAGGGTTACTTGGAATCATTTCAAACATGCTTTCCGTGATCGTTATGTCGGAGCTGAGTATATTGCTAAGTGCAGAGATGATTTTATAAATCTGAAACAGAATGATATGACCGTTAACGACTACGAGATCGAGTTTATGAGATTGATTCAGTACGTCCCAGGGTTAGTGACCACAGAAAAAGACAAGTGTGATTGGTTTTTGAAGGGATTGCATCCTACGATAAAGGTGGGTGTTGCTTTACATATGGACCAGGAATACAAAGATATAACTCGACGAGCTAGGACAGCTGAGTGTAAAGAGGCAAAGTTGAGACAGCTTGAGTTGCATGGATCTGATAGAGGGAGGAGATCAGTGTCAGTGCCAGATCAGCATAGTCAGGGAAATCAGTCTAGAAAGAGAGCCAGAGGTGAGTCAGACTATCAGAGTTATTCGAGAGCTAGACCAGTGACTCCTTCTGTTCTGACTGTTAGTGCTGGTGGTTCGACCGGTACTCGAGGGGTGCCACAGTGTTCTTTTTGTAAGAAGTGGCATTCGGGCGAGTGTAGAAGGCAAACTGGAGCTTGTTTCAGATGTGGTTCATTCGAGCATCGTTTCAAAGATTGTCCGGTTCCACCTTCCTCAGCTTTTACTACTACTTAGTCTCACGTATCAGTACAGACTCCCGCCAGAGGAAAAGATCAGGTCAGATCTGTTACTTCAGGCTCTGCTAGTAGAGGTAGACCAGCTCCGAGTAGAGGATCAGGAGGATCAGGGGCCAGACAGCCGGGGTTAGTTTATTCTACTAGAAGACACGAGGATCGTGATGAGCCAGATGTTATTGCCGGTACATTCTCTATCCATTCTATTCCGTATTTTGCTCTGCTAGATAATGGTTCGACTCATTCATATGTTGCGATTTCTATGTCTAGGGGTCTTGATATTTCTGTTGAGGATACTGTTAGTGTTGTTACTGTACACAGTCCACTGGGTAATCCAGTTAAGGTTACTAAAGTATACAGGAATTGTCCTCTTGAGATTCAAGGGAAGATCTTTCCAACTGATTTGATGGAGTTACCCTTTAGGGAGTTCGATCTTATTCTGGGTATGGATTGGCTGTCTGCACACCGTGTTACTTTAGACTGTGAAAATAAAAGGGCTACACTGAGAACTCCTGATGATCGTGAGGTGATTCTGATTGGTGAGCGCAGAGGGTTCCTATGTAATATTGTTTCAAATCTCAAAGTTGAGAAAATGATCAGGAAATGGTCTATTGCTTATCTTGCCTATATCCTTGATCTGAGACAGTCTGATTCCAGATTAGATAATATTCGAGTTGTGAAAGACTTTCCAGACGTTTTTCTGGAAGAATTACCTGGAGTACTGCCGAAACGGGATGAGGTTGAGTTTGGCATCGAGGTTTATCCGGGTACAGCTCCTGTGTCTATGGCACCTTATCGGATGACACCGAAGGAAGTTAAAGAGTTGAAGATTCAGTTGCAAGAACTATTGGATCGAGGTTTCATTCGACCCAGTGTTTCTCCTTGGGGAGCTCTTGTTCTATTTGTTAAGAAGAAGGATGGGACACTTCGACTCTGTATAGATTATCGGAAGCTGAACAAGCTGACGATCAAGAACAAATATCCTCTTCCTCGTATTGATGATATGTTTGACCAGTTCCGAGGAGCTACGGTATTCTCTAAGATAGACCGGAGATCTGGTTATTACCAACTCAAGGTTAAGGATTCTGATGTGTTCAAAACAGCTTTCCGGACACGATATGGTCATTATGAGTTCCTTATGACGCCTTTTGGGTTGACTAACGCCCCTGCCGCTTTTATGGATATGATGAATAGGGTGTTTCAACCCCACCTTGACCTGTTTGTTGTGGTATTTATTGATGATATACTGGTATATTCTAGATTTGAGGCAGAGCATGAGGAACATCTTTGGATTGTATTACAGATTCTGCGAGAGAAACAACTGTATGCAAAATTCAGTAAGTGTGAGTTCTGGCTTTCTGAGGTTATGTTTCTAGGTCATATAGTTTCTGCTCAGGGTAATCAGGTTAATCCGATGAAGGTTGAGGCTATTATGAGTTGGAAGCAGCCCAAGAATGTTCATGAGGTTCGAAGCTTCTTGGGTTTAGCTGGTTATTATCGGAGATTCGTTGAGGGTTTCTCTTCTATTGCAGCTCCGTTGACTAAGCTTCTGAGGAAGGATGTTCCCTTCGTTTGGACTGAGGCTCAGCAATCTAGTTTCGAGAAGCTTAGGTCTGTGTTGACTGAAGCACCAGTTTTGATTCAGCCTGAGCCTGGTAAGGCTTATACAATTTTCAGTTATGCTTCGTACACCGGATTGGGGTGTGTTCTGATGCAGGACGGGAAGGTAGTGGCTTATGCGTCTCGACAGTTGAAACCGCATGAGTGTAACTATCCTACCCACGACCTAGAGCTTGCTGCTGTTATTTTTGTACTTAAGATCTAGAGACACTATCTCTACGGAGAGAAGTGTTATATCTATACAGACCATAAGAGTCTGAAATACCTCCTCACTCAAAAAGAGCTTAATCTGAGACAGCGTCGCTGGTTAGAGCTTCTCAAGGATTATGATTGTGAGATTGAGTATCATCCGGGTAAGGCTAATGTCGTTGCTGATGCATTGAGTCGTAACGCCATTTCAGATTTGAGAGCTTTGTTTGCTCGGATGAGTTTGTATGACGATGGCAGTCTGTTGGCAGAACGTCGTGTTATTCCTACATCGATTTTTGATATTCGAGCTGAGCAGCCTAGTGATCCGTTTTTGATGTATCGTATCAGAGAGGTGCATGAGGGTACATCTCGGGATTTCTTTATTGATCAGGATAGGGTATTATGTTTACGTGGCCGGTATTGTATCCCGAGAAAATCTAGGTTTAAACAGGTTATTCTTCGTGAGGCCCATGACAGTCCTTATTCTATGCATCCTGGTGGTGACAAGATGTATAAGAATCTTCGTGAAAGGTACTGGTGGAAAGGTCTCAAGAGGGTCATCGTCGGATTTGTATTGAGGTGTTTGACTTGTCAGAAAGTCAAAGCAGAGCATCAGCGTCCGTCTGGGTTGCTACAACATATTGAGATTCCTCAGTGGACGTGGGAGCGCGTGACTATGGACTTTGTTAGTGGACTTTCTTTGACTCCGTCGAAGAAGGATTCCATCTGGGTTATTGTTGATCGTCTGACGAAGTCCGCGCATTTCATTCCTGTCCGAGTTGACTATTCTTTAAGTAAGTTAGCTTGGCATTATATTTCTGAGATTGTTCGACTTCACGGAGTACCATTATCTATTATTTCTGACAGAGATCCGAGGTTCACTACAAAATTCTGGGGGTCTCTTCATTCTGCTTTGGGTACTCGGTTGAACTTCAATACATCTTATCATCCGTAGACAGATGGTCAGTCTGAGCGTGTGATCCAGATTCTTGAGGATCTGTTGAGGGGTTGTATTCTTGATTTCAGAGGCAGTTGGGAGGATTTACTGCCGCTTGCAGAGTTTGCTTATAATAACAGTTATTAGGCCAGTATCAAGATGGCACCGTATGAGGCTCTGTATGGGCGCAGGTGTCGTTCACCTATTGGTTGGACTGAGTTGAATGAGCACAGATTGTTGGGACCAAAGATTGTGCACGAGGCTGAGCAGGTTGTCAGATTGATTCGGGATCGGCTTAAGGCTGCTTTTGATAGACAGAAGTCTTATGCTGATTTGAGACGTCGTGATCTTGAGTTTGAGGTGGGTGATGAGGTTTTCTTGAAAGTATCTCCTTGGAGGAAGGTACTTCGGTTTGGTCGGAAGGGAAAGCTGAGTCCTCATTACATTGGCCCTTATCGGATTATTCGTCGAGTCGGACCAGTTACCTATCAGCTAGAGCTACCACTAGAGCTTCAACGTATCCACGATGTCTTTCATATTTTAGTGTTGAGACGTTATCATCCCGATCCGTCACATGTTATGCCTGTTGAGGATATTGAGGTTCATTCTAATTTGTGTTTTGAGGAGGAGCCTATTGAGATTCTTGCTCAGGATAAAAAGGTTCTCAGAAGGAAGACCATTAAGATGGTCAAAGTCCTGTGGCGTGATCGTAGTCATGATGAGGCTACGTGGGAGCCGAAGACTGTCATCCAAGCTCAATATCCGCATCTTTTTGCTCAAGGTAAAATTTCAAGGCCGAAATTTCTTTTTAACGGGGGGAGAGTTGTAACACCCCAATTTTGCCCTAAATTGAAACTCTAAATTAGTTAAAATCCCTAGATTAAAACCCTAATAATTGGGAATTTTATTTTAAAATCTTAATTAATTTAGTGCCTAAATTGAGAATTTTGAAAACTTCTGTGAACTTTTTGTAAGGCGGGCTATTCTTAAAGCCCTTATTGTGTAATTTACCCAAAAAAAATAAATTAAAGAAAAATCTGGTTTCCTTCTTTGGTTGGTGTCGATTCAGTTACCCCCCCCCCCCCCACTTTCCCTTCTTCGTGTTTCAGCAAGGAAAAGAATAACCCCACCGTTCTCTCTTCGTGCCTTTCCGATCAAGGTCCGGTGAAGACCCTATCGGCGTCCGTTCGGTTATCCGAGGCCATGATCTTGCTCCCCTTTGTCGTCCAAGCAAGACTCTGCCATTTGTGTTCTTTCCACTGCCGATTGTGTGCTCGGAATCGGTGTGAAACCGTTCAAACTCGTGCACGTTCGTGTTTTCTCGTCGTTTTGGGTGTTTGGGGTAAGAGTTGACTCGGATTTTGGGGTTAATACAAGTTTGGGGTATGGGTTTTTGCATGTTTGGTCGGAATCGGTACATAAGGGTCACCGACGGGCGTTTCCGGTGATGAAATCTGATTAGGGGAAACCCTAATTTTCAAATTGGTAGGGATTTGAGATTTTGGGTTTGAACCGATCCAGAAGACTGAACTGGGTTGACAGAATCGAACCGGTCTGTCTTATAAAGAGACGGCTGATGTCAGCGTTGACCCGTTGACTGTTGACTGCTGACTTTTTCAGAAAAGGGCTATTTTATGTTTTTCGACGTCCTGATTTCGTTTTCGCTGCCCGTTTTCCCAAATTCGAACTCGAAAGACCGTTTTGACAACTTTTGTTCGAGTTCGCTTAGTTTTAAAGATTTGAATATCATGAATTAATTGGAATTATTCTTATTTGTAGACGACATTGACTCGGATACTGAGATCCTTCCTCCTCCTCCACCTGGACGACCTCATGTTGCTCAGACATCAGGATCCGCTCGTGAGTTTAATTATTAATATATTTGATATTTATATTATCAGTGTCTTGGCATAGTAGTAGTATCTTTGATGGTGTATTTAATTGTTATAGGAGCTGACTTTGACCGACCTAGAGATAGAGATGAGCGTGGGAGACTTCACCGTCGACGTTGAGTGTTAGCTACTTGAGGTGTGTTCTTTTCTGTGTTGTCTATTTACAGTGCTCGGTATGTAAATGTGATGATTTGCTGAAATGTATACATGATGTGGTTTGATGATGTATGATGATAATATTCTATTGACCTGTGATGTTTGACTTGTTCAGCATTCTGTTACGTTTTGCAATATTTGTATATGCATTCAGATTCGGATTATTGTATATCGAATTATATAATTATGCATTTATGTTGATAAACAATGCATTTAGATTCAGAACTCAGATTTCATGACATCTCATTATGGTTGGGATTCTGTACGGGGAAGTTCAGTGGCTTCATCCTTCGGGATGATGTTTACTTCGGATCAGTGGTTTCGTCCTACAGGCTGGATTTCGCTTCGGATGGTGACGAGGTAGAGTGGTTATGGGGAACCTTACTCTTCGGATGGTGATGTAGTTGGGTGCATGTCATTTTGTGTTGCATATTCATTCGTACTTGTTTATGTATTTGAATTGATTTATGATGGAAAATTGTATTATGATAATATCTGATTGACTCTATTGATATGATGATGTTGTTAGTTCTGTTGGGACTGTAGAGACACACTGAGTGTTATCGCTGACTCCCCCTTAGTTTTTATTTTCAGATACTCAGGTCTAGGCTACGGTACTTGGAGGACCTCGTTTTCCAACTTTATTTGTTTATTACTATCAGTATGATACTTGGACTTATTTATATTATATGTTTTATCAAATTGTATATAATTTTAGATTTCAGACGTTTTATTTGGGGTTATTACGTTTTATCATGCATGTACATTTCGAATATTTAATATTTTCAGGAATATTTTATCCATGTGTATTATGTGATATTATTATTATTATCTATTTTGGAATTAAAGGTTTGAATCAGGTTACTTGCGTGAGGGACAAGCTTTAAGCTTGACTCCTTATATTCGACCTGGTTCTTCTGGGTCGGGTTTAGAGGGTTACAAATTTTCCAGCAGGGAATTTCATACATTAAATTTTGAACTCAACATCTACTTAAGCGATACTACTCTGATTATCACTTGAACCATAGTCTGATATCCGTAGATAATTAAAGCCCGGATTTGATATCCGTAGAAGCATAATCTGCCCAAAACAATTGGGGCCTACTCAAACTTGATATCCATAGAACGAAAAGATAATTAAAGCCCAAATACACATACATCCATTGCCTGGAGGAGCTCAAATTGTTAAAAAAAATTACATAAAAAACTTAATTTAAAATTAATGATTAATTTGACCGGACTTGAAACTCAATATTAATTTAAAATTTTAAATGATAAATTATTCTTATAAAATAGAAAAAAAAAATCAAAATATTACCCTGACCACTTGGTTTAGATTAAGAGATGTTATCTCATCCATCATCAATATTAATTATTTTGTGAAATTCAGGATTCAATCACTCATTGTCAATTGAATTTGGGGGTTTTAGTCTAGTATTTAAAAAATTTAATTTTTTTGGTTTGATGTGAAAATACTTGACTCATAATTTCATAAACTCGACTCAAAAATTCAAAATAAAGTTTGAATTATAAAATAGAAATTTCAATAACTCGACTTGACTCGAAAAAATTAAATTTTTTGGTTTGATGTGAAAATACTCGACTCATAATTTCATAAACTCGACTAAAAAATTTAAAATAAAGTTTGAATTATAAAATAGAAATTCCAATAACTCGAGTTGACTCGAAAAAATTTAATTTTTTGGTTTGATGTGAAAATACTCGACTCATAATTTCATAAACTCGACTAAAAAATTCAAAATAAAGTTTGAATTATAAAATAGAAATTCCAATAACTCGACTTGACTCGAAAAAAATTAAATTTTTTGGTTTGATGTGAAAATACTCGACTCATAATTTCATAAACTCGACTCAAAAATTCAAAATAAAGTTTGAATTATAAAATAGAAATTCCAATAACTCAAATTTTTTAGTAGTTAGTGGACTAAATTTTTAAGTTTGAGTTATTAAATAGGAGCAATTTGGGCACCTAAGTTTCAAAGGGTATACTTTGGGCACCTATTTTTCATCTAAGCATTTATAATATTATTGTGTTAATTAATTGTAAAGTTTTAGGATTGAAAAATGAATTTTTAAAAATTTAAGGGTGAAATTATAAAGAAACAATTTTATTAGTGACTATAATGTTTACTTTTTTAAATTGAGGAGAAAAAATGTACATGAGATAAATTTTAATGGCTATTGCAGTAATTTATCCTGTCGCCACATCAGCAATCCGTTAGGGGACTAACGGAGTTAACGTCGGAGTGACCAAGTATTTACACATCGAAAACGTAGAGGACTACTAATATGCACTTTTCAAAAGTGATGACTAACTCTGTACAGACGCTGAACGTAAGGGACCCTTGCAGTAGTTTACCCTAAATTAAAATAGAGTTGATGGGCCTAATCCTAGTGCATACCAGATGTTTCTGTTTTAACGTATCTAATCTAAAGTATTGCATGTTGATTTCAGGACCCATCACATCATATGGACCAAATTAACTGCCAAAACTGGTAATCACTTCATTATGCAAACAAACAAAGTTCACATCTCTACTTCTTTCATTCACTCTTAATTGTAATTACTATACAAATTCAAATCTAATCTACTTCATTCGATTCGATTCGATTCTTTATACCATCAACCCATATGACGCGTTTCACAAAAAAAAAAAAAAAATCTCATTTTCACCTTTAATTTTAACTTTTTTTAATATATATTTATCGATAATTTTAAATCTTTGACTTTATTTTTTGACTTGTTCAACTTAAAATTTCATTTTTATCAATATTTTATTGTGAATAAAATAAAGGAGAACAAAAATTCTTACCGAAGATAAAATCTACACAAAATTTTACCCAGCTAGTAAGAATTTCGGTTCTACTGAAATTCTTACTATTTTTTGTAAGAAATTATGTTGGCCGCATTTTAGGCTTTTTTATTAGATTTTCCTTAATAAATACCAAAAAATTAAAATTCAAAGGTTTTTATTGTTGGTGAAAATGATTGCAAAACGGGCTGATTAGCACTGACTGAGAATTATAAAATTCATAAAATAAAACAAAATAGATCGTGTCGTGGTATGTTGGCCACTGCCTAAGAAACAAATCTGCCCCGAACAGTGTAATCGCTTCACAGGCAAAATGTCCCTTGAGGTGAACACGGTCTAAATTCAACACTGGAACATATTGTATATTCGAATAAATTCGAATAAATAGACTGTTCAAAACAACACTGGATCAAAATGTTCAGATTCAAATTTAATCAAAAAATAAATTCCAAATTCGAACAGTTTTTCAAAGCCTATAAATAAATAGAAAAATTCTTTCACATAATCTTTTGTTCTTAAGAAAATTTCATACGAATGTGGGAAACATGGGTTACCCGAGCCTGAGCCGGCTAGACGGCAACAGCGCACGCAAGGACTTCCCTTGTTCTTTCCCACTCAAGAAGGGAGAGGAAAACATGGGTATAAATACCCTTCACAAACCATTTTCCCAACTAATGTGAGATATAGCCTTTGTAACAATTTGAGCATTACCAACATTTAAAATTTTTCATTTTAGTCATTGTAACCACCTCAATTTTTAGGCTTCAAACAACAATAATATTAAATTTTTTCTACGTACGTTTCTTATAAATGACTTAATTTGTGAATATTTTCATTTAAATCTTTATAATTTGATTTTTTTCATCTGGTCCTGTAATTTTTTTCCCTTCGATTTTGGTCAAAAAAAATCAACGAACGTGTCATTTTTTCCTAAATAATGCAACGCGAGTGTTGGATAGATCTTCTATCATTCTCAATTAGGTCCCGCCAACTTTAATTTCCTTACACTTTGATTCTTAGAATAAAAAAAAAGATTCAGATCGTCGATAATTGTCGACGATTTTATCAAAATCGATTTTGATAATAGATGCCTTTAGGGTTACTGTAATACTCACCATAAATTTCTAATTGATTCTGTAACCCCCTCGTCCCGGTCTGGCCGGATGACCGGTCCGAGTGAGCTACACGGGGAAAACCGAGTGAAAACTCCCTAAGGAACTCTCCCTCGGTTAGCAACCCTATATATTTTTTTTTCATTTTAATCTTGTCTAGATGAAAATTACATCCTAAGTGATCATACAGCGGAACGATATTTACGAAGCAGTCAAACGAACCCAAACTAACATTTAAAAGCCCATTTTTAAAGTTAAACTGCAGGCGGTATCGATACCCTTAGGGGGGTATCGATACCCCTGGACTAGGTCAACGGGGTTTGGTCAACCTGAGGAAACAGTATCGATACCCCAATGAGGGTATCGATACCCTCCCCTAAAGTTGACTTCCCACGGTCAAAGCTAAGGCAACGGTATCGATACCCTAGAGGCCAGTATCGATACCGAAATCGACAGTGGCTCCAGTGGCCAAAAAGGTATCGATACTCTCCCTTGAGTATCGATACACGAGGCCTGAAACCACAGGGCAGTATCGATACCAGACCAACGGTATCGATACCCCAGCTACGAATCTGCAGTTTTGAGCTGATTTAGAGCACAAGGAGGCCCCTAAATCCCTCTAACACTTCAACCAACATACTATCATCAACCCTAAGGCAAACCAACCATAAAAGCATGCTTTCACAAGAACCAAAGGGCAGTAAACAACACAAAGAGGTACACATACGATCAAGCAATTTAGGCATTCCAAAACACCTAAGCATCCATGCATAGCATTCTAAAAGGGCAACTTAGCATATAGGGTCATACATAGAACTCAAAGGCCTTAAAAGGTACATGATGAGCATAAAGAGGTTTGCACTATAGCAAGGCAACCTAAACGTCTATAAACATGCCACCATACACAAGCATACATCAAAGCATAACATGTTTTACAAACCAAGGCCAAATCAAAACATCAACATACATCCAAACTCAGACAACAACACCTATCCCATTGCTTTACTATTACAATCCTTAAGTTTAAACATCATACTTGAGCTAACCGTAAGCAACACTTGGAGGCCTTTCCTTGCCCTTGCCACCCACAAACCATTGATCTGCATTGTCGAACAAAAGAGAGCGTAAGCATAAAAGCTTAGTGAGGGTAAGCTCATAAAACAAACCTTCAACAATGCAGGGTCCAAGCACGGGCTACAACCAAGGTAGAATGCATGACCATACCTTTGATCCACACGAGCCATAAATATGTAAATGATGCATGAACATATATCCAATATCATGTCATGCTCAACATGTTTAAATCCATCACACATGTAATCACATATTGGCAACATAAACCACAATCCGTATTGGCACCTAGCTATGACCCGAATACACGGATAACCCGTTGGAACGCATTTCCAACAACAACATTACCTCGGTGGGATTCCACTCATCACCGGTCCTTGCATGTGCGGGATTCCACTCATCGCCACATGCCCTACGGATGGGATTCCACTCATCATCACGTAGAAATATAAATAAAATTTCCGGGCGAACCCGTACTCCTCCTTGGTGACTCAACGCCACCAAGGCCACGCGCGACTTTTGACTCATGTGTACACACTAACATCCTAATGATCGATCATTTGTACCCAAGCATACTAGTGCCAATACTACACATTTCATTAATCATTCATAATGTCAATTCATAACACTTCCGTGCTTAGTACGTACTCACCATGACTTACCATCATGTATAAACCACATTTCCATGTCTATCATGTACTCACCATGATCCCCGGATCATACAAGCACCTCATAATGTCGTTACACATGTCAACACTACATGCATCTCAACAACACAATTGCCACATCATATTTTTACACACATGTATATCTCTATTACATTCATCATCATCATGCACGTAACAATGCATTAAGCCATGCCTCCACATACATGTATAACAACATAAGCATAGCCACCATAAGCAAGATTAAACATGAGACATAATTCAACACTTTAAAGATCAACCAAGGTCTCTAACTAAAGTTTGGGATTAGGCCACCACCCTAATCCCAACTCTAGGTGGGTCTACCAATCCCAACCTAGTTCATATGCTTGAACCAACACTTGAAAACCATTTAAAAGTATTTAACCACTCACCTCTACCTCCAAGCTCAAATACAAAGCAACCATGGTCTTCAATTTTCCGGATTTGCTCCCAAGGCTTCACCAACCCAAAACCAAGCTTCTAACCATCTCAACACAAGTAAAACAACCACAAATCAATTCATCAATTAAAGTAGCAAACCCGGAACATTAATCAAACACCAAACTCAACATTTTAACCCATGAACAACCCCCAAATTGCCAAATTCGAGCAGCCCTCATACACAGCCCAAAACTTGTGATTTCAACACGTTTAGCACATTCAAATGCTTCCAAAACAGCCCCCAACTATTACCCTACCATCAACCCTCAATTTCCAACACAAACCCCACCCAAAACTCAACTAAAAACCCTCTTAAAACCCCACCAAAACCCAATTTCGGGAATCCTTATAAAACACCTCAAAAATTATATATGTTGGTCCATTTAGTTCATAAACACCATATCTAACAATATTAAATCAAAATCTTAAGTTAAAAACAATAAAGATATCATTTTTATTCAAATCCTTCAAAAACCCAAATTCTAAAACATTGATAAAAATGAAATCTATTTGTACTTTCGAGTAGAGGATGATGAGAGCAAGTCGGAAATGTAATTACCTTTCAAAATGCTCCAACAATGGAGGCAAGATTTGATGGAAAAGCACCAAGGAGGGGGAGAGGAAGTTAACGTGAAAATGGGGAAGGGTTGGGGAAGAAGATGGCAATTTGTGTTTTAAAATAAAAAGATGGGTTTTTAATTTGGATGGCCATTTTATTACTAAAATGCCATTAATGAGATGGCAATCTCATTTACTTTAAAATCCATGAATTGAGTTTCAATCCAACTTGGTCCAACACAATTGTTTGTTTTGAAAAGAATACGAAGACCAAAATAATATATTATTATTTTAATTATAAAACTGAAACCCGAAATAATATTAAAATATTATTTTCACCCGACCCCTAAACCCGGGTGTTACAACTCTCCCCCACTTAAGGAAATTTCGTCCCCGAAATTTATCGGACAGGAACCCACTTTCCTTCTCACCACAACATACTAACCAACCGATAAACTTACCACGCAACAATAGATATCTGATGCTAAGATCTCCACGGTTCTTTCAAGGCATGCAAATTCTAAACTCAACTTAATCTCTTCTACAAACATAGTACGAAACAGATCTAACTCACATTTCTGAATCATGGATACACGGAACACCTCTCAAACCCCTTTCTAATTCTGGTGGTAACCGCAACAGATAACAACAGAACTAGCCCGATTCACAAACTCATACAATACTGCTTGAACACTTGACTCACAACTTTCTCTGACTGATCCTTTGTCTTCATCAATTAACCAAACACTATGCAGACGTCCTCAAAATTATTCTAGTTGAAATCTCGGGTCTTCATTACTCACTTTTACTGCGAACCTTCCACGGATGTAACAAACTAGAAGAAAACTGAAGTTCGGTCTTGACACGCTGGCAATTTACATACTTACTCTCATACTGAACCACATTACTCATCAACTCAATCCAGAAGTGCTCGTCTTCAACCCACAATACGTCTCCATACTACTCAGATGCAATATAAATGAACCACCGTGCGCTTCGGCCAAAACAATACATCTCAAAACACTAGGTCATTCAGTACAACTATTCTGTCTCTGAAATGCAAAACTCTATCATCTCTGAAACTGTATTCTGAAGGTCTTCCTTCTACTATGCCTCGCACGTGAGACACCAAGAATCCGTCTTGCAACTGTTTCTCATCAAACATTCTGGCTTAAAGTAGGTTCAACATGAAACGCGGCCACAAGATCACTGTCATTCGGCAACTGAATTCAGAAAATACAACTCGCAACTCAACTATTAATCTAACAACAATTTCAACTCGGAACATCGGTTACTACATTGACTATCTTCGGATGGTACTCACTCTTGATATTACAGTCTTCAAGCACTTCTAACACTTATGCTGTTCAAATTTCAACCCTTTCTAAGTTGTCTAACAATTCAAGTTCTGATAATATATACGTACACATTGTGCATTTCTTACTATACAAGCTTTGTCTCTAAGTCTTCGAAGCAAACACAACTGTAATTAACTCTATGTCTCATATCGGATAACTCTTCTCACGGTCTTTCAACTATCTTGATGAACAAGCTACAATCTTCTGTCTTGCATAAGCACACAACCTAAATCTACATGTAACACATCACTATGGTTCACGAATTCATTCTCTGACATTGGCTGGATTAAGGGTGAAGCTCTCTTCAAGGTTTCCTTCAGCTTCTCAAGGGCTCATTGTCTCGCATCTAACCACACGACTGAACATTCTTCTGTAGCAATCTATCAATCGAGCAACTATCTTCAAAAGACTATTTACAATTCTCTGAAAGTAACAATGCTAGACCTAGGAACTATAGATATCTGTCACAGTCTTCATTTTCTCTCAACTCATGTCTTCTTTTGCCTACTTGGGATTTACTCTAATACACTCGGATGATCTGCACGTTCTAGGAGAACATCTTCATTAACTCGAAGTTCATGTTGCGCAACTTGGTGTACAATTAATTCTCTGATAAAATCTACCATACTAACTTCAAAACTTGCCATGATCTTTCTCGGTACTTGAACATACTCACGTGACATCTAGAAGAGCTACTACAACCGATCATGAAACTCAGAAAATTATTCTGCTCAACATCTCTATGAAGGTAACTAATACACTAGTCAAACAAAGTGGCATAACACGGAACTTAAAGCGATCATATCTTGTCCCTAAAGCTGTCTTCGGTACGTCAACTTCTCTCACTTTCAACTGGTAGCAAACGGATCTCAAATTAATCTTCAATTAGACTGAAGCACACACTATCCGACCAACAAACCACTGACACTCGAAAACGGATGCTAATTATTCATTGTCACTTGTTTCAACTGTCTGAAATCCAAATACATTCTCGTACTGTCACTCTTTCTTCGACACAAATTTCACTGTAAAACTCTAAGATGATGCACTGGGCCTAACGAATCTAAGGTCTAACAAGTCTCGTAGTTGGTTCTTCAACACTCTCAATTCTGTCGGGAATCATAAGATACAAAGCAATCAAACAGGAGCAAACTCGGAGACAGTCTCAATAACAAGCTCTTCTTCTCTGTCAGGAGACAAACTTGTTAATTCTTGTAAACACTTCTAGGAAAAGAAAACACAAACTATCCTAACATTCTGCGGTCTAATCTTCATTCAAAAATCAAATCCATCACAATTACTAAGCAAGCTTGCCAACTATACTCAATCAATCTTTGACCTCTAAATCTTGATCAACATTCAACAAGAAGTTCACCTCCTCACCTACTACTACAGTCACACAGAAATCTGCAACTTCAAGGCAACTCTCTCTCTTTGTCTCAATGTATACACTAACTCCGTGCTCATCAAGCCGAACCTTGTCAAAAGTTACATCAAAACCGTAGGAAGACAATTCGCTTCACACTTACTAGAAACTAGTAACTCTAAACCACCAACAAACATCTTCTGTACATCTTTCTGATCACCACTGTCTCCCAAAAAGGTTAGTCACATGTGTCCCTACATCTAAGGTCTCAACAAACTTATCTAATTTCTTACATGCTCACACAAAGGAGGTATCCGCGGAGATTGCAACTTCATATGTACACACTGATAGTCTCCGATCCTCTTGTTTTCAGACTGGTTCTTCAACAGAATCTGACTCTTCTAAATTGTTCTTAGAGCATCTCGTAACTTCAAGACTCAATTCTGATCGCACACAAACAGTCTTGCTGGACTTGTTCTACCCCTACCAAACAATCCTGAAGTCAAAGCTCAAGGCTCCCTTCTCGGCTCAACTATATCGGATGTGACTTCATCTCTTCCGCTTGCTGGAAAACAACTCAACGTACACTGACCCAATTACACAAACTAGCTCCCACTCACGGATACTGACCGGCTGTCTTGCATTAAAATAATAGGCCAACCCCAACGGTCACCAACTAACACCTCACCAGGCATGTTCAACTTGCATACTTGCTAACAATGTACAGAGATACGGATTCAGAATCAACTGGAGGAAACAACTTGATACTGTACTAAGGGCTCATTCGATAAAACATCGAAACTACTTTGATCCCCCGCCCATAGGCCTTCACTTCTCCTTACTAACTAATGCAATGCTGACCACATCGTCCCTCATCTACAGGAATCAACCCACATACACACCGTCTCAAACGAACAAATTGTACCTCAACTTCGGTACAACCATACTCCCCTAACTATAGCAAAGAACTTCCTCCACATCCTCCACGTTTTCAAAACCATAACTTCCACTTACCGATTCGCGGCCCACACACTGGCCCTAAACTTACTAAAAGCAATAAATCAATCAACAATTTAACATACAAGTTGGGCTAGCAAAGGAAAGGTCCAAGTGGCTCAAGTATGATTTCCCTCACTTAAAAATCTCTTTTTCGATGTAATAGTAGCAATGAGACTCTACTAAACACGTTTCAAACAAGTCAACACACATACATGCTCAACCAAGCGTATAACAAGGCTCACTTGCTAAACAAGCAAACATATGCATACTATCAAACAACATATATCCTCAATCAAACAATCATTATTCACGGCATACACGGATAACAAGCAACATGCTTTTAAACAAACAATCAACATACTTGTCATACAAGCAGTCATACTTACAGAGCAAGCAAACACCGTGCATTTCAATTCAAAACTTAAACTTACCTCACTTACCTGCCCAAGGTCTCGGAAACCTTAGGCTCTGATACCAACAAATGTAACCCCCTCGTCCCGGTCTGGCCGGATGACCGGTCCGAGTGAGCTACACGGGGAAAACCGAGTGAAAACTCCCTAAGGAACTCTCCCTCGGTTAGCAACCCTATATATATTTTTTTTCATTTTAATCTTGTCTAGATGAAAATTACATCCTAAGTGATCATACAGCGGAACGATATTTACGAAGCAGTCAAACGAACCCAAACTAACATTTAAAAGCCCATTTTTAAAGTTAAACTGCAGGCGGTATCGATACCCTTAGGGGGGGTATCGATACCCCTGGACTAGGTCAACGGGGTTTGGTCAACCTGAGGAAACAGTATCGATACCCCAATGAGGGTATCGATACCCTCCCCTAAAGTTGACTTCCCACGGTCAAAGCTAAGGCAACGGTATCGATACCCTAGAGGCCAGTATCGATACCGAAATCGATAGTGGCTCCAGTGGCCAAAAAGGTATCTATACTCTCCCTCGAGTATCGATACACGAGGCCTGAAACCACAGGGCAGTATCGATACCAGACCAACAGTATCGATACCAGACCAACAGTATCGATACCCCAGCTACGAATCTGCAGGTTTGAGCTGATTTAGAGCACAAGGAGGCCCCTAAATCCCTCTAACACTTCAACCAACATACTATCATCAACCCTAAGGCAAACCAACCATAAAAGCATGCTTTCACAAGAACCAAAGGGCAGTAAACAACACAAAGAGGTACACATACGATCAAGCAATTTAGGCATTCCAACACACCTAAGCATCCATGCATAGCATTCTAAAAGGGCAACTTAGCATATAGGGTCATACATAGAACTCAAAGGCCTTAAAAGGTACATGATGAGCATAAAGAGGTTTGCACTATAGCAAGACAACCTAAACGTCTATAAACATGCCACCATACACAAGCATACATCAAAGCATAACATGTTTTACAAACCAAGGCCAAATCAAAACATCAACATACATCCAAACTCAGACAACAACACCTATCCCATTGCTTTACTATTACAATCCTTAAGTTTAAACATCATACTTGAGCTAACCGTAAGCAACACTTGGAGGCCTTTCCTTGCCCTTGCCACCCACAAACCATTGATCTGCATTGTCGAACAAAAGAGAGCGTAAGCATAAAAGCTTAGTGAGGGTAAGCTCATAAAACAAACCTTCGACAATGCAGGGTCCAAGCACGGGCTACAACCAAGGTAGAATGCGTGACCATACCTTTGATCCACACGAGCCATAAATATGTAAATGATGCATGAACATATATCCAATATCATGTCATGCTCAACATGTTTAAATCCATCACACATGTAATCACATATTGGCAACATAAACCACAATCCGTATTGGCACCTAGCTATGACCCGAATACACGGATAACCCGTTGGAACGCATTTCCAACAACAACATTACCTCGGTGGGATTACACTCATCACCGGTCCTTGCATGTGCGGGATTCCACTCATCGCCACATGCCCTACGGATGGGATTCCACTCATCATCACGTAGAAATATAAATAAAATTTCCGGGCGAACCCGTACTCCTCCTTGGTGACTCAACGCCACCAAGGCCACGCGCGACTTTTGACTCATGTGTACACACTAACATCCTAATGATCGATCATTTGTACCCAAGCATACTAGTGCCAATACTACACATTTCATTAATCATTCATAATGTCAATTCATAACACTTCCGTGCTTAGTACGTACTCACCATGACTTACCATCATGTATAAACCACATTTCCATGTCTATCATGTACTCACCATGATCCCCGGATCATACAAGCACCTCATAATGTCGTTACACATGTCAACACTACATGCATCTCAACAACACAATTGCCACATCATATTTTTACACACATGTATATCTCTATTACATTCATCATCATCATGCACGTAACAATGCATTAAGCCATGCCTCCACATACATGTATAACAACATAAGCATAGCCACCATAAGCAAGATTAAACATGAGACATAATTCAACACTTTAAAGATCAACCAAGGTCTCTAACTAAAGTTTGGGATTAGGCCACCACCCTAATCCCAACTCTAGGTGGGTCTACCAATCCCAACCTAGTTCATATGCTTGAACCAACACTTGAAAACCATTTAAAAGTATTTAACCACTCACCTCTACCTCCAAGCTCAAATACAAAGCAACCATGGTCTTCAATTTTCCGGATTTGCTCCCAAGGCTTCACCAACCCAAAACCAAGCTTCTAACCATCTCAACACAAGTAAAACAACCACAAATCAATTCATCAATTAAAGTAGCAAACCCGGAACATTAATCAAACACCAAACTCAACATTTTAACCCATGAACAACCCCCAAATTGCCAAATTCGAGCAGCCCTCATACACAGCCCAAAACTTGTGATTTCAACACGTTTAGCACATTCAAATGCTTCCAAAACAGCCCCCAACTATTACCCTACCATCAACCCTCAATTTCCAACACAAACCCCACCCAAAACTCAACTAAAAACCCTCTTAAAACCCCACCAAAACCCAATTTCGGGAATCCTTATAAAACACCTCAAAAATTATATATGTTGGTCCATTTAGTTCATAAACACCATATCTAACAATATTAAATCAAAATCTTAAGTTAAAAACAATAAAGATATCATTTTTATTCAAATCCTTCAAAAACCCAAATTCTAAAACATTGATAAAAATGAAATCTATTTGTACTTTCGAGTAGAGGATGATGAGAGCAAGTCGGAAATGTAATTACCTTTCAAAATGCTCCAACAATGGAGGCAAGATTTGATGGAAAAGCACCAAGGAGGGGGAGAGGAAGTTAACGTGAAAATGGGGAAGGGTTGGGGAAGAAGATGGCAATTTGTGTTTTAAAATAAAAAGATGGGTTTTTAATTTGGATGGCCATTTTATTACTAAAATGCCATTAATGAGATGGCAATCTCATTTACTTTAAAATCCATGAATTGAGTTTCAATCCAACTTGGTCCAACACAATTGTTTGTTTTGAAAAGAATACGAAGACCAAAATAATATATTATTATTTTAATTATAAAACTGAAACCCGAAATAATATTAAAATATTATTTTCACCCGACCCCTAAACCCGGGTGTTACAACTCTCCCCCACTTAAGGAAATTTCGTCCCCGAAATTTATCGGACAGGAACCCACTTTCCTTCTCACCACAACATACTAACCAACCGATAAACTTACCACGCAACAATAGATATCTGATGCTAAGATCTCCACGGTTCTTTCAAGGCATGCAAATTCTAAACTCAACTTAATCTCTTCTACAAACATAGTACGAAACAGATCTAACTCACATTTCTGAATCATGGATACACGGAACACCTCTCAAACCCCTTTCTAATTCTGGTGGTAACCGCAACAGATAACAACAGAACTAGCCCGATTCACAAACTCATACAATACTGCTTGAACACTTGACTCACAACTTTCTCTGACTGATCCTCTGTCTTCATCAATTAACCAAACACTATGCAGACGTCCTCAAAATTATTCTAGTTGAAATCTCGGGTCTTCATTACTCACTTTTACTGCGAACCTTCCACGGATGTAACAAACTAGAAGAAAACTGAAGTTCGGTCTTGACACGCTGGCAATTTACATACTTACTCTCATACTGAACCACATTACTCATCAACTCAATCCAGAAGTGCTCGTCTTCAACCCACAATACGTCTCCATACTACTCAGATGCAATATAAATGAACCACCGTGCGCTTCGGCCAAAACAATACATCTCAAAACACTAGGTCATTCAGTACAACTATTCTGTCTCTGAAATGCAAAACTCTATCATCTCTGAAACTGTATTCTGAAGGTCTTCCTTCTACTATGCCTCGCACGTGAGACACCAAGAATCCGTCTTGCAACTGTTTCTCATCAAACATTCTGGCTTAAAGTAGGTTCAACATGAAACGCGGCCACAAGATCACTGTCATTCGGCAACTGAATTCAGAAAATACAACTCGCAACTCAACTATTAATCTAACAACAATTTCAACTCGGAACATCGGTTACTACATTGACTATCTTCGGATGGTACTCACTCTTGATATTACAGTCTTCAAGCACTTCTAACACTTATGCTGTTCAAATTTCAACCCTTTCTAAGTTGTCTAACAATTCAAGTTCTGATAATATATACGTACACATTGTGCATTTCTTACTATACAAGCTTTGTCTCTAAGTCTTCGAAGCAAACACAACTGTAATTAACTCTATGTCTCATATCGGATAACTCTTCTCACGGTCTTTCAACTATCTTGATGAACAAGCTACAATCTTCTGTCTTGCATAAGCACACAACCTAAATCTACATGTAACACATCACTATGGTTCACGAATTCATTCTCTGACATTGGCTGGATTAAGGGTGAAGCTCTCTTCAAGGTTTCCTTCAGCTTCTCAAGGGCTCATTGTCTCGCATCTAACCACACGACTGAACATTCTTCTGTAGCAATCTATCAATCGAGCAACTATCTTCAAAAGACTATTTACAATTCTCTGAAAGTAACAATGCTAGACCTAGGAACTATAGATATCTGTCACAGTCTTCATTTTCTCTCAACTCATGTCTTCTTTTGCCTACTTGGGATTTACTCTAATACACTCGGATGATCTGCACGTTCTAGGAGAACATCTTCATTAACTCGAAGTTCATGTTGCGCAACTTGGTGTACAATTAATTCTCTGATAAAATCTACCATACTAACTTCAAAACTTGCCATGATCTTTCTCGGTACTTGAACATACTCACGTGACATCTAGAAGAGCTACTACAACCGATCATGAAACTCAGAAAATTATTCTGCTCAACATCTCTATGAAGGTAACTAATACACTAGTCAAACAAAGTGGCATAACACGGAACTTAAAGCGATCATATCTTGTCCCTAAAGCTGTCTTCGGTACGTCAACTTCTCTCACTTTCAACTGGTAGCAAACGGATCTCAAATTAATCTTCAATTAGACTGAAGCACACACTATCCGACCAACAAACCACTGACACTCGAAAACGGATGCTAATTATTCATTGTCACTTGTTTCAACTGTCTGAAATCCAAATACATTCTCGTACTGTCACTCTTTCTTCGACACAAATTTCACTGTAAAACTCTAAGATGATGCACTGGGCCTAACGAATCTAAGGTCTAACAAGTCTCGTAGTTGGTTCTTCAACACTCTCAATTCTGTCGGGAATCATAAGATACAAAGCAATCAAACAGGAGCAAACTCGGAGACAGTCTCAATAACAAGCTCTTCTTCTCTGTCAGGAGACAAACTTGTTAATTCTTGTAAACACTTCTAGGAAAAGAAAACACAAACTATCCTAACATTCTGCGGTCTAATCTTCATTCAAAAATCAAATCCATCACAATTACTAAGCAAGCTTGCCAACTATACTCAATCAATCTTTGACCTCTAAATCTTGATCAACATTCAACAAGAAGTTCACCTCCTCACCTACTACTACAGTCACACAGAAATCTGCAACTTCAAGGCAACTCTCTCTCTTTGTCTCAATGTATACACTAACTCCGTGCTCATCAAGCCGAACCTTGTCAAAAGTTACATCAAAACCGTAGGAAGACAATTCGCTTCACACTTACTAGAAACTAGTAACTCTAAACCACCAACAAACATCTTCTGTACATCTTTCTGATCACCACTGTCTCCCAAAAAGGTTAGTCACATGTGTCCCTACATCTAAGGTCTCAACAAACTTATCTAATTTCTTACATGCTCACACAAAGGAGGTATCCGCGGAGATTGCAACTTCATATGTACACACTGATAGTCTCCGATCCTCTTGTTTTCAGACTGGTTCTTCAACAGAATCTGACTCTTCTAAATTGTTCTTAGAGCATCTCGTAACTTCAAGACTCAATTCTGATCGCACACAAACAGTCTTGCTGGACTTGTTCTACCCCTACCAAACAATCCTGAAGTCAAAGCTCAAGGCTCCCTTCTCGGCTCAACTATATCGGATGTGACTTCATCTCTTCCGCTTGCTGGAAAACAACTCAACGTACACTGACCCAATTACACAAACTAGCTCCCACTCACGGATACTGACCGGCTGTCTTGCATTAAAATAATAGGCCAACCCCAACGGTCACCAACTAACACCTCACCAGGCATGTTCAACTTGCATACTTGCTAACAATGTACAGAGATACGGATTCAGAATCAACTGGAGGAAACAACTTGATACTGTACTAAGGGCTCATTCGATAAAACATCGAAACTACTTTGATCCCCCGCCCATAGGCCTTCACTTCTCCTTACTAACTAATGCAATGCTGACCACATCGTCCCTCATCTACAGGAATCAACCCACATACACACCGTCTCAAACGAACAAATTGTACCTCAACTTCGGTACAACCATACTCCCCTAACTATAGCAAAGAACTTCCTCCACATCCTCCACGTTTTCAAAACCATAACTTCCACTTACCGATTCGCGGCCCACACACTGGCCCTAAACTTACTAAAAGCAATAAATCAATCAACAATTTAACATACAAGTTGGGCTAGCAAAGGAAAGGTCCAAGTGGCTCAAGTATGATTTCCCTCACTTAAAAATCTCTTTTTCGATGTAATAGTAGCAATGAGACTCTACTAAACACGTTTCAAACAAGTCAACACACATACATGCTCAACCAAGCGTATAACAAGGCTCACTTGCTAAACAAGCAAACATATGCATACTATCAAACAACATATATCCTCAATCAAACAATCATTATTCACGGCATACACGGATAACAAGCAACATGCTTTTAAACAAACAATCAACATACTTGTCATACAAGCAGTCATACTTACAGAGCAAGCAAACACCGTGCATTTCAATTCAAAACTTAAACTTACCTCACTTACCTGCCCAAGGTCTCGGAAACCTTAGGCTCTGATACCAACAAATGTAACCCCCTCGTCCCGGTCTGGCCGGATGACCGGTCCGAGTGAGCTACACGGGGAAAACCGAGTGAAAACTCCCTAAGGAACTCTCCCTCGGTTAGCAACCCTATATATATTTTTTTTCATTTTAATCTTGTCTAGATGAAAATTACATCCTAAGTGATCATACAGCGGAACGATATTTACGAAGCAGTCAAACGAACCCAAACTAACATTTAAAAGCCCATTTTTAAAGTTAAACTGCAGGCGGTATCGATACCCTTAGGGGGGGTATCGATACCCCTGGACTAGGTCAACGGGGTTTGGTCAACCTGAGGAAACAGTATCGATACCCCAATGAGGGTATCGATACCCTCCCCTAAAGTTGACTTCCCACGGTCAAAGCTAAGGCAACGGTATCGATACCCTAGAGGCCAGTATCGATACCGAAATCGATAGTGGCTCCAGTGGCCAAAAAGGTATCAATACTCTCCCTCGAGTATCGATACACGAGGCCTGAAACCACAGGGCAGTATCGATACCAGACCAACAGTATCGATACCAGACCAACAGTATCGATACCCCAGCTACGAATCTGCAGGTTTGAGCTGATTTAGAGCACAAGGAGGCCCCTAAATCCCTCTAACACTTCAACCAACATACTATCATCAACCCTAAGGCAAACCAACCATAAAAGCATGCTTTCACAAGAACCAAAGGGCAGTAAACAACACAAAGAGGTACACATACGATCAAGCAATTTAGGCATTCCAACACACCTAAGCATCCATGCATAGCATTCTAAAAGGGCAACTTAGCATATAGGGTCATACATAGAACTCAAAGGCCTTAAAAGGTACATGATGAGCATAAAGAGGTTTGCACTATAGCAAGACAACCTAAACGTCTATAAACATGCCACCATACACAAGCATACATCAAAGCATAACATGTTTTACAAACCAAGGCCAAATCAAAACATCAACATACATCCAAACTCAGACAACAACACCTATCCCATTGCTTTACTATTACAATCCTTAAGTTTAAACATCATACTTGAGCTAACCGTAAGCAACACTTGGAGGCCTTTCCTTGCCCTTGCCACCCACAAACCATTGATCTGCATTGTCGAACAAAAGAGAGCGTAAGCATAAAAGCTTAGTGAGGGTAAGCTCATAAAACAAACCTTCGACAATGCAGGGTCCAAGCACGGGCTACAACCAAGGTAGAATGCGTGACCATACCTTTGATCCACACGAGCCATAAATATGTAAATGATGCATGAACATATATCCAATATCATGTCATGCTCAACATGTTTAAATCCATCACACATGTAATCACATATTGGCAACATAAACCACAATCCGTATTGGCACCTAGCTATGACCCGAATACACGGATAACCCGTTGGAACGCATTTCCAACAACAACATTACCTCGGTGGGATTACACTCATCACCGGTCCTTGCATGTGCGGGATTCCACTCATCGCCACATGCCCTACGGATGGGATTCCACTCATCATCACGTAGAAATATAAATAAAATTTCCGGGCGAACCCGTACTCCTCCTTGGTGACTCAACGCCACCAAGGCCACGCGCGACTTTTGACTCATGTGTAAACACTAACATCCTAATGATCGATCATTTGTACCCAAGCATACTAGTGCCAATACTACACATTTCATTAATCATTCATAATGTCAATTCATAACACTTCCGTGCTTAGTACGTACTCACCATGACTTACCATCATGTATAAACCACATTTCCATGTCTATCATGTACTCACCATGATCCTCGGATCATACAAGCACCTCATAATATCGTTACACATGTCAACACTACATGCATCTCAACAACACAATTGCCACATCATATTTTTACACACATGTATATCTCTATTACATTCATCATCATCATGCACGTAACAATGCATTAAGCCATGCCTCCACATACATGTATAACAACATAAGCATAGCCACCATAAGCAAGATTAAACATGAGGCATAATTCAACACTTTAAAGATCAACCAAGGTCTCTAACTAAAGTTTGGGATTAGGCCACCACCCTAATCCCAACTCTAGGTGGGTCTACCAATCCCAACCTAGTTCATATGCTTGAACCAACACTTGAAAACCATTTAAAAGTATTTAACCACTCACCTCTACCTCCAAGCTCAAATACAAAGCAACCATGGTCTTCAATTTTCCGGATTTGCTCCCAAGGCTTCACCAACCCAAAACCAAGCTTCTAACCATCTCAACACAAGTAAAACAACCACAAATCAATTCATCAATTAAAGTAGCAAACCCGGAACATTAATCAAACACCAAACTCAACATTTTAACCCATGAACAACCCCCAAATTGCCAAATTCGAGCAGCCCTCATACACAGCCCAAAACTTGTGATTTCAACACGTTTAGCACATTCAAATGCTTCCAAAACAGCCCCCAACTATTACCCTACCATCAACCCTCAATTTCCAACACAAACCCCACCCAAAACTCAACTAAAAACCCTCTTAAAACCCCACCAAAACCCAATTTCGGGAATCCTTATAAAACACCTCAAAAATTATATATGTTGGTCCATTTAGTTCATAAACACCATATCTAACAATATTAAATCAAAATCTTAAGTTAAAAACAATAAAGATATCATTTTTATTCAAATCCTTCAAAAACCCAAATTCTAAAACATTGATAAAAATGAAATCTATTTGTACTTTCGAGTAGAGGATGATGAGAGCAAGTCGGAAATGTAATTACATTTCAAAATGCTCCAACAATGGAGGCAAGATTTGATGGAAAAGCACCAAGGAGGGGGAGAGGAAGTTAACGTGAAAATGGGGAAGGGTTGGGGAAGAAGATGGCAATTTGTGTTTTAAAATAAAAAGATGGGTTTTTAATTTGGATGACCATTTTATTACTAAAATGCCATTAATGAGATGGCAATCTCATTTACTTTAAAATCCATGAATTGAGTTTCAATCCAACTTGGTCCAACACAATTGTTTGTTTTGAAAAGAATACGAAGACCAAAATAATATATTATTATTTTAATTATAAAACTGAAACCCGAAATAATATTAAAATATTATTTTCACCCGACCCCTAAACCCGGGTGTTACAGATTCCATGAAAACTACATTGTTGAGATGTTTGTTTTGATATAATAATAGAAAAATTGTTTTGGATTAAATTAAAAATATTTCAAAATGTTAATAAGTCCAAACAACTTGAAAATATGTTTGATGAATTTTATAAGGCTTTGGAATGATTTAAAATGTCTTTAAAGTAGCCAAACCTTTGTTTTTCAAGCCATCGTACCGATGCGGTATACACCGTATCGAAACGCTTTAGGGTTTCAACTACATGAAAATTTGAGTAGCCAAAACCCATACCGATATGGCTTGTCCGTATCGATACGGAGTGGGGTCGTATCGATACACTATGAAGCGTACCAATACCCTGTATTTTAATTACAACGACTATTTCCAACTACCCCAACATATTTTTATAGTGCAGGCCGCATCGATACGCTCAGAAGCGTATCGATACGCATCAGTTGAGGGATGCAAAACGGCTCTTTCCCAAAGGAACCGTATCGATACAGGTACCCCGTGAATCGATACAGGTACCTCGTGTATCGATACACTTTGCACCAAATTGGGAAAATATGCATGGAAATCAGCCCCAACGGCTCCAAATCATCCCCAATGGTCACCAACAGCCACAAGCTCATTCCTAACTATATTATGAAGGCTAGAACACTTGAAGATGGTTAGAGAACATATCTAAGCAAGATGATCAAGAGAATTTGAATCTAAATCTTATTTCTTCATTTCTCTTGTACATAGTTTAGAGAGTGCTTAAATTGTAAATCTTTCACTTTTTTATGAGCTTAATTTGTGTAAACACCCACCTTGTGAGGTATTTAGTTTACCAAACAAACCTTGTAAAAGGGAGAGGTTCTAGTTTAGCCTTAGAAAAACTAGAGTGGTTCTATCTTAGCCATATAAAAGATAGGGTTATAAAGGTTGTCTCATTAGCCTTGAAAAGGGGAAGAATTTATAGTGAATTGGGAAATCCTTAGTGTTTTGCTAAGGTAGTGGATGTAGACTCGGTTGGGTAGTCGAACCACTCTAAAATCCTTGTGCAAATTGTCTACCTTTCTTTTGGTTTTTAGCCAATTCATCCAAGGACCAAATACAACTCACTTGACGGTTTTTGGAGATCAATTCGAGTGTGCAACAAGCCTAATAATTGGTATCAAAGCCTCATCCCCATCGAAGGACTAACATCCGAGAGTAAAGATCATTTGCTCGAAGTCAACCGTTTAAGAAAATGACAAGATTTGAAGAAGGTCGCTCTATCTCGTGTCCTTCGCTCTTCGAAAGAGAAGCATACTTCTAATGGAGCAATGTCATAAAGTATTTCATCAAATCTCTTGATTTTGAGATTTGGGATATCATTGAAGATGATTACTTGGAAGCTTCTAAGAAGAAGAAGCAAATGAGTGCAAATGACACGAAGGCCAAGCTAAACGCAAATGCGATGCACACTTTTCTTTGTGGCCTCAATGAAGATGTTTCTAAGAAAGTCTTCACATGCAAAAGTGCAAAAGAAATTTGGGAGAAGCTTGAGAAGCTCTTTTGCAACAAGAAGGGAGAAAAGAAAAGTGGTGCTTTATCTTGTGCAAACCTCCTCTCAACACCTAAGGTAGATGGTGTTTTGGCTCACGATGAGCCCGAAGTATCTTCTAACTTAAGTGAATTAAATTCATGTACATTTGACGAGTTACAAGATGCTTTCGATGAATTATTTTTGGAATTTGAGACCATGAATTCCAAATTTAAGAAAATAATTTCAAAACTTGAATTTGAAATTGATTTTTCTTTTGAAAACAAAATTGGGTTTTGAAAACCAAAATGTAAGTTTGAGAAATGATTTAGAGTTTTCAAAAACAAGCAATGAGGTTTTAGAAAAAGAAAATCTTGATTTGAAAGTTAAGCTTGAAAGCTTAACAAAAGAAAAAGAAATTATTTTTAATAATTCATCTTGTCACATAATGACAAAATGCTCACATTGTCAGTATCATGATCATTCCTTGCATACTTGTCCTATAAAGAAGAAAAATCTTATAGGATTAGACAAGTATGGGTTCCTAAGGGAACTAAAGACATTGTGACTAATGTGAATGGATCTAAAGCAATTTGGATACTAAAAATCAAGTAAATGTCTTTTGTAGGTGTGTTGGAGCAACGGGAAGAAATGCAAAGACATGGAAATGCTCTAGTCACACAAATGAAAAAATTGGGTAACCTCTAAGCAAAGCTTTTATTTTTTTTATCATTGACTAGAAAACATTCTCAAAGTCTTAAATAGGCAAATTAGGTGCCTAAAGAACACAAGTTAGAATACGCCTTGGTCTTGATTGTTGAAGAGGCCCAAAGTTGGTGGGACATCGTGACTCTCACCGTTCCTGAACACCTAATCATGTAGGTCTTCTTCCTTCAGGAGTTCCGTAAGAAGTACATCAGTGAGCACTACATTGCGAAAATGCGTAAGAAGTCCCTCCATTTGAGACAAGGAGGGATACCTGTAGAACATTATATTCAAGATTTCTGTAAGTATGCAAGGTATGGTGCTGAGATCATACGTACCGAGAAAGAGAAAAACGGAATGTTTGTAAATAGCCTCTGTGATGAATTACGTCCCCTCTTCACTGTTGTAGAGAATAAGGACTTCCAAATCCTTGTTAATCGAGCCATTGCTACTAAAGCCTTCCAAAAGGCTTATGAGAAAATAAAAAGAGAACCAAAACCGATATGAAAAGAGGCACTATGAGGAGTCTCGATCCTTTGAATCTTTCAAGAAATGGAAGCCAAACATATACTCACAGCCTTCCCAATACGAGTCTTTTTTTCTAAGCCACAAGTTGTGACTCAATTCTATTCTAGTACCCATCCTATTGAGAGCTTTGAAGGCTCTAAGCAAGAAGCGAGGCATCATGTTTGTAATTTTTGTCCGCATAGGCATCATGAAGGGCAATACCGTAGGAAATCTTTTTTGGTGAGATGGGACACCTTATCCGAGAATGCCCAAAGAACAAGTCCACTTCTGCATCAGTTAATCCGTCCCATACTTAATCATTTCGAGGCAAGGGAAAAAGACAAGGATCTTTCGGAAGACCCGAGGAATCATCCAAGGCATTATACCAACCAGAGTCTAAAGCTTCTGCCCAAATGTACCATGTGAGAGCTATGGAACGAGGGAATGATTACCACACCAACTTAGGTAAAAATTCGAGAAAGAATTTTTTTAGAGGAGAGAGTTGTCACATCTTGAAAACCGGTCTAGTCGAAATTGGGTTCCGGCAATCGGAAATCCTATACTAAAAAGTCTAGATATTGTATCGATATTAAGTTTTATGATCTCTTTTAATGATGTGGGACTTTAGTAAGTCCAAACCATTGAATTGGAACCCATTTGAATGCCTAAAATATTGAAGTTGAGCATAGGGTATCGATACAGTAATAGTTGTATCAGTACGGTCCAACTGCCAATAACTAACTTACCTGTTTTGGCATATGCATATCGATACGGTCACGAGCGTATCGAAACGGGTCCTTGCAGAAATCAAATTTGTAAACTTTTTTGCAAAGATCAAAGCTTGGTGATGACTCATCAGCTTGCTTACCACCTTCTCTCACGTGAATGATCAGAAAAGTGGTTGAATAACCATCAATTTCCTTGGAATTGATAAAAGGCATGAGTTGATAGGATTCCTTGTAATAAGCAAACCCTTGAGCGTAGGAAAGCTTCCTATTGGGCAAGAGTGAGGTGGGGCACTAATTAAGCCTTGGCTCACAATAAATGAATAGAGAAAGCCCCTCTTTTGTTTTGATATCTACCGAAGCTCAAGTTCTTATCTTTGTCATCCTCTACCTAAGCAAGCATCACCATTGTTGCTTTCCTCACCAAACTCAAGTTTACACCTCTCAATTTGAACCTCTTAAACACAAGTTTTTCTTGTTGGTAAGAAAAATCGCTAAATTTATTGTTGGTTGTATGAGGTATTGGATGTCCAATTTCAAGTTTAAAGCCCCAAGCTAAGCTTTTGATCATCAAGCTCCAAACTATGATTTTTTCTAATAGCTAATGGCCATTATAAGTATCGATGTTGTCCTATTGATTCGAATAATCTCTTATTGTCCTTTCTAGCTCAAGAATTGGGAGAAGCTAATCCGTCATCCCCAAAACAAGCTAGGAATAAAGGAATCGTTATTCGATAATCCTAGTATGGAGGTGAGTGTAGTCGGAGTCTGTGACTGGCTAGGTGCCATCTCGAATCATTGATTATTGATTTACTAACCATTAAATTGAAGGGTTTTGCATAAAACATTATCGAGAGCTATATTGGTAAGTCTTGGTAAGTATTGCATTGAATCCATGTTCGAAGCATTGCTGTTATTGCCATTGAAATCATTGAATCATTGTTATTGATCTATTGATATGAATCATTGCTATTGATTAATTGATATGATATTATTGTTATCGATATACCGTTATTTAATTATTGATTATAGAACCTTGGATTCGAAAGTATTGGATACAATTGACATGCCATAGAATTTGATGAGTGGATCGATCGAATGGAAAATGCTAAGAGGGAGTGATTTGGAATTTTAAAAGTTGTGGGATGAAATTGGAAAATTGAAAAATCAAGACAAGAGGATTTATAGTGGTTCAAGCTTAGAACAAGTTCTACATTCACTACCTTAGCCATCACTAAGGATTTTCAACCAATTTCACTATGAAATCTTCCCCTTTTCTAGGCTTAGGAGGAAACCTTTTACAATGATCAATCTTCCTACCCAAAGATTGATCTTGAGACCCTCACAAGAACAAAGAATTACAAGGTAATAAAATGTATCTCTCAATAGACAAATATGCCCAAAATACACTCAACTACACACCCAATTTGAAAATAAAAGGTTTACAATAAAGGATTGTAAATTGGGGTACAATATATGAAATTTGAGCACAAGGGTTTGGATTGATTGCTTGGATGTTGCTTTGGTGATCAATAATTATTGTTGGTGCTTAAAATGCTTCATTTTATACATTATCATTGATTTCTAGCCGTTTGGGTGGTTGACATCATAAATATAGCCGTTGAGACTTCATCTTCCCACCATAAATGCAGTTCTGCAGCTGCCCATATCGAAACGGTACATACATGTTTCGAAACACGAATAAAATAGAAAGAGCTGTTATGTGCATTAAAGAGGCTGTATCGAAACGTTCGAAGGTGTTTCGAAATGATAGGGGGCCGTTTCAAAACTTGTATCGAAACGGTTGAGCTCATAAAATTCCAGTAGCAAAACGTTTCGAGACCAAGCTAGGTCGTATCGAAACGAGTATTTAACTTTGAAAATTTTGGTTTCTGACAAGCAACGGTCGAAAATATTAAATGCCCAATTTGAATAATTTTAACCCTCATATCGAAATGGTTAACTATCATTTCGAAACAAAGTCAAAGTATGACTTGCCCAGATGAAGGTCGTATCAAAATGGGTTAAAGTCGTTTCGAGACCGATTCGATATGAAACATTCTAGTAGCAAAACGTTTCGAAATAGGCCTAAGCCGTATCGAAACGCCTGGGCAAAATTTACAGATTTAGCTTAAAAATACTTAGAAAATTCATGGTGATTATTTTTAAACCTTAAAACACTTTAGGTTAAATTTTTACTTGTCAAATTTTGATCTTTTTGAGAACTTAAAAAAATTTATTTACTCTGCAAAATATTCCTTAAAGTATTTGTTATGTCAAAATCAATTTAAGTCAACTTAAGAGTTTTACAATCTCCCCTTTTTGATATAACAAAACAAAAGTAATTTTTTTAAGTGAACTCTCCCTTAGTTTAAGCTAGGTTTTGAAAAACTTTAAAATTCTTTCTTAAACACTTTCTTCCCCTTTTTGTTAGATCAAAATCATAACAAGCATAATTCAATAAGAAATAAAAATCATAATCCAAAACAATAATTCAAAGCATATGTTCAAAATCGTTATAATAATAAATAAAAACCTAGATGATATGAGATGAATGCAAGCTAGACTAGGGCTCATTATTGTCTCCATCTTCATCTATGTCATCTTCATCTTTCTCATGGCTCCTTTGAAAGTGTCTCCATTCACCATAGAAGGCAGTGAAGGAGAGATTCGATGAAGATTGTTGATTCTCGATAGAGGTAATATGATTTTCCATACCATCAAAGCGTTCCTCCAAAGCAATTTTGCATAAAAATGCCCATAAAAGGTCAAGAAATGATGGTTAAACCTAACTCTCTCCTAAGGGTCCTAAAACGATCTTTGTCTAAAGGTTTGGTAAAGATGTCCACGATTTGGTTCAAGGTGTCTACATATTCTAGAACAACATCATTCTTAAGACATGGTCTCTAATGAAATGGTGCCTTATCTCTATGTGTTTTGTTCTAGAGTGTTGGATGAGATTTTTAGATAGACATATGGCACTAGTATTGTCACACTTAAGGGTTATGGTACCAATCTCAATTCCATAATCTAAAAGTTGTTGCTTCATCCAAAGGACTTGAGCACAACAACTTCCAGCCGATATGTATTCTACTTTGGTGGTAGATAAGGTTACATTATTTTGTTTCTTAGAGAACCAAGATATGAGCATACTACCTAAGAATTGACATGTTTCGGAGGTACTCTTTCTATCTATTTTACAACCCCCATAATTTGAATCTGAAAAAGCATGAAGGTTAAAGGTGGATTCTCTAGGGTACCAAAGGCCTAAACAAGGGGTATCTCTAAGGTACCTAAAAATTCTCTTAACGGCTAGAAGGTGTGATTCTCTAAGACTAGCTTGAAACCTAGCACACAAACAAACACTAAACATAATATCTGGTCTACTTGCGGTAAGATAAAGCAATGATCCAATCATAGAACGGTGAAGTTTGGAATCGACACACTTACCTTCTTCATCTTTGTCAAGCTTCAAGGATGAGCTCATTGGTGTAGCTTGAGGCTTTACATGCTCCAAGCCAAACTTCTTGAGCATGTCCTTTATGTACTTAGCTTGATTGATGAAGATTTCATCCTTCATTTGTTTGATTTGGAGTCCCAAGAAGAATGAGAGCTCCCCCATCATGCTCATCTCAAATTCACCTTGCATTAACTTAGAAAAATCTTTACAAAGAAGTTCATTAGTAGATCCAAAAATAATATCATCAACATATATTTGCACTACTAATATATCTTTGTCATTGCTTTTAATGAATAGTGTTGTGTCCACCTTTCTTTTTTCAAACCCCTTTTCAATAAAAAAATTTGAAAGCCTTTCATACCAAGCTCTAGGAGCTTGTTTTAAACTATAGCTTTTGTTAATTTAAAAACATACACTTCTTCATTTATAAAACCATTTAAAAATGGACTTTTGACATCCATTTGAAAAAGCTTGAAATCATTGTAACATGCAAATGCAAGTAGCATCCTAATTGCTACCATTCTAGCTACGACTACATAAGTTTCATCAAAATCAATTCCCTCTTCTTGAGTGTAACCTTGAGCAACAAGCCTAGTCTTATTCTCCACTATGTTTACCACTCTCATGTAGTTTGTTTCTAAAAACCCATTTTGTCACTATAGTAGATTTATTTCGAGGCCTATCAACTAATGTCCATACCTTACTTCTCTCAAATTGATTTAATTCTTCTTGCATGACCAATATCAAAAAATCATAATTTAATGCTTCTTTGATATTCTTAGGCTCAATGCATGAAATAAATGCAACATTATTAAAAAGTTTGAGAGATGATCGAGTGGTTACCCCTATGGATGGATCACCCAAGATTTCACCACCTTTGACATAGTTGAACTCTCTTGGGTAACTTGTTTTTTCTTTTCCTCAAGAGCCATGTCTTACAAAGCTTCTAGAGGTGTTTCTTGTGCTTCTTCTTCTTTGGTTGGAACATCATCCAACTTTGATGATTGTCCACCATCATTGGCTTCAATGATTCCTACATCATCATCATCACAAGAATACTTCCTCGAAAGGAGGTTATAATCAAAAACCACATGTATTGACTCTTTTACAAGTAAGGTTCTCTTGTTAAAAACTCAATAGGCTTTAGAGTTTAAAGAATAACCTAGAAAAATAGCTTCATCACTTTTTGCATCAAATTTACCTAAATATATTTTCCATTGTTTAAAACAAAACACTTGCAACCAAAAGGGTAAAGTAGTTAATGTTAAGCTTTTTAGATTTTAAAATCTCATAAGGTGTTTTCTTTAAAATCGACCTAATCATTACTCGATTTATAATGTAGTAAGCAATATTAGTGGCTTCCGCCCAAAAATATCTAGATAAATTGTTTTCATAAAGCATGATCCTAGCCATTTCTTCTAAAGTTCGGTTTTTCCTCTCAACTATCCCATTTTGTTGATGAGTGCGAGGTGCGGAAAAATTATAGCTAATCCCATTAGAATTACAAAAATCCTCAAAACTTAGATTTTGAAATTCGGTTCCATGGTCACTTCTAATGTGGGAAATATTTTGACCAAAGTCATTTTGAGTTATTTTTGAAAACGTGATGAGTTTTTCTAAACCTTCATCCTTAGTGCTTAAAAATAGAACTCAAGTATATCTAGAATAGTCATCAACAAGAATAAATGTATATGATTTTCCACTCAAGCTAGTTGTCCTAATAGCCCCAAATAGATCCATATGGATTAGTTGTAATGTTCTACTTGTTGAGACATCATTAATAGGTTTAAAAGAAGCACATTTTTGTTTGCCCTTAGCACATGCATCACAAATTTTATCTAATGAGAATTTAAGCTTAGGCAAACCTCTTACTAGATTTTAGGAAACTAATTTCTCTAAAACACTAATGCTAGCATGTTCTAGTTTCCTATGCTACAACCATGCATCATTTTCATCATGAGCAACCAAACATGCATGGGATGTATGAATGTCATCTAAATGCACCCTATAGATATTTCCTATGTGATTACCTATGAGCATTATCTTATTTGTTTTAATGTCTACTATTTTGCAACCATTAACATCAAACAGGACATTAAACACTTTATCATATAATTTACTAATGCTCAATAAATTATGTTTAAGACCGTTGACATATAACACATTTTCAAGAAGAATTGAAGAATGATTACCAATGGAGCCAATTCCTTCAATGTGGCCTTTTGAGTTATCACCGAAAGTTACTACTCCACCACTCTTTGGTTTGAGTTCCATGAATCTACTCTTGTCACCGGTCATGTGTCTTGAGCATCCACTATCAAGGTACCATGAGTTTTGACTTGAAGTTTTTGCCTTGTAGCAATGCTCCCCCTACAAACAAAGAATTAAACTTTGATTTTTGGTACCCAAATCATTTTGGGTCCATGTGTGTTAGCTCCTAAAACCTTGGTTCCTTTAGGAATCCAAGGAGACATAGTATCATAATTTTTTGAAGTTACAAGTTCCTAGGAACCCATACACTTCTAACCTTTTTACCTCTTGATGGCTTTTGAAAGCTCTTTTGTTTGTAGCCCTTAAAGTTTCTCTTTGGATAGTTGGGTTTTGAAGAGCTACCTTTTTCCAAGTTTTGTTTCCTAACTACCTCAAAAGAGGCTTTAAGCTCATTTACCACCTCATGGTGGTCATCATGAACTTTAGAGAGAAGATTGTTTAAATCAACATTTTTATTTTGAAAATATTTTAATTCATCTTTCAAATCAGCAATCTTCTCTAAAAGTTCTAAGTTGGTTTTAGAAAGAGTTTCATTCTTAGTTTTTAAATCGGAAATTATTTTCTTATTTTTCAAAATTGATTCCTTATATTTATCAACCAAATCATCATAAACCTCTTGTAACTCATCATATGCTTCATGAAGCTCATCAAAAGTGAAATCAAAATTAGATGTGTTAAGGTTTACCTTAGGATCATTCTCAATAGCCATGAGGCAAAGATTGGCCACTTCATGTTCTTCGTTAGATGATGACTCCTCATCACTCCAAGTGACAATGTTGGCCTTCTTGCTCTTTTTCTTGTCGAATCCCCTTTTCTTGAGTTGAGGGCAATCCGATCTAATATGCCCGAGCTTCTTGCACTTATAGTATATTATTTGATCATTTTCTTCTTACTTGCTCTTGTTCTTGAAATTCTTCTTTCTTTGGAACTTTCTCCCTCGGTTGGATTTCATAAACCTTGAGAATCTCTTGGCTATCATAGACAATTCCTCAAATTCATCATCTTCACTTGAATTGCTCTCCTCTTGAGGTAGAAAGGCCTTGAGAGCAATTCCTAGCTTTTTCTTTTCTACTTCTTGTTTTTCCATTCTCTTTTCTTATTTTCTTCTCTTCCTTGCTTCATAATCTCGTGTGTGAGGAGAGAGCCAACTAGTTCATCGAGCTTCAATGTCTTCAAGTTTTTAGCTTCGATGATGGTCGTTCTCTTCCCATCCCATGATTCGGGAAGAGAATACAATAACTTCCGGACAAGCTTGTCGTTAGAAATCACCTCTCCGAATCTTTTGAGACCATCTATTATTACTGAGAATCGGTCAAACATTTTGGAGATGGTCTCATCTGGCTCCATCTTGAAATTCTCGTAGCTAAGATTGAGGAGCCCAATCTTGGTCTCTTTCACATCGTTGGTGCCCTCGTTCGTGATCTCAAGCTTATCTTACGGTTCCTTCGCACTTGTGCATGAAGACATCTTTGAGTAGATGTCCGGACCAAGTGCACAAAAGATCAAATGAAGAGCATTGTCATTGATTTAAAGCTTTCTTCTTTCTTCATCTGTCATCTCATGCTTGGTCTTTGGTACAATTCTTCCTTCATCGGTCCTCTTCAAAAGGGATTGTTGGGTCATCTTCCACAACATCCCACACCATGTAGTCATTGGACTTGATGAATATCTTCATCTTATTCTTCCAATAGGGATAGTTATCCCCATTAAAATAAGGTGGCTTGGTGGTGGATTAAGCTTCGGAGAGGTTTGCGCCAGAAGTAGAAGTCATGTCAATGGTTGAAGTAGATGATCACACTCTTCTAGGATCTTCTCTTGAGGATGTGAAGCCTTCCAAGAGTCTAGCTCTGATACCAATTGTTGAGTGGGTCGATCGAATGGAAAATGCTAAGTGGGGGTGAATTGGAATTTTAAAAGTCGTGGGATGAAATTGGAAAATTGAAAATTCAAGACAAGAGGATTTATAGTGGTTCAAGCTTAGAACAAGCTCTACATCCACTACCTTATTCACCACTAAGGATTTTCAACCAATTTCACTATGAAATCTTCCACTTTTCTAGGCTTAGGAGGAAACCTTTTACAATAATCAATCTTCCTACCCAAAGATTGATCTTGAGACCCTCAAAAGAAACAAAGAATTACAAGGCAATAAAATGTATCTCTCAATAGAAAAATATGCCCAAAATACACTCAACCACACACCCAATTTGAAAATAAAAGGTTTACATTAAAGGATTACAATAATTGATGTTGGTGCTTAAAATGCTTCCTTTTATACCTTCTCATTGATTTCTAGCCGTTGGGTGGTTGACATTATAAATATAGCCATTGAGACTTCATCTTCCCACCATAAATGCAGTTCTGCAACTTCCCATATCGAAACGGTACATACATGTTTCGAAATACGACTAAAATAGAAAGAGCTGTTATGTGCATTAAAGAGGCTGTATCGAAACGTTTGAAGGCGTTTCGAAATGATAGGGGGTGTTTCGAAACTTGTATCAAAACGGTTGAGCTCATAAAATTCCAGTAGCAAAACGTTTCGAGACCAAGCTAAGGCGTATCAAAACGAGTATTTAACTTTGAAAAAATTAGTTTCTAACAAGCAACGGTCGAAAATATTAAATGCGCAATTTGAAAAATTTTAACCCCCATATCGAAACGGTTAACTACTATTTCGAAAGAAAGTCAAAGTATGACTTGCCCAGATGAAGATCGTATCGAAACGGGTTAAAGTCGTTTCGAGACCGATTCGATATGAAAAATTCCAGTAGCAAAACATTTTGAAACAAGCCTAAGCCGTATCGAAACGCCTGGGCAAAATTTACAAATTTAGCTTGAAAATACTTAGAAAATTCATGGGGATTATTTTTAAACCTTAAAACACTTTGGGTTAAATTTTTACTTGTCAAAGTTTGAGCTTTTTGAGAACTTAATAAATTTGTTTACTTTGCAAAATATTCCTTAAAGTATTTGTTATATCAAAATCAAGTTAAGTCAACTTAAGTGTTTTACAGAATTCATGAGCTCATTGGTACGAGATAGGCTACGACCTTTATTGTGGTGCGGCGGAGGGATGTTATTATGTATTGGTCAATTGGTGCGGCGGAGGGAATATGATTAGGCCATTATTGATGTTGGTGTAGAGGTGGAATTTGTGTATCCAAATACCATGAATGGATCCAAGAGAGAGACTATTGATTATTGTTATTTCTTATTGATGTGGAATTATTGATATGTTATTGGTCTTGCTAGTGTTACGATTTTTTATGCCAAGCTATGAATTAAGGATGATGAACATGCCATGTTGATTCATATGGTTTGTTAGTATGTGTAGTATTGTCATTAAATTATGTTAAATGACATACCACGATTATTAATTGTTTATGGATACTTCACTTAGACTATGTAAGTCTAATGCATTCATCTTCAACATTCCAGGTTAGGAAAAGTATTGGTTCGAGATCGGAGTTAGTTGAAAGATCGACAAGTTACTACAAGCTTTAGAGTAATGTGTTTTCACCCTATGAACTCCTAGAATGGTGACAAAGTGGTTAAATTAGTTGGTTATGGCTATTTTGTTGTATGTGTAACGGTTATGTTTTGTATAAGGTCAAAAAGCCCTAAGTGACATGTTAGTATGGCTTAAAAATGGTGCTAATATGCATATTTGGCTTAAATGTGGTAACCATAGTAAATGGGCTCGAATTAGCAAAAAAGTTGGCATGCTGACAGTTTATAATGTTTAAAACTTGTTGGTAAAGTTTCATTGCATTTGGACACCGTTTGATAAGTCAATTCGAATAAAAACCAGCTAAATTTTGTCGTTACAGGTCAGATCGTATCGATACGGGTGATGGCGTATCGGTATGGTTAGGCATAAATTGGCTTAATGAAACATGTGTATCAATACAGAATAGGCGTATCGATATGGAAATCGGTCACTGGAATTTGGTTCAAAAAGTGGTATCGATACGGTCTTAGGGCGTATCGATACGAGGTCAACACAGTCAACATATCGATACGAGCTTAGCTGTATATGTACAAGCTTGATATCCTTACATTTGGAAATATGAATTTTGCTTAGTGTATCGATACGGTCCTTAGGGTATCGATACGGCATCAGTTGAAACTGTTAAAAAGGTTAAAAATGAAGTTTAGACAATTTGCAAAATTGTCACTAATTACTATTTCGCTTAATTGGTCTCGTATGCGAAATCCGATAGTAATGAAACTCCATAAGTATTAATTGTTAAGTTTAATTACAATTTGGTAATCAAGAAGTCTAAATAGGACTGCTAATTCATAAACTTTATGATTAAGTCCCCTAAGTATAAAAAGTTTAAAATTGACCCCAATTCTGATAAGATTAATAATGATTAGAGTCGCTAAGCCTTGAGAATGAATAATAAGACACTCAGACCAAAATCCGAACCCATATTTTGTATCCGGACCTCCAATAAGTCTTCCGTTAACATTATCCGACCTGGATCCCTACTAGATCGAGAAGGGGGTGTTACAAATTTATAGTGAATTGAGAAATCCTTAGGGGTGTGCTAAGGTAGTGGATGTAGACACGGTTGGGTAGTTGAACCACTCTAAAATCCTTGTGCAAATTGTCTACCTTTCTTCTAGTTTTTAGCCAATTCATCTAAGGACCAAATACAACCCACTTGACGGTTTTTGGAGATCGATTCGAGCGTACAACAAACCTAATAATTGATATTAGAGCCTTGTCTCCATCGAAGGACTAACATCCAAGAGTAAAGATCATTTGCTCGAAGTCCACCGTTCAAGAAAATGGCAAGGTTTGAAAAAGGTCACTCTATCTCTTGTCCCCCGCTCTTCGAAAGGAGTGCAAATGACATGAAGGCCAAGCTGAACGCAAAGGCGATGCACACTCTTCTTTGTGGCCTCAATGAAGACGTTTCTAAGAAAGTCTCCACATGCAAAACTGCAAAAGAAATTTGGGAGAAGCTTGAGAAGCTCTATGGTAACAAGAAGGGAGAAAAGAAAGGTGGTGCTTCATCTTGTGCAAACCTCCTCTCAACACCTAAGGTGGATGGTGTTTTGGCTCTCGATGAGCCCGAGGTATATTCTAACTCAAATGAATTAAATTCATATACATTTGACGAGTTACAAGATGCTTTCGATGAATTGTTTTTGGAATTTGAGACCATGAATTCCAAATTTAAGAAAATGATTTCAAAACTTGAATTTGAAAATGATTTTCTTTTGAAAACAAAATTGGATTTTGAAAACCAAAATGTAAGTTTGAGAAATGATTTAGAGTTTTCAAAAACTAGCAACGAGATTTTAGAAAAAGAAAATCTTGATTTGAAAGTTAAGCTTGAAAGCTTAACAAAGAAAAAGAAATTATTTTTTTAATAATTCATCTAGTCACATAATGACAAAATGCTCATATTGTCATTATCATGCTCATTCCTTGCATACTTGTCCTATAAAGAAGAAAAAATCTTATAGGATTAGACAAGTATGAGTTCCTAAGGGAACTAAAGATACTGTGACTAATGTGAATGGATCCAAAGTGATTTGGATACCAAAAATCAAGTAAATGTCTGTAGATGTGTTGGAGCAATGGAAAAAATGCAAAGACATGGAAATGCTCTAGTCACACAAGTGAAGAAATTTGGTAACCTCTAAGCTTAAAGCTTTTATTTTTTATTTTTGGTTATCTAATTTTTGTTTTAAAGTTTTGGATGATTTTGAGCCTCAGATTGATGCTTGAGTAAGGAGAGCCATTTTAAAACCAAACTTTTTTAGTTTTATCAAAATTTTATCTTACCTTCTTTGTTATTTTGAACTTAATGTTCAAAATTTCTTTTTGATATAACAAAAAAGGGGAAATTGTTTAAAAAAAATTGATTTTTCAAGTGAATAAGGGGAGCTTTAACCGCTTCTAAATTTTAAAAAATCTTATTCAAATTTTTAAATACTAAGGGGGAGAATCACAAACAATTTTTAAGTTAGTTTTATTATATCAAAAGGGCGGAGATTGTTGAGATGTTTGTTTTGATATAATAATAGGAAAATTGTTTTAGACTAAATTGAAAAGATTTCAAAATGTTAATAAGTCCAAACAACTTGAAAATATGTTTGATGAATTTTACAAGGCTTTGGAATAATTTAAAATGTCTTTAAAGTAGCCAAACCTTTTTTTTGCAAGCCATCGTATCGATATGGTATACACCGTATCGATACACTTTAGGGTTTTAACTACAGAAAAATTTCAGTAGCCAAAACCCGCACTGATATGGCTTGTTTGTATTGATACGGAGTGGGGTCGTATCGTTACGCTATGAAGCGTATCGATACCCTGTGTTTTAGTTACAATGGCTATTCCCAACTACCCCAACGGATTTTTAAAGTGTTGGCCATACAGATACACTCTGAAACGTATCGATACGCATTAGTTGAGGGATGCACAATGACTCTTTCCCAAAGGAACCATATCCATACGGGTACCCCATGTATCGATACACCCTGCACCAGATTAGGAAAATATGCATGAAAATCAGCCCCAACGGTTCCAAATCATCCCCAACGGTCACCAATGGCCACAAGCTCATTCCTAACTATATTATGAAGGCCGAAACACTTGAAGATGATTAGCGAACAAATCCAAGCAAGATGAGCAAGAGAATTTGAGTCTAAATCTTATTTCTTTATTTCTCTTGTACATACTTTAGAGAGTGCTTAAATTGTAAATCTTTCTCTCTTTATTGTGAACTTAATTTGTGTAAACACCCATGTTGTGAGGTATTTAGTTTACCAAAAAAACCTTGTAAAATGGAGAGGTTCTAGTTTAACCTTAGAAAAACCAGAGTGGTTCTATCTTAGTCATAAAAAAGATAGGGTTGTAAAGGTTGCCTCCTTAGCCTTGAAAAGAGGAAGAATTCATAGTGAATTGGGAAATCCTTAGTGGTGTGCTAAGGTAGTGGATGTAGACTCAGTTGGGTAGTCAAACCACTCTAAAATCCTTGTACAAATTGTCTACCTTTCTTTCACTTTTTAGCTAATTCATCCAAAGACCAAGTACAACCCACTTGACGATTTTCAGAGATAGATTCGACCGTGCAACAAGCATAACATACATTTTCCTAATTTCTTTTTCAAAAAATGCTATATTTTCCAAATTTTACCAAGAAAAAGTAGATAGTGTGTGTTATTTGAGATTTAGATTGTTTGGGAATGAAAAAGCATCATGGGTAAAGCTAGGAGAAGGGGCCCTACTGGGGAATTTATACAGGCAGGCTTGGTTCGTGCATCTTTCTTCCTTGCCTTTCTCACCCCTCAATATTCAATTGTTTCTCACCAACCTATTCTCAATTAAAATAATGACTCCCCACACTAATCACTCTTACAATTACTTATGCCTCAATACTTGTCACAGTTGAATCAGCTGTGTTATCCCTTACAAACTTGTTTGTCTTTAATTTATTTTCTTTCGTTAAATGTTATTGTAATCATACTGTCGAGTGACTAGCAAATTTTTTTATAGAGTTTTTCCTAAAGGCTATAACTTTGATGATGTTTGGATTAAGATAACATCTGTTTTGTAATCTTTCTATTCTTAATCTCATTTCCCTTTGATAAAAAAATATTTGCCATAATCCACTAATGTTAGAACCAAAACATAATAGATATGAAACCTAAAACCCAGGATCTATCATGTCAAATCATCAAGAATAATAAACTGAATAAACTGAATGCGGAAGCGTACCTAAATTCATTGATAGATTGAAAATCTTGAATCTTGATGTGGAAATCCCAAAACTTTGGTATTGATCTTCCAAGAAGATAGGTTATCTCTTGAAGTAAAACTCTCTGACGGGGAAGGAGAGAAAAACAAGTTAACCTATTTCTTGGGGACCACTACCTCTTTATATAGTTGATTTATTAAATCAACTATTAAAGATTTATAACTCTGCCCCTCATTGAATTATAAATATAACTTACGGTATCTACACTTTTATTTCCATGACATTTTAATACCTATGACACACTTAACTTAATTGGTCACTTTAGTTTGTGTCATACTTTATAATAGCAACATACATTTTTACATATGTGCCCACAATTGCGGATTTTAATCCAACAATCTCCCACTTAGGCAACATATGTTTCCTGATAAATGTATAACCTTATGAGCTCAAAAATTTGCTATTATATAATAGGTATTCTATAAGAATCCAGTCCATCAACTATATCCATATAGGATCAAAGCGGTCTTCGCCATATCAATCATGACTGGACCCATCAATGGTCACGTATACAAACATAATCAAATGACATAGATCAATCATGGATGCGTAGCATGGAAAATTACATGAAATGTGAACCAAACATGTCTATTTCCAACTGGTCCTCCTAAACCTTAGTGAGATCAACTTTACTGAATTCAGAGTGTGCATAAACCAAAAGAACTTTATTTATGCAGAAAAATATCTTAAAATATCCTTAAACTGAAGTAACCGAAATTGTGTCTAAAACGAATGAGCATTTTTCAAAATTACAAACTCCCACTAAAATCGAATATCCTTAAATAACATTACACCCACATGAGTAGTGTGCTCATGAAAGACCTAGGGTGATAGTTTCTTAATATGCGCGCAACTATGGAGTTTGTAGCAACATGCTCTATAGACACACAACCACTCTGAATTTTCTTTAACAACTATGAACTCAATATTTATGTGCTTCAAGTTTGAAGTGTTCTTATTGTTTATAGAATAAATGAATGCATATTTATTGTCACAAAATAACTACAGTGGTCTTTATGTTCAATCTATAATTAGCAGCCCATGTGACAAAATTCTTTTACATCAAAATTCTAATAGAATTGAAGTCTGTAAACTTGATGATCTCTAACTTACTAGAACTCCGACATGTGAGCATGTAATTTTTTTTGTTCTCTGAAGATATCTCATAACCCCATTGGCTGCTATCCAATGGTCCATAATATGATTTCTCAAATACTTGTCTAACATTCTAACAATGTATACAATTTCCGAACGCATACATACTTAAGCATAAATTAAATTCTCAATAGCTTATGCATAGAGAATCTTTTAGATTTTTTTTTAAATTTCAAGGTTACTTTTAGGGCATTGAGTAAGACTAAATTTGTCATCTTTAGCAATATGAGTATCACTTGGTTTTACTCCAGCTGAACTAGTAGTACATAACTTGTCAACCAAATTTATCTCAAAACCGTATGAGATAATCAACATGAAATTTATAATTTCATTAATGAGAGGCTCATAGATAGATTTCTTTAATTTACATATCATTGATATTGTATCGTAAGACACAACTTTATGATTGTACCATATAAATAGTTTCTTCAATGTCGTCATTGAAAAAACAAGCTTAACATCTATCTAATGTAGCTTAAGACTTGTTACAGATTCTTAGGCTAATATCTAGGCTATTTATTAGGCTAGAATATATTGTAATTAATGTTATATATTATGTTACCTAGTTTAGGTAAATTAGATTTGTATATATAGCCCTATATGTTTTATGAATAAGATACAAGAAATTATTCTCTACATGGTATCAGTTGTCCTAGGTTCTTTCGAATACAATTAAAATTATTAGGCTATTTTTTGGGCTGTTAGGGTTTTGACCTAAAGCCACTTCTTTGGTCGTTTTTCACCGGCCACCTTCGGAGGCTTCTCTATCGACACCGCCCGTACCACGGGAACCACCGTCCGCCGATCTACCGATCTGGAGATTCCGGTCACCAGAATCCCAGCGCGTGAGCCTCACGCGCCGCCCCAAGCTTCTGCCTGTCCTTCACGCGCCAGCGCGTGAGAGCGCGTGGTGGCCCCTTTTCGCCGCCGATTTTTCCACCGACATCGCTGCTTCATTCCGATCACACCCCTGCCGCCGGTCCTTGCTTTCAGATTGTTTTGGGTTGGGTGTTCTGTCTTTTGGAATTATTAGGGTTTTTTTTTGTTCTTTGCTTCTTTGATCTCATGGCTGATAAAAAGGTTGACTTTATGTCTGATATCGTTTCGATTACGTCTAAGATTACTGATCATAAATTGAATGGCTTTAATTTTCTCGATTGGAACCATACAATTGAGTTGTATTTGTTAAGCCTTTCTATGGACAGACATTTGACTGATGATCCTCCGACGGATGATTCTCGCCTTCCTTGGATGAGAGAAGATGCTCGCCTATATATCCAGATTCGTAATTCTATTGACAGTGAGGTGGTAGGTTTGGTTAATCATTGCAAGATGGTGAAACAGTTGACGAGCTATTTGCAATTTTTATATTCTGGCAAAGGAAATTTTTCACGTATCTATGATGTTTGTCAGAATTTTTATAGGGCTGACAAAGAAGACCGAACTTTAACTAGTTATTTTATGGATTTCAAGAAAACGTATGAAGAGCTTAATATGTTGCTTCCCTTTACTGCTGATATCGAGGTCCAACGTAGTCAGCGAGAGCAAATGGCGGTTATGAGTTTTCTAGCTGGTCTTCCACCAGAATTTGAGACAGCTAAATCTCAGATTCTCTCTGGTTCCGAGATCTCCAGCCTCGATGATGTTTTTTGGAGAGTACGTCGTACTGAGAATTATTTGCCTACTCCATCCCCACAACATGGTAGTGTTCTGCTCAGTCGTGTTCTTCCTTCTGACTCCGGCAAGCAACATTTCAAGAGTAGTGGTCCTGGTCGTTCCATGGGGTCGGGGTCTACCAAAAGCGATCCACAGTTTAGAGTTAGTGGTCCGGATCACAGTGCAATTATCTGTCATTATTGTCACAAACCGGGACATACCAAGCGTGATTGCCAGAAGCTGCAGTTTAAGAAAACTTCGTCTGCTCATGTTGCTTCTAGTGTAGACACTTCTTCATCGGCTGTTACGATATCTGCGGATGAGTATGCCAAGCTTCTTCACCTTCAAGACACTGTCAAGCATCCTTCCGGTCCTGTTTCTGCCCTTGTTGAGTCAGGTAAACCCAATACATGTCTTGTTTCCACCTCTTCCAAGTGGGTCATTGATTCTGGTGCCACAAACCACATGACAGGTAACCCCAATCTTCTTTCTCGTTTTACAACCCATCCTTCTATCAATCCTGTTACTTTAGCTGATGGTTCCACATCTTCTGTTATTGGCTCTGGCACTTCGTACCCCACTCCCTCTCTTACTTTGTCCTCTGTTTTGAGTTTACCATATTTATCCTTTAACCTGATGTCAGTTAGTAAACTTACAAAAACTCTTAATTGTTGTGTCTCATTTTTTCCTGGTTATTGTGTGTTTCAGGATCTTTTGACGGAGAAGATTATTGGTAAAGAGAATGAGTCTGATGGTCTCTACATCCTTGACACCCATGCTCCAGAACCTGTTGCTTGAACTGGAATTGTCAGTCCTTTTGAAGAACATTGTCGATTGGGTCATCCTTCTCTACCTTCTTTGAAGAAACTTTGTCCTCAATTTTCTAGTTTAAAATCCTTAGATTGTGAGTCTTGTCAATTTTCTAAACACCATCGCCTTAGTTCCAGTCCTAGAGTCAATAACCGAGCTTCTGCTCCATTTGAGTTAGTTCACTCTGATGTTTGAGGTCCTAGTCCTGTTACTTCTAAACCAGGTTTTCGTTATTTTATTACTTTTGTTGATGATTATTCTCGAATGACATGGCTTTATTTAATGAAATCTCGCTCAGAATTATTTACTCAATTCTCTTCTTTTTGTGCTGAGATTCGAACCCAATTTGGTACGCCTGTCCGAAACTTGAGAAGTGATAATGCAAAAGAGTATGTTTCAGGTCTTTTTCAGAAATATATGCTTGAGCACGGTATTCTCCATCAAACTTCTTGTGTTGACACCCCTTCTCAAAACGGTGTTGCTGAACGCAAAAATAGACATCTCCTTGAAACAGCCCGAGCTTTGCTATTTCAAATGCAGGTTCCAAAATGTTTTTGGGCTGATGCCATCTCCACAGCTTGTTTTTTGATCAATCGTATGCCCTCTTCAGTTTTGTTGGGTAACATCCCTTTTCATACTCTTTTCCCCACTAAAAATTTGTTTCCCCTCTCCCCGAAAATATTTTGTTGTATTTGTTTTGTTCGGGATGTCCGTCCTCAAGTTACAAAACTTGATCCTAAGTCTTTGAGATGTGTGTTTTTGGGGTATTCACGTGGTCAAAAAGGGTATCGTTGTTATTGTCCGGGTCTAGGTAGGTATCTTGTGTCTGTTGATGTTATTTTTTTGGAACACAAACCTTTTCTGTTTTTTTCAGGGTCTATCGCTCAGGAGGACGAGGATTTCTTGTTTTATCAGGTCCCATCACCTTTGGAGTTGTCCTCATCCTCCTTGGTTCCGCCCTCTTTTGTCAAGCCCCCCCATAAAAAACATCTATACTCGTCGGCCACAACCACCCCTTCCGACCCAATTACAAACGTTCCGGATGTTCCAGATTCATGTCCCGATGAGCCAATATCTTCGTCATCAGATTCGCCTTGTATTGCTGATCTTGACCTTCCTATTGCTCTTCGGAAAGGTAAACGTGCTTGTACTTACCCCATTTCCTCTATTGTTTCCTATAATTGTTTGTCTTCTTCTTCTCGTGCCTTTGTTACATCCCTAGATACTATTTCTGTCCCTAAAACTGTTAGCGAGGCATCATCTCATCATGGATGGCATGCGGCTATGCTTGAGGAAATGACTGCTCTAGATGTCAATGGCACGTGGACTTTGGTTTCTTTGCCTAACGGTAAGCGAGCTATTGGATTTTAGTGGGTGTTTATTGTTAAATTTAATCTTGATGGCTCTCTTAATCGTTTGAAAGCCCGTCTTGTTGCTAAGGGATATGCTCAGACCTATGGTGTGGATTATTATGATACTTTCTCTCTTGTTGCCAAACTTGCTTCTGTCAGGCTATTTATCTCCCTTGCAACAATTTTTGATTGGCCTTTGCATCAGTTGGATATCAAGAATGCTTTCTTTCATGGTGATCTTCAGGAGGAGGTGTATATGGAGCAACCACCTGGGTTTGTTGCTCAGGGGGAGTCTGGGAAAGTATGTTATTTGAAGAAATCTTTATATGGTTTGAAACAGAGTCCTCGAGCTTGGTTTGGTAAGCTTAGTCAGGCTATTGAAAAGTTTGGGATGCAAAAAAGCGAATCAGACCATTCTGTTTTCTTTAGAAAGTCTGATGGGGGCACTATTCTACTAGTCGTATATGTGGATGATATTGTACTCACTGGTAATGACACTAATGGAATTTCTTCACTGAAGTCTTTTCTCCATACTCAGTTTCACACTAAAGATCTAGGGACGTTGAAATACTTCTTAGGGGTTGAGGTGAACATAAATAGAAAAGGAATCTTCCTATCTTAGAGGAAGTATGTGCTTGACCTTTTATTGGAAACAGGGAAATTGGGCGCCAAACCTTGTAGTACGCCAATGGTCCCTAATCTACAGTTAACTAAAGAAGGTGAATTATTTGATGACCCTGAAAGGTACAGAAGACTTATCGGTAAATTAAATTATCTCACGGTGACGCGTCCTGATATATCTTTTCCAGTGAGTGTTCTGAGTCAATATATGTCGTCACCGACTGTTGATCATTGGAAAGTAGTAGAGTAAGTTTTATGTTATCTGAAAAGTGCTCCTGGGCGTGGAATTCTATATGGCAATCATGGTCATACTAGAATTGAATGTTTTTCCGACTCGGATTGGGCAGGATGCAAGGAGGATAGAAGATCCACCTCAGGATATTGTGTGTTTGTTGGAGGAAACTTGATTTCTTGGAAGAGTAAAAAGCAGAATGTAGTCTCACGATCTAGTGCAGAAGCCGAATATAGAGCAATGGCCAAGTCCGTATGTGAGATTATATGGGTATATCAGCTCCTCGGTGAGATTGGAATTAAAGCCCCAATACCTGCAAAACTTTGGTGTGATAATCAAGCTGCATTACACATTGCTTCTAATCCAGTTTTTCATGAAAGAACGAAACACGTTGAGATTGATTGTCACTTCATTCGCGAAAAGATACAACAAGGTTTGATATCTACTGGTTATGTGAAAACCGGAGAACAAATAGGAGACATCTTCACCAAAGCTCTCAATGGAATTCGAATCAATTATCTATGTAACAAGTTGGACATGATTAATATCTATGATCCAACTTGAGGGGGAGTGTTACAGATTCTTATGCTAATATCTAGGCTATTTATTAGGCTAGAATATATTGTAATTAATGTTATATATTATGTTACCTAGTTTAGGTAAATTAGATTTGTATGTATAGCCCTATATATTTTATGAATAAGATACAAGAAATTATTCTCTACAAGACTAAAACAAGCAAAAAATGTAATAATTATCTTGAAAGAGTCTTTCAATAAAATTTGAGAGAAAGTCTCTGCAAAATTAATGTCTTCTTTTAGAGTATATCCTTTAGATACAAGACGTGCTTTATACTTATCTACATTACCATTTGCATCCCTCTTGGTTTTAAATATCCATTTACAACCAATTGGTTTGCACCTTCAGGTAATAAGACAAGTTCATAAACTTTATTGTCTTGCATAAAATTATACTTTTCTTGAATGACATCAATCCACTTTTGAGAGTTAAAACTTTTATGGTCTGATAAAAAATGATTGATCATTTTCTATCATTCCATTGTTACCTTATTTTCTTGAAGAAATATAATATAATAATCCGGAATAGTATTTCATCTTCCTCTCGTGGACCTCTTTAGCGACACTTGTTATTTTTAAGGTTGTTGAGTTTGTTCTTCTGAAACAATTACCTTATCTTGAATGAGAGTTGTTCAACATTATTTTGTTGAGGTACTTGATTCACTTCTTAATTAATGATAGGTGTGAAAACCTAAACATCATTAAAAGTGATAGTATGAATTAAATTATAATTCAATTCTTCCTCAATAACAATGCATCTAACCTTATTTCTCCCTCCAAACTCAACATCTTAAAAAAGTTATAAATCTCTCCTTAAAGTAATCTTCATTGCGGGATCATAAAATTTACAGCCCATGGATCACTCAAAATAACCGAAGTAGTTGCTCACTTTTGAAGTTTAATTACTTCACATATGTCCTAACTTATACAAAAGAATCAACACTTTGTAACTTATTGTTGTTTCTTTTGACTAGGACCCTTAGCAACTTTATTCTAATATTTTCCTTTATTGCCCTTATTCTTAGAGACACTAACTAAATGAGCACTAATTAAATTAATACTTTTACACTTATAATACTTCAACTTTTCTTCCTCTTGAACACAGAGAAATGAGCCCAAATAGAGTTTATTTCTCCTTTTGATAATTGTAACTTGAATTGGTTAAATTGTATAGGAAGCGGTGTCAAAATCATAAGAACAAACAATTATTAGAAAGTTCGATCTTATGTTCCTTAAGTTTTGAAGCAATATTAAACATTTTCACAATGTACTCCCCCACATTTCCTTGACCCTTATACTTGATAGACATCAAAGAAGGCATAAGTGATGTCATCTTAACCTTAATGTGTTGCGTAAAACATTTCTTAATTTCGTCAAGGAAACACTTAGTATGAGTAATCACTTTAGATTTGTGCTCCTAAAGACATATAGAATGTTGTGTTTTATGATCATTAAATTCATGCGATTCGAACGATATCACCTCTCAAAATACCTTTTATAGGTGCTTAGTGCAAAATGTTCTTTCCTTAGTGCAAAGTCTAAGTTCATACAACCAAATACTATATGTAAGTGTCTTTTCTTATTCCTTGAAATTAGTTTCACTAAACATGAGTGTAGAATACAATTAACAGATATTGTGATAACAAAGATAAATTACCTTAATATAGAACAAAAATAAAAAAAAAATAAAACAAGCTCACATAAATATTCATAAGTAAACAAATAAATTCAAAATAATGGCTAGTTCCCCTCAAGATACCAAACACAACATTAATATCAAGTCTTTGGACAATAATATTAACTTTAAGCGGTACTCTTGTTGTAGCAATCAAACATTGACAATAAACTATGTCAAACAATAGGCTAATCTTTGGACTAACGTATTGCTCACATAAAATACCTTATAATTGTCACACATTTATGCCACAATTGTCGTTGTAATTCTTCCAAATATTAACTTTCCTTTGGGCCAATTAATAAACGCATGAATTACAAAAACTCATAATCATCTTAATATTTTAAATAAACTAATCTACACAAAAGCGGCCACTTTGGTGACATTATGTTTCAACTAATCTATTAAAATATTAGATGTCCGAAGCCAAAATATGAATTTATTTATTTCAAAAAAAATTCCTTATTTTTTTTATCTTTCAATTAAATTAAAAGATAACCAAAATAATAATAAATTTGAATAAAGGTAAACCTCATATTAAGATATCGAACACTCCATTAATATTTAATCGTTGGACAAAACATTAACTTGCAAGTGATATCTTGGTATAGTAATCAAACATTAATAATAAGAACATGTCAAACAGAAATCTTCCTTTGGGCCGATTTATTGCTCACATATAAAACTGAATAATTATCACATGTTTATTACCACAGTTGCACATGTAATAATGTTAATTATTAACCTTCCTTTGGGCCGATTAATACTAACATAATCCGACTTACATGCACAAAATCTTCTATATTTTAAAATAAAATAATTTCCACAATAGAGGTCACTTTGGTGACTTAATGTTTCAATTAAATTATTTTAAAATATATACAATAAATATACCTATATCCAAATTTAAAATTTTGTAACAGTCAAAACTGAAATTTCTGATAACACTTGAGTTTTCCGAAATAACCTAAAATAAGGTTGTCTGAATGAGGCTATCAGAAATCGAAAAACCTAAATCCTTGACTGTTTCTTTAAAAATTCTTTAAGCATGCATTTGCCGAAATTAAAGTAGAATTCCAAACAATCAAACTTTAACTAAAAGTCAAAATCAGAAATATCATATAAATGAATATATTATATAATAATCACATGTAACTTTAATAGACATAATAACCTAACGATCAAAATCAAAATTTTTTGATAAACCGAATTGAATATATATTTCATAAGATTAGTGCCATGTTTTTCAAAACCAAAATCTAATGTGTATATTAATGCCAAACATAAACATGATTGAAAGCCAAGCAATCGAGATCAAAATACAACTGATGTGTATATCTCTAATTAATACTGCATAAAGATTAAACCCCTTAAGTATGCATCTAAACTGTCCAAACTTGATTTTTTTTCTTTAAAAAAAATATGCCCTTGACTTGCGATAAACTTAATTTTGAACAGAATTTTAAGAGCTGAATTTGCAGCAAATATAGACCAAATCAATTCTATGTTTCATAACAATAACAGAAGCATTCGAAAAACAAAATATATGTAATCTAATATGAATAGCATACTGGAGACGCAAAAGCTCAACTGCATAATCTTTCAAATCCATATTTACTATAGCACGTGTATATATATGGTTTGAATTAATATTTTTTAGTAGTTTAATCTAACGGATCATTTTATTGGAATAAAACATATTTGCTGCAATTGCATCTCTGTGGGTAAAAGATACTAAAAAACTACAACCTTAGTCTTATAGTCTTATCGTTATAAAATCTCCAACTATAAGTTTACCTTAATGACAAAACAAAAAATGGCTATCGAGATGAAATCCTTAACCGGCGAGTGTTAATTAGAAAACCTAACAATCGAAATTAATATAGTTAAAACTATTGTGCTTTAGTATTTTTTTATTCGTCCCAAAAATTATGATTATGAAAATTAAAACCTAAAATCTTATTAATGAATCAAATTGCCGCAAAAAACCTAAAACCTGATGAATAAATCCAAAATTAAATAAATAAATTTATTCTCAATGATTTAACATGACGAGGCGCTGATGCCACTTGTTAGAACCAAAACATAATAGATATGAAACCTAAAACCCAGGATCTATCATGTCAAATCAAGCGTACCTGAATTCATTGATAGATTGAAAATCTTGAATATTGATGTGGAAATCCCAAAACTTTGGTATTGATCTTCCAAGAAGATAGATTATCTCTTGAAGTAAAACTCTCTGACGGAGAAGGAGAGAAAAACAAGTTAACATATTTCTTGGGACCACTATCTCTTTATATAGTTGATTTATTAAATCAACTATTAAATATTTATAACTATGCCCCTCATTGAATTATAAATATAACTTACGTTATCTACACTTTTATTTCCATGGCATTTTAATACCTATGACACGCTTAACTTATTGGTCACTTTATTTTGTGTCATACTTTATAATAGCAACATACATTTTTACATATGTGCCCACAATTGCGGATTTTAATCCAACAACTAAATCTTAAATCGGTTGGCTTTTAACATAGGTCGTGATTTTTTTTAAATTGTAGTATGATTATATGGTAGTATTTGTTTTTTATTCTTATTGAATCGGATAAAATACCCGTTTAAGTCTAATATTATTGCCCGAACCCGACCCGTCTACTCATGATATTTAATGGGTCGGATACCTGACTCGAAAAATATATTTTTCTAAAAAAATCCCGGTTATTTTCTATCGGACGATGTGTCAACAAGTTACATATTTTGGGTGCAGTATTTTTGAACAAACTTACCCTTGAGCCTAAAAAAAATATGTATCATATATATGGCGGCGTATTAATAATGCACTAATAAAGTAAACCAATCACTTTTTTAGTCGACAATAACTCACATTGTTTAAATTTTTATTCCCACCAAGTTTGAGTTCAAATCTAGATAAGTCATTACTAAAATAAGTTATTGTTTTTAAATTGAAATCTACTCGTTTTATTTCACGATGATATATTTAAAATTATACTAAAATTAGTTTAAACTTAGTAAAAAAATACCTAATCCAGATTAAATTAAATTACTAATAAGACCTTGATTTGATGGGGGAAATAATGTATTGTGATTTTTGGAGTCCTAATTCAAGTCTCGTTTTGTATAAAATAATATGTAGTATTTTTCATATTTATTCTAATCCGATTAGGTATATATATATCAGTTATTAGTATGATTATATTTTATATTATTCATTCTAATATAATTTTTTCGGATGTGTGTATTACTTGAGATCATGATAATTATTTTTGATTAAATAAAGAAAATTACATTTTCAAGATACATGTTGTGATTCAAACTCATAGTCATACAAGATGAGACAACATAATTATTTTTGACCACTAAAATTAGGGGTGGGCAAAACTCGACTCGACTCGAAAAAGTTGATTTTTTTCCGAATTTCGAGTTATTCTAGTCGAATTATTTGAATTATTCGAGATATTCGAGTCACTCGAATAACTCGTTAAAATTTTGAGTTCGAATCGAGTCTAAATTTTGGAAGTTCGAATAACCGAAAAACCGAATAGTTTAAAAATATAAAATTGTGTTGTTTAGTTTTAAGCCTTAGTTAATGTGTAACACCCTAAGTTTTAAATGATCCGAAAAAAAATAAAAAGTTGAACAAGTGAGGCTAGTGGGGTTCGAACCCACGACCTCACCCCTCCTTGTTCCCCATTTCTACTTAAATCATCAAGCCAAGTGTTCAGTGTTGTTTTAGGTTGCCTGTAATATTATTAAAGTTAGTTTAGGAAACATTTAAAGGAGATTTAATAACCCATCAGACCCCTCAACTACCCAGAGTTAATGATGTCTGAGTTTCTAGAAAGCCCTACCATCTCTTCATCTCCCCTTTACCGGCCACTGGCCTGATCTCCTCTACCGTCGTGCCGTGCTGCTCACCGCCAGTGCCAAGGCGTTCCCCGTCGAGCCCCGACCAAAACCCCCATCTCCACGCGCCGTCTGCCCTCCCCAATCACCGTGAACCACCATTCGAAGCTTCGTCAGAACTTTTGTGTAACTCCCTCGTCCCGGTCTCGCCGGATGACCGATCCGAGTGGGCCACACGGGGAAAACCGAGTGAAACCCGTTAAGGTTCCCCCTCGGTTAGCAACCCTATTTTTTTTCTTTTTATTTTAATCTTGTCTAGAGGAATATTAAGTCCTAAGTGATTCACAACAGCGGAAAACATTCAAGGAAGTCACACTCGAACCACGACCATACACAAACAGTCCATTTTTAAGCTTACAGGGCAGTCCGTATCGGTAACCTAACTAGGGGTATCGATACGCCCTGACCAGGTCAACCCCAAGAGTCAACTCCGGGAAGACCGTATCGATACAGCCCTTGAGCGTATCGATACGCCCTTCTCGGTCAACCCTTCTTGGTCAATAGAGTAGACCCGTATCGATACGCGTGAACCTCGTATCGGTACGCTCTACTCTCACCCAAAACTCCAAATTCCAATAACTTTCGAGGGTATCGATACTCTCAGGGTATCGGTACGCCAGGCAAAAACTGTGGCATTTGGGAAAGGCTGTATCAATACGGCCCTCGGGCGTATCGATACGCCCTGCTCTGCAATTCCACCAATTTCAACTTGGTGACCCCAAACACGACTCTAAATGCATTTCTCGACTCTCCTAAGCACATACACACATTTAAGCAATCGTACATAAGTCAAAGGAAGCATTCAAACATGAGACAAAGCATCTACACATAGCATTCCAACAAAAGAGCAATTTAGGCAATAGTGTGCATACATAAAAGCTCAAAAGGCCTTAAAAGACACAAGACAACATATAAGAGGTTTGCATTCACACACTAAGGCAACCTAAACATCTAAAGCATGCCACCACGCACCAACATTCATCATAGTATCACATGCTTTACAAACCATATTCAAACCAAACATCAACATTTAAATGAGTCATACATAGCTCATACAAAAACCCTTGCCACATTGCTAACTAATACAAAATTGATAACCGTACTTGAGCCACACACTTGGAAAGCCCTTCTTGCCTTGCTCCGAGCTAACGCCACGCTAATGATCTGCATTGTTGAACATTGAGAGCGTAAGCTATAAGCTTAGTGAGGGTGCTCTAAAACGAAAAACATCAACAATGCAGGGTTCAAGCATGTAAATCCTAATCCCACATACAACCTACAATGGCATATAATCAAGTAGACCTAGCTAGTCTTTCAAGTGGCATAGTATGGCATCTTACATCATACTAAGCATCAAGCATCAATATCAACAATCATGTATTAACATCACATAGCACCATTATATGAACAAGTTTAATTGGCCACTATTAATTTCCCGGATGTGCGGATTTAAATCTCAACAACACTTTACCTCGGTGGGATTACACTCATCACCGGACCTTGCATGTGCGGGATTCCACTCATCGCCACATGCCCTACGGATGGGATTCCACTCATCATCCCGTAGAAATATATAAAAAGCTTTCGGTGGAATATTACATCACCGTACTCCTCCTTGATGACTTAACGCCATCAAGGCCACGTACGTTTTGACTCAATTTGTGTGCACACTAATCCTAATGATCGATCATTTACAACCGGTAATTTGTTTAGTGCCAATTTTCATTATCACATCACATAGCATCAACCACAACTTATGCTCATCACATATATACATATCATGATATACATGTACCAATTAACCACAATCACAAGAGCATAGATAGGCAAGCACAATAGCATTTAATGGAGGACAATGGCAAGGTTAACAACTTGAATTAAATAGAAATGGCCTACCAAGCACACTTCACACACACACACACTACACATACTCGAACCAAACTTTAAAACAAGTTTGAAACCACTCACCGCCCTTCTTTAGCAACCGAAACAATTCTCCTACGAACCCGGATTCGGTCCCGATGTCTCTCCAACGCTTCCTCTTGCTTCTAGCCAAGCAAAACACATTCATTACTTCACAATTCAATGCTAAAACTCAACCATCAACTCACTTTACAAACACAAGTCAATTTCCACAAATTCCCAATCCACGTAATCACCCAAAATACCAATTTTCGTGCTCCCCTAAAACCTTGCTGAAATTTCCATTTCCAATCACCCAAATGACCCCCCAAAAGGTCCCAAATCACCCTCCTAACATACCTAAACCATCAACCCTTCAATTTCACTCTAAAACCCACCAAAAAGTCAAGTTTTGACCTCCTAAAAATGGCTCCAAGAACCCACTTCGGGTTTTCATCAAAATTCAACCAAATTAACATATAATGAGCATTTTAACATGAATAAACAAAGTCCCAACTCAATTTTGTAAAACAAGATGAAAACCCTCATAAAAACCCAAACTTTGAATCAAACCCTAATTTTCAAAATCTCATATCTTTAAAATCTAAGACCGTGGGTAGATAGAGAATAGAGAGGAGAGTAAGAAAACATTTTTACCTTTGAAAAACACCTTGGATTGAAGGAGATACACAATGGAAAAGTAAACAAGCTTTGAGAGGTTTTGGAGATGGTGGTGGGGTATTTTGACGTTGGAAAGGGGATGGGGGAAAGAGAAGATGACTTTTATTTAAAAGTTGTCTTCCTTTAAAATTCTTTTGGGTAAAATTGCAACATAGGTCCCTCCCCTTTTTATTAAAGTTCAATTAGGTCCAATTTAAGGTTGAATTTAATTAGTTTTATTTTACCGACTCGAACCGCAAACCCACTAACTCCTAACCCCAAAACACGGGCGTTACATTTTGGGTTCTAGCTTCAATTCCGGTCGTTTCTCACGTCTTCTCGTCACGCCGTCTTCACCACCGTGCTCGACGCATCACGGCGAGCAAAGCCCGCCCAAGTAATTGTCTGTTCGACGACTGGAGGAGCGTCATCGGAGACGCATTCTTCTGGCCATTTCGTTTCTGTTCGAGGTAAGATTCGGCGAGCTTCCGGTCAGTTTCATGTCTCTTTTTGATGGGATGAAACTCAGGACTAACGAGCTCCTTTTTCCAGGTTGAAAATCACGTTTTCTGATCGCCAGTGAGGGATCCGGTGACCGTCCGGTGGCCAGTTTTGCCCTAGGATGAGTGAACCAGTTTGAACCGGCCCAAACCGGCTAGACCAGTCGGCCCATGACCCAGACCCGAACCGTCCCGACCCAACCCGCCTCTGACCCGACTGAGTCAACTCTCCCGAGTTGACTCAGTGAGTTAACTTGCCGAGTCAACTCAGTTGCCCTTGCCTGATGACATCATGCTGACGTCAGCATTAACTCTGACCTCCCGTTGACTTTGGCTTGCTGACGTCAGCGTTGACTTTGACCAAAAAGTCAAAATTTCCGAAAAAACCCTATTTTATGTTTTTTGACGTCCTGAGTTCGTTTTTTAAGCCTGTTTTGTGAAATTCCGACTCTAAGACCCCCAAATCTGACCTTAAACTCAAATCATGCATATGTACTTAATTATTCAATTCAGATAATAGTAAATCGAATAAGTGACTAAAATGGTGTATTAATTGTGTAAAGGTACTCGAGACTCGTGTGACCACTCTCCAGCTCAGCCTAGCTCCTCTCGACCCGCTCACCCTCACGCTTCAGTGAATATCTGTATGAATTCGAACTCTGTGTATAAGAACAAGTTTAACTCTTATTTCACATTATGACCATTACTCTTTCTTGATATAGGATCTGACCTTGTATCCGAGCGTACTAAGGCAGGCGTTCGTTAGACCCTTCTCCGGCTAGCTTTTGAGGTGTGTTTCAAGTGTGCTATATTCTGTTGAATGGATTGTATAATGATTTAATCATGATTAATATTATGTTTGATGAATATTTCAATTGTTATTGAGATTGCATCACTATGTTGGAAAATGAGATGAAATAATGAACTGGATATATGATGACATTCTCTTCCTACCTGATGTATGTCTGCTCAATCTGTATACTTGTTATGTGATTGCTTAATCTGTGATGGTATTGCCTGGCTGTCTGATGAATTTGATAGTATGATCTGTTAGCTTGACTTATGATGGTACAATTTGTTTGCATGATGAATGATGAAAATGTCTGCTTTGCTCAATGGTATGCCCATTTATTTGTCAAAAGCATGAATATTCCGTTTCTGATACTCTGAATAGAATATGTCTGTCACATGTATTCTGTTACTCATGTTTGAAATCTGAACACCGATTGCTATCTGGGGTATACTGTTGGGGTTATGTTATGAAGTTTCTGCAGGTGCAGCCCTGATCCAGCTGGTAAATCCTTATGGACTCAAGATTTCCCCTTGAGTAGGTGTCAATGCTTTAGCACGGGTAAATCTTTATGGACCTAAGGCAACCCCTTAGGTGGCACTTATGCCCATCGGGCCTAGGGTAAGTCCCTATGGATGCAGTTCTGGGGGACAGCATATTGGTGTAAGGTTGGAGGGTAGTTACTAGTAAACCCTATGTATGTACTTGAGCATTTGTATTGAACTTCTATGTGTTCTCATGTTATGATTGATATGTATTCATGTTTATTTGATCTGCACTTGTTGGAACACACTGAGCTCCCTAGCTCATGCCCCCCTCTTCTCCCCTTTCAGATACTTGTGATAGGCTACCCCTTTTGGACCCGTCAACTGGAGGATCGACACATTTAGCTCTAGACTATTGTAATGTTCTTATGTTCCAAATTGTCTGTATTTGGGTGACTTATGCCTATATTTTGATACGACTTATCTTTTGGTTTTGCCAGATGTTGGCTTTAGTTATAACTGAATACTTTATGCTTTCATATCACCTATTTTGTAACCACATGATACTAAACTATCACTTACTACTTTTGGGATGGATTTGAAAGTGATACTGATAGATTTTATAATCGTTCTGAGAATAGTATTGATATGTATTCGTTAACTGGATTTATGGTATGGTTCGTAAATCTCTCGTAGGGGAAAACTATGTCAGTTTTGATATTTTGATTGAGATGTTTCACATGAGTTTGATTATAGGTTGTGACCGCCTGGAGTTAGGTTAAACGCATAAGCGGGTCCAGGTGGTTACATAATGTTATACCCTTCTCCAATCCCTTACTTTTCTTCTTCAGCCATTCACATCTCACGTGAATTTAAATGAAAAACCCTTAATTCCCTTAACCTAAATCTCAAAAGCCCTAAAATTCTAAAATATAATTTACACGATACTTCGAATTCTTCTACAATTGTGAGCTCAAACAAGTAACAACGGTTTCACAGACAGTGCTGAATTTGTGAACAACACTGTTGTTGACTTGTTGAAGCTCTAGCTTTGACATCATCGAGGGTTCTAAAATTACTGGTCGAGGAATGAATATATATTTATATTATGATTATAAATATATTATATAATATAATATTTGATTTATTTAATAACATCAAAAATCATATTTACACACTTGAAAAAGAACATGAAGAAATATATTTTATATGGTTGGTTAGAGAAAGTCATTTAAATTGGAATCAATCCATAGTATAACATTATAAATAATTACAATTAAATTTGTATAGAAACTTGAAACTTGATTCGACTCGACTCGACTAAAAAAATTCAAATAAAGTTTAAATGATAAAATTAGACGCGTCAACTTGAATAACTCGAAATTTTTTGACTCGACTCGACTCGATCGAATGCCCAGCCTTAACTAAAACAATGAGTGGATCTTTTGAAATTATGATTATACTATACACTTAAATAAAAAAATGATGCAAATAAAAAAGTAAAATGTAAATTTGAAATTGTATATATTTGGTTTCTAGTAAATCTACTGAGCTAAAAGGTTTAAATTTATATACTATCATTTCCGTGATTAATTATTACCGTAAAAATCATGTATTCGCATTGTATCATAATTCATATATATAAATATACCTATAAACTCATATTCAAAAAAAAACTATAAACTACCTCTCAAAAAATATACCTATAAACTCTGGAAATATGCATCAAAGTGCCGAGTTTTATGAGTCTTTACAAACCTATCCGCTCAACCCTAGTTTTTTTCTCTCTGACCGTCCTACACTGCCTGCAAGGGTTTTCTTAACTTTTTTGCATTAGTCGGCGATCGGCAATCTAGCTATTGGTTGTCGATCGCCGGTGTTTATTATTCTTTTTGTTTTTTTATTTTCTAATAAAAATCTCTCCCTTTATAGCACACGTTTTCTCTGTCCTTGTGACACGCGTTTTTTTCTGTTCTTGTGACATGTTTTATGGTTTTGTTTCATCTGTCCTTGTGGCATGATTCAGCATACCCTAGCGGTCGATCGTTGCCCGCATAGAGTTTTTAAACGGCGCTAGTTCTTGATTATGATTTTGTCGGTGGTCACGCAAAGGTAGATTCCCACTCGGTTGATGGTTGTTTGTCGATATAATCAGTCCTGGGTAACAGAACATTCTGCATGATAGTTTGGATCGCTCACTACTTTTTCATCAATTATGAGTCTCGATTGGATAGAGACAAGAAGATTCAAGAAGCTTCTGAATTTTGATGGTATGCTTATTTCCATAGAAGGGTTTTTTTTTCATTTTTTTTTTATTTTTGAGTTGTAAGAAAATTGAGTAGATTATTTCCATTATTTTTTTATGCGTTGTAATCATGATATCTTCTATGGTTATAATAAAAATTCAGTGGCCATGTTAAAAAAATGTAGAGTTTTATAAAATCTACATATCGCTAGAAATTAGGCTTTAAATTAAACCATGTCTTGAGTTTTAAGTCAAAGGATGGAATATGCCCCGTCCAAAAAAAAGTCAAGAGGTATGCTGAAGTAACCTTTTATTTGGTTAGGTTCAAATCTATTTTGGTGAGTTAGTTTGAATAAATTATTTAATATGGTGTTTGTAATGTTCGTTTCTGATTGATATCAATGATACAACTGTATAGTTATAATCAATGTGTACTAAATATGGGTAGAGGACGGAACTTTTAAAGGCATGGAGGACTCGTGTCCCTTCCATCTTTTGTCTAATGGTAATTTTAATCCCTTATAGTTTGAATGTTTAGCAAATTAAGTTTTATTTCTCTTAAATTTTGAATTAAATATTTATTGTGTCATAGTAATTTTGAAGTTAGACACCTCTCATGATTTTTTGACAAATCTTAATTTTAATCCTAATCTTACTTAGTGGAGAGAAGAAGGAGTGCTCCTAGTGGGTCTAGAACTCATGACCTAAGAAAATATGAGGGAACAAATATGACAACTTGACCAATCAGCTAAATATGTTTGCTTTGTACCTCCCATTATTTAATCTCGATTTTATCCCTGAATGTGTATATTTACAAAAAATTTAATTAGAATATAAGATCTAAAAACTTCAGTAGTACCATCAAGTCAAAAACTCATGGGGCAAATATGATTCCCTCAATTCCAAATAACACAGATTGGAAAAATAGTATTTCGATTCAAATGATTTATTCCAGTTTCTTAATGGTAAAATTGTTAGCTATAGTGCCCTAAGGTCTATTATATGGACATTGTATTTTGATTATTGAATTTATAAATTTGCATGTTTTTATTTCCTTGAATATTATTATTCAAAATATCCCTAATCAGTTATTATTGTGGGAACAATAATAAAGATTAGTATGAAGTTTGATAGATATTCATTAGATGAATATGTGAATGAGATTCAAATCAAATTCACATATGTATTTGTTGAGAACAAATATTATGATCGACTCATCTTAAGATTAATACATGGATTAAAGTTATATATTAATCCTAAAACAATTGTGACATTTAATCCTTAGACCTGAAATTACTACAGTTCTCAACATGATGACTATTATGTTTTGACATAATCAAACATCATTTTTAACCGGACGATTATAACGATTATGCTTGAACATAAAAATCATGTAGTGAGATGTGGGTAATTAAGATGAAATTTATTCCTCTTAACGTAAGAGAGATATCTCTGGCCCCTCGATTATTGAGACTGAAAAATGCATGGTCGTGCTCAAATGAATTGATAGAGATCAATGTCATTTGTTCAGTCAGTTCAATTGGGCATCGAGAAACTAAAGATAGAACGATATAATGTTAACATTTTTCATGCCTTATATTCTATCAAGATATCATGAGATGAAAGGATTATGACATAAACTAAATTAAAGGTTGTCTCGGATTATGAGCTTTTCATTTTACTTGGGTAGTCATAATGTCTTGCTAGAGACCAATTATGGCTTGTAGAATAAAATGTGATTTTATCTACTGCCAACGTTAATTGAACCTATAGGATCTCACACCAAGAATGGATAAGAATGGTTGTGATTATTACTTTTAATAATAAATTTAAGATAATATTGTTATGTTAAATTATATTGTTAGAGATTATTTATTCGAATTTAAAGAAGTTAAATTTGTATAATATTTATTTGTTTTAATATTTTTTGAAAATATTATTAAATAATCTTATTATCTGGATTTGGTTGAATTTAATTCCTTATTTGATAAGAAATCTGTTTTAAAATATATTATTTATTTATCTTAAATAAATATTTTTATTATTATTAAATAAATCACATCATCTAGATTTAGATTGAATTTGAATTCCTTATAAGAAAAAACAATTTATTTAAATTATAATTTATTTAAAAGAGTTTTATTTAAATTATAATGGTGAACTCAATCTAACTATATATATGTGTGTACGTATATGTGCCTAGAGTTAAAGATATGTGATTTTCGAAAACACCTAAAAACTACATAAACTCAGTTTTTCTAAAACTAGAAGGGAACTAGCATTTCGATAGCCGTTCGTCGTTCATTCACGTGTGGATACTTGTAGAAGGCGGCCGTCTTTCAGAAAGGCAACGCCTCAGCACAACGTGATTACAGAATATTTTATTCATGTAACATTTATAATTATGTCTATTATTTGTTAATATGATTGCATGGGATCTTAAAAATTTTCGTAAGAATTTTTTCTGCAACATTTTTTTACATGATTAGATATGTTTGATTTCTTATGAAACCCTACAAAAAATATTATAGGATTGAGTTCGATCATTGCATTTCCCCCTCCCTTTTTAGCCTTTGGCATACTTTATTATTATACATTAATATTTTTTAAATATACTAATATAATTATATGGTAGTATCTTAAATATAGCTAAACAAATAAGCATGCATGCATAGAGCAGTTATTATGGTTACATCTGTCTCTTTTTTTTGTATTGTATCTAATTTTTTATGCACTGGATGAATTTGGTTAATAATCTAAATTGAATTATTATTTAGGTTTCTCGGGTAGTTTGAGTGAATTTTTGGGATGTAGGCCAAAACCTATAATACCACACCACCTCCTTATGGCGTGGTCACTTTTAAGGCCAACCTCGCCACCTCCTCCTGGTGAGGTGCCTGGTGGCTGCCTTCGGCTGGCTGGTCGGCTCACATGGTGGCTGTCTTATGGCGAGGTCGCATGGCCCATGCATTTTACGTGGCCTGCATATGTTTCATGCATGGTGGCTGGTTTAGGGTTTTGGTATTGCTTTAGGGTTTAGGGTTTGTGCGGATTAAGGTTTGGGGCTCATTTGAGGTTTAGAGGTAATTTTCGGACGAATCTATTTTTACGTTAATTCAAATCTAATATAAATTTTATATAATTTGATTTGAATTAAAAAAATTCAATCATCAATTTTCATTTAACTTTTTTTTTCAATTTAATTTTTTTTGCGAAAATAAAAATGAACAACTAATTTATTGAATTCAATAACATAGAATAAAGTGAATTTTTAATTTAATAATATAACCCTAATACTGGCCTAATACTTTATATGTTAATTTTCACAGATTTTTTTTTATCAATATTCAAACTAAAATTATGTAAAAAAATATTTATATAATTTCTTGGGTTGGATTAGTGCAGGTTTATCTAAACTCAAAATCGACCTAAAACCCTTATTTTATTAAAAAAATTGATATTATTAAATTCTATCGGATCAAAACTCATTGAATATAGTTTTTTTGCCAACCCTAATTCAGCCTAAGCTTGACCACCAATTTTGGTTCACGTGATTTTCCCCACTTTTCATCTTTCACTTACTTTTTTTTTTATTTTTTAGTTATTACATACATAATATTTTATAAGTCTAAAGATGATGATTATAGCGTATTATTTGTTTATACATATTCTTAATCTTTTAACAATACATATATATTTTATAGACAAAATTTAAACTCGTATATTAACAATACATATATATTTTATAGAGAAAATTTAAACTCGTATATTCTAAAATAAATATTATCCGATTTTTACTACATCGCTCACTAAATTCTATGCATATAATACTTTTTAATTGTCAAAGAATATCACATGAAATGAAAGTTTACATATTATAATGATGTAGTCACCACTCATGCGAAATGAAGTTCATGCTCTTTCTTTAATGATCAATATTTGTCGGGGGTATTTCGAGGATAAAATTTGAATTTTTTTAGGTTTTGATTTTTTTCATGTGTTTCAAAATTTTTTAAAAATATTTTAAAAATTATTTAGATAGGAATTGAATTGAATTGAATTAATTGTTTAAATCGATTCAATTTAAATACCAGTCAATAGTTCGAATATTTTTTCATTCGAATATGAATTGTAAAAAAAGGAAATGTTAATGATTTTACATTAGTTCGAATATGAACTGTAAAAAAGTAAAGATTAATTAATTATTTTAGTTCAATTATGAACTGTAAAAAAGGAAGGCTTAGTTCGAATTTCCAAATATTGTAAAATTGAAGGAGATAAAAAAAAAGTGCTTGCATTAACACAAATTGCAAAATACATTAGTTTGATGGTCCGACGTGATAGTTTGAAAGATTGTGTTTGTTCGAACATTTGGTTCTATTATGACCTGGTCCCCTACAAAGAGTACAATGCTTAACTAGAACTCCCCCTTTCTATTATGCTCTGCATCATCCATATTCGTATGAATTCGAGTGGACAGCGGTCGACCCTTCAACTTTCTACGAAGCTATGGATTTGGTAATCATTCTTCGAATATTGGCTCTATCGGCCAGTAGTCTTGGTTCGGGATCGTGTTAAACGGATTTCAGTAAATATTTGCGATATTCTCTAGCTTATAACATTGATCCGCAAATTCGTAAGGGTCGAGATGGAAATGCAAGCATGCGGTGTGTGCATGAGAGCAGGGGTATCTAAATGCTTGGAATGCACCACAATCACACCATCTCTGAGCAAGGTTTACAGTGTACATTTAGTGCTCACCTCGGACCTTAGCTTCGACCGAAAATTGATAACCATGTAGGTCGAATGTTCTGACACTCATAGAGCTGGGTTTGGCTTGAAGTTCGAGCATTTTATTTTGTAGGGTTTCAGACCAACTGTGTCCGTTGTTTATCCAGGCGTTCACTTCCTGACCTTTTTCGGACCACACTTTACCCAATCTAAAAAAAGTCTCACACACAATGCTTACAATTGGGAGATGGCGTGTTCCTTTAAGCACTGCGTTTATAGCCTCTGCAAGGTTCGTTGTCATATGGCCATAACGCCGACCTTCATCATATGTTTGTGCCCATCTTTCTCTGGGTATGTCGTTTGCAAAATCAAAAACATTCAGACCATACCGTTGCAACTTGTTTATCCTCGAGACAAATTTTGGTTGAACTAGTTCGTACATGATCAGTTTAAAAGATTTACATTAACTTTTTTTTATAAACAACAAATAACAACTTACCCGCGCCTATAATCTCTCTTCGGATTTGATTGTTTTCGAAACACGTCTTCGCATTTGACGCAATATGCCAGACACAATAGGCTGGATATGCATGTGGAGGCTTCCATAAACTGTTATCTCTGTCAATTACTGATAACAACACAGTCCCCCTATCAGAAATCATGCAAATCCCATCTTCCTTCACTACATGGTTGCGTAGATGCTTCAAAAAGAATTCCCATCCTTCCGTGTCTTCTTTTTCAACAATGGCAAAGGAAATTGGGAATATATTACTGTCTCCATCTTGTGCAACGACCACGAGTAATATATGACCGTACTTCCCATACAACCAAGTACCATCCACTTGAATCATGCGTTTACAGAATGTGAACCCTTCGATGCACGCATTGAACGCCCAAAACAACTTACTATTGTTGTGCCTTTGATACATTTTTCTATTGTTGAGTTCCATTGCGCTGGCAGAGTGTTGCGGCAGTTTAACTACCATCAACCCATTCCTAGAGCTCTACCTCAACAAATTCATAATGTTCATAGAGGTCGATTCAACGAGAATTGGATTGTCAAGCAAGCGAAGTTTATTCAATTGTGGCGGGAAAGACGGAGGCATTGGGATGCCAACTTGAGTCCAATTCAAGCCGATGATTTTGACTTTAATTCAGAGTACTATTCGTGGTTTTCATCAAATAGAAAATCGTTCATAGTACCTCTTGAAGAGGCAAATCAATGGCTTCAAGATCCGCGGTGCTCAAGACACGTACATCTGCCGTACGCGTTTGGTCAGAGCTCTCATCAACCAAACTTGGAGGGTTCAACGAGTTGGCATTTTTCGGACCAATCTCAACCACCATTTGGTAATGTTTCAGAACAACCACAGTTTGGAGAAAGCTCTTCTTACCAGTCTACTTACAACGATGATGGAGGATACATTCCACAATTTCAGTATCCTCAAACACCCTTATATGGGGAAGGTATGACTGTTGGTACTATGACATCCTTGTTGTCGACTACTACGATTAGTAGCTCGCCATTAGATCTGCAAGGCATGTATAGTACTCCACCTTCTATACAAATGATGGGTGACCAATGTGACAACGATGAGCAGACTCCGAATGAGCAGACTCCAATTCAACAACGAAGACAAGTTCGACCCCCGGAGTGGTACGATCAAACATCATCCTTTCACCGGCAGGTGTTACCGAGGACCCGTAGAAAATAGATTATATTTATTTAATTGTAAAATATTTCTATTACGTTTTAAAATTTAAGTGTTTTTTTAAATATTTTTTATATTTTTATGTTTTAGAATTAGAGTGTTTTTTTTACTTTTCTTTTATGTTATTTTATTTATGGTCTGTCTTCCTAAAGACATTAATTTTTGTATTTTTAAAAATATATTTGAATCGAGTTTGAGACGTTGTGTTTTAACAAAAATAGTGAAAAAACTCAAATTATATATATATATATATATATATATATATATTCAGATGTGTGTTTTAAAAAATCTCTTTAACCAATAAAAACATGCACATAATTTTGATTTTATTTTTTTTTATTTTTTTAGCTTAATTTACAAAATAAACTTAAAATCTTTAGATCTTTAAATCTGACTTCTTTCATTGCCTATGTGAAAAATGTATGGTTTGAGCATTTTTTCACTATTAAACCTAATAATAAAAATATGATATGAAATTAGAGTGTTGAATTTTTTAGTTTTAGATAGATTCAATAGGAGTGTTTTTTTAACATTTCAAAAACTAATTTTTTTATTCAAGGTTAGTTTATTACGTATACAATAAAATCAACAAAATTTAAACTTTTAGGACGATAACTGATACCGATATGAGAAGCATGCACCAACCTAATGGAGATTATTTGGTGGTTCAAAAAATAAATTCTCATTAGAATACTCGTCCTTAACCTTAAACCCTAAACCTATACATAAAAATAGGTACGCCTTGACCGCAAATTAGCCCCAAACCCTAATCTACACAAACCTTAAACCATAAACTAATACTGAAACTGAAAAGTAACATACCATATAAAGTATTATATAAATATTTTTATATAATTTTAGTTTGAATAGTGATAAAAAAAGTGTGTAATAACTAAAAAATAAAAAAAGTAAGTGAAAGATGAAAAGTGGGGAAAATCACGTGAACCAAAATTGGTGGTCAAGCTTAGGCTGAATTAGGGTTGGTAAAAAAACTATATTCGACGAGTTTTGATTCGATAGAATTTAATAATATCATTTTTTAATAAAATAAGGGTTTTAGGTCGATTTTGAGTTTAGATAAACCTGCACTAATCCAACCCGACAAAATTATATAAATATTTTTATATAATTTTAGTTTCAATATTGATAAAAAATCTGTGAAAATTAACATATAAAGTATTAGGCCAGTATTAGGGTTATATTATTAAATTAAAATTCACTTTATTCCATGTTATTGAATTCAATAAATTAGTTGTTCATTCAATTATTTTTTATTTTCGCAAAAAAATTAAAAATTGAAAAAAAAAGTAAAATGAAAATTCACGATTGAATTTTTTAATTCAAATCAAAATACATTAAATTTATATTAGATTCGAATTAACGTAAAAATAGATCCGTTCAGAAATTACCTCTAAACCGCAAATTAGCCCTAAACCTTAATCCACACATACCCTAAACCCTAAACCATACTTACCATGCATGAACTCTACATAAAATGCATGGGCCATATGACCTCACCATGCACGAACCCTACGTAAAATGCATGAAACCTACGTAAAATTTTAATAAATTTAAATAAAAACAAAAATAAAACATAAGCTATAAGAATTTGTTGAGTTGTGATGAGCTCGATTCGTTCAACCGATATGGCTCACCAAGTGGTGGAGAAGTGGATTTTTGGGTGGAGGTAGTGTGGAAGCTAAAATGATAAGTGACACAATGATTTATAGTGGTTCAACCTTCTAACCAAGGTCTACATCCACTACCTTAGCTTCCCACTAAGGATTTCCAATCAATCCACTATTGATTCGACCCCTTTTCTAGGCTTAGGAGGAAACCCTTATACACCGATCAAGCTTTATACCCAAAGCCTTGATCAAACCCTCTTTTACAAAGAGATAAATAAAGCAAACACAAATTCCTCTAATAGGTGTTTGCTTGCACAATTAAAGCACTCACCCAAAACCTAAAACACTTGAGCAAATTTGACAATTTTGGCTCACTAGTGTTTGTCTATACAAGAATTGACAATTTAGGCACTAAGACAATATTTGATCATTTGTTGATAGACAATATGAGCATTAACCATATCTTGATGCTTGGAGGTCTCTTTTATACTCCTTGATGAGTTTGTAGCCGTTACTAGCCGTTGGGATTGAATTGGAGCCATTGAGGACTTTAATTCCCACCATAAATGCAGTTCCGCAGCTCTCCGTTTCGAAACACTCGAACCTGTTTCGAAACACCCTTCAAGTAGAAAGAGCCGTTGCAGTCTAACGTAGGACCCGTATCGAAACGCTCTAGTCCGTTTCGAAACACCCGTTTCGAAACGCATGTCCCTGTATCGAAACGACCTGCATTTGAAAGTTAGTTGGGAAATAGCCGTTGGGGTTTATGACCATTGTGGTCGATGCCACGTAGGCGTATCGAAACGGCTTAGCCCGTTTCGAAACGCTGGGCAAAATACACATCCAGGGAAGGCTCGTTTCGATACCTGTATCGAAACACTTTTGCTACTGGAATCCCCCATATCGAAACGCCCTAAGGTGTTTCGAAACGCCTGGAAGATTTTGTGAAGTTTGGCTTTGAAAAACATGTTAAACCCTTTAAAAACATCCCTAAACATAGTTTCAAGTTATTTGGACTTTGAAAATAGTTTTGAATTCTTTTTAAATCAGTCTAAAACATTTTTCAAATATTATATCAAAACATTAGTTCTACAAAATTCCAAAACCCTAAACCAATACCAAACCCTAAACCATACATACCATGTATGAGCCATATGCAGGCCACGTTAAATGCGTGGCCCATGTGACCTCACCATAAGGAGGTTAACTTGAGTTTATTATTTCCTCATAACTACTAGTATCTGAGACCAACAAATCAAAATCATGTAATACAAAGAATCATTATGAAATGTTCTTCCAATCTAATATATTTTATTAACATCGTCATAATTTAAGTCTCTAATATAATTTAAAAAATTTGTTACTTCATCTGGACAGATAAATTGATAATAGATTAAAAATACTTTTTTATCATTAACCGTATAGCCGAGATTTTGGAGAAATTCAATTACATTGTTAAAAGTGAAATTTATTAAAATATATTCTATCTTCCGATTTAGTTTTTAGAGATTAATTTCTCAAAAGAAGAAGATATTAGTGTTCCTAATTAATATATTCCTTGGATGGCCGGTAGGTTAGGTGGGCAATGCGTACGTTGCTATCACATGTATTCTATGATTAAAAATAATCATAGAATTAATTAATTGGTAAACATCAATCACAATCACCATTGTCGTCATGATCTTATAACAATAATTTTGTGATTCATGCATTGCATCCATACTATTAATGCAAATATGTATTTTATTATCAATTGAGCTCGTGATATAATAAATTAATAACAATATAAAAAATAATACATTCTAATTATTTTTAAACTATTTTTTCTTTAAAAAAATAAGTTAATATCATTAAAATCAAATTTTATTCGATACTAAATTTTAAGTTCAATTATTATATTACGTTTTAGAGTACTTATTATATTATTTTATAAAATTATTGTTAGCTTTTTATAGGTAAATTTTGAATTGATATAATTTTATATATACGATTATAAATTTAGTTTAATTGTGTATAATATTAAAGAGGAAGTCCAAAAAACTTCGAGACTCTTTTTGGCATTGTTTAGAAAAGAGTTTTTTTGCTTAAGAGAGTAACTTTTACCCATAAGCAATGTCAAACCTTACAAATTAGATGTGAGATCGCAGTTGGAAAGTAAATTTTCACTCAATCTCAAAAGTTAAAATTTTTAACTTTTGAGTGTGGAAATCACTTTTGAGGATAAAGTTACATTTCCACCCTTAATTATTTAACTCAAAATGATTGTTAAGAATTTAATATTTTAATATTTCAAATAAAAATAAAAACACATTAATATTATAAAAATAAGGCTTAAGGGTGTAAGAAGCCCTTGAACTTTTGAAAAAAAATCAATTAAGCCCCTAATTTTTTTTACACCTAATTAAGCCCTTGAACCACAAAATTTAATCAATTAAGCTCTTAAACCAATAAATTGAATCAATTAAGCCATTTGACCAACTTTGACCATTAAATCTTAATAGTTTTATTCGATCCATTGTTGCAGTGCACTATGTCACAATGTTTCCACTTGACAGTTTTCAGAATTTTTTATTTTATTTAAAAAATTCTTTAAAGGTTCTAAAAATTCTAAAAAACTTATAAAATTTATAAAAAATACTTTTCGAATTTTTTTTGTAAATGCAGCATGATGAAACTGCAGTGTATCATGTGCCGGTAATATCTGAAGAAAAAAAGAGTCAAGATTTAATGGTCAAAATTGGTCAAAGGGCTTAATTGATTCAATTTCTTGGTTCAATAGCTTAATTGATCCAATTTCTTTGTTCAAGGGCTCAATTGAGTGCAAAAAAAGTTCAAAGGCTTAATTGATTATTTTTTAAAAGTTCAAGGGCTTCTTACACCCTTAAGCCTAAAAATAATATTAAGTATAATAATTATTAATATATTAAATTAATATAAAAATATTTAAAGTTTATATTTTATATAAAAAAAATTACTTATGAATTGTCACGATTTTTATATTTTTGTTATAATTTAAGTTGATTTATTTCATATAATTTAAATTAATTTATTTTTATTTTATAATATCATATATAAAATGAACATTTTATCTTTTCAAAAGTACCTTTTGATAGCAATGTCAAACACTAAAATTTTATTATTAATTTTTTAAAACCAATTTTTAACAGCACTTTTTAAAGTACTTTTCAAAAGTAATGTCAAACTCTCATCTTGATTTATTTTGATTATTAAGATTTTATTCTGAAAATTGTTATTTGTCTTAATTATGATTGAAATTGTTAGTAAATATAATTGTTTATGTATATGAAAAACAAACGTAAAATAATACTATCCCAATAATAATATAAGTGGTCTGTAAAAAATTATATATACAAATACATCAGATTCAAATATCACACATTAAAACAATATATATTCATATTTATAAATTTAAATTTATTCTATCAACACAATGTAAGGTTTTATTTAACAATTAATTAGAAGTCCAACACGCATATTCTATAATGTTAGCTAAAATAACATTAGAAAAGGTTGAAGTAAAAAATTATTAGTACTAAAGACATGATACATGAACCGACACAAATGGGTATTTCAACGTTCTCGAAACAAATCTGTCTTCTGGTTTTATTCATTTTTCTGGGGAGAAAAACAAAACAGTCTGAATTTAAATGTTAGTATATTTATATACGATTTATATCAAATATATTGACGGTAGAAACTAAAAAATTTTTACAAGTGACTTAGTTTTATGGTTTAGAGATGCAGTTTAGGGTGTAGAGTTTAGGATTTAGGGTTTAGAATTTATGGGTTTGTATCAAATAATTATCCATTTATATAAGGCTTATATCATAAATTAGTACCTAAAGTATATCAACTTTTTATTTAAGTACTTAAAGTATTTTTTTGGTCAAATTAAGTATTTTTTTAGCATAAACATAGCCGACATTCATTCAAGAAAAAAAAAAGAATACAACACAAAAGAACAAGGGGAAGAAGAGAGAACAACAAAACAAACATAAGAGAACTCAGACAGGAGAAGAACAAAAACAAACCAACATAAAAGCAAAACACCGCAAAAACAGGAGAAGTCACTATCCAACCCGAAGGGGGAAGGTAGAACCGACGAGGGGAAGGGGGGAACATCAGTCAGCTACCGATCTTGCAAATGCATGGTCACTTTCGAGGGCGCAGAAGGTTAAGGACGATGATGATGATGCTGCAAGAAAAATCATCGAATTCAACGTGTTAAGATCTGAAATCGTCGATGACTAGGAGGCGGCCGAAACAAGGGCGGAGTCAAGGCACCCGTCGAAAAAGGCAGTGGATCGGAGAACCACTGCCAAGAGATCTCTGTAGAAACATAGGCTCGTCACCGAACCCACTTCTCGACAACGTTCTTGACATCTCCTCCCCAAACGAAGACCTAAGCAGGGCCCCGATCATCAGGGGAGACAACTTCGCAGCAAAATGACCAAGGAAGTTCGGAGAACAAACGCCGAAAAAGATGATAATAAAAAAAAGGAGAAGGAGACGATAACAAGCCCAAAAAAGCAAACAAAAAAAGGTGGAGGAGAGGTGGCTACCGCCCAAGGCTTGGAGTGGCGCCACCCAAAGATAGAATTAGGGTTTGCAAAAGTTAGAGGGAAGGGAGAACGTCTCTCTCTAGGTTTTGGTCGAAATAAAGATGGGGTTTTAAAGGAATAAAAAAATTAACTTTTTTTATTTAATTACTTAAAATATTTTTTGGTCAAATTAAGTATCTAAAAGTATACTTTTTCGTTAAATTAGGTATCTAAAGTATACTTTTTGGTCAAAATAGGTATTTAAAGTATTTTTTCGTTAAAGTAGGTATCGAAAGTATATGTTTTTGTTAAAACATGTACCTAATGTATTTATGTTGAGTTGATCAATCGATTGCAAATGGCCAAGATGGGGTGAATTGGCGATTAAAATTTGAAGGAAGAAAATGGATGAATGAAAAATTGGACACATGGCAATTTATATTGGTTCAAGTTCCTAAATGAACTCTATCTCCACTACCTTGGCTCTCACTAAGGATTTTCAATCAATCCACTAATTGATTCTTCCCTTTTTTTGGAAGAGGAGGAAACCTTACAAGACCGATTAAGCTTTCTACCCAAGGTTTAATCTAACTCACTCTTTACAAAGAAGAAGTTTGGTAAACCTTACAATTACCTCTCAAAGGTTGATGTTTACACAAATACAATTAATCACACCCCAAACTCTCAAAAAAATTTACAATGAAAGACTCAATCGAGTTGGGTACAAAGATTTGACTCTAAAATGCTCAAGGTTTGGATTTGAATGCTTTGATGATGCTTGAAGGCTCAATAGTTGTTGTTGTAGCATTTGAGATTTGTTTTTATACCCATACATTGATTTCTAGCCGTTTGGATGGTTATGGTCATTAATCTAGCCGTTGGGCTGCAATTTCACGAAATAAATGCTCCTCAACAACCTACCGTATCGGTACGGTTCATGGGCGTATTGGTACTTGTCTCAAAGAAGAAAGAACCATTGTGACTAAAAAACAGGGCGTATCGATACGCTTGAAGGGAGTATCGATACGATATTAAGGGGTTTATTGATACGATAAGACATATCGATACGATTTTTGCTCACTGGAATCCTGAATTATTTCTTGGTAAAAGGTGTATCGATACGCTTCCTTATGGTACTGGTACGGTTCAACGGTCATTTGAAAATTTAGATTCCAATAATCGACAAGCTAACATTCAAATAATAAATGAAAGGATTTTACAAAGGTTAGCATATTGTATCGATACGGTATAGGACCTTATCGGTACGCTATAGCATTTAAAAATGTTTTTCTTTGAAAATCGTATCGATATTGTCCCGATGAGTATCGATACGCTATAGCTTACATTCTTGCCCAAATGAATATCATATCGATACATGGTTAGACTGTATCGGTATGCTATGAACGATTAAAATTCCAGTGTTAAAAAACCGTATCGATATGCCTGGGCATTTTTTCGCTTTTTGGCTTGGAAACACTTAGAAAATTTGAACCCTTTTAATGTGTTTTGACTTGATATAGTATTTGGATCAAAAAGGTTTGTCAATTTGTGAGTCTTTGAAAATACTTAAAATTTTATTGTTTTGCAATTTAGTCCCTAAGGTAAATTGTTATATCAAAAATTAATTTTAGTTTTACAATCTCCCCTTTTCGATATAACAAAACCAAATATAAATTTTTAAGTTTTGAAAACTTTGAAAAGCTTACTCCCCTTAATTTAAGATAGGTTTTCAAAATTAAGTTTCAAATTTTCAAAATTGGCTCTATATAATACTTCTCCCCTTTTTGTTAGATCAAACATAATAGCACAAAGGTAAGGATAATAGCAACATAATATCAAACTTAATAATTCAAAGCAACCAATAGTTCAAAAACATAAAGCCAAGCTCAAATCCTAACAACATAAATGAAAGCATAGGGTCCTAATAGATAGGTGCATAAACTAGAAAAACTAAATGAGATGTGATGAAATGCACGACTACTCGTTCCCACCATCATCGTCATCCTCGTCCTCTTCATCCTCATCATCTTAATTCGGTTGAGGCCTCCTAGTTTGATTGAGCCAAGCACAATGAAAGGCGGTGAGAGAGACATCCATGTAATTTTGTTGAAGAGCAATGACTTTGACTTGATCCTCCAAGGATGTGAAGCGAGTATCCATCTCCTTGACACGATCCTCCAATGATGTGAATCGAGTGTCAATAGCAGCAAAATCGGCATCCATGTTTTGCCCCATGGTAGTGAATTTCTCATTGAGGAATGTCATGAGTGTATCCATTGAAGATTGGGCAATGGGAGCACCTTGAGGAGCTTGTAGAGCCTCTTCTTGAACATCTTGGCGAGGAGCTCGAGGAACACGAACCCATTCGTTGTTGAGGTAGGCAAAGTGAGCACGGGTAAGGGAACGCTCATTTATGGGTAGGCCAAGGGGTTCGGGATAGTCATAGGAACAATCTATCTTAAAGAAGTGAAACAAATGACTCGAGGTCGTCGAATAGTAAAAAGATTTGACTTGGTCGGTGTGACGGTGTTGAACAAGATAAACAAGATCGGCGAACATAATTTGACAAAGATTAGGGCGTTTACCCTCACGAAAACACCTAAGCTAAAAGTCATCCACTTGACGAATGGTTGAAAATTTCCCACCCGAGGGACGAATAAACTAGGAAATTATAAGATGAAGTATATTGTTTTAGGCATTTAAAACATTGACAGAACTAAGAGGACCATGACCTAAAGAATTTTCATCATCAATCCCGACATTTTCAAAACCAAAAGCTTGACAAAGAACGTCTTGATCAATTCTAAAAGTTGTGCCCATAAGATGAGATTCAATGGCAACAACATGTTCTCTTTGAGCATCATTAATACATTTGACATTTGAAAAGAAGATTATAACTAGATTTCGATATAAAATTGGAGATAGGCTAAAAAAATTCATAAGTTTCCATCTTCTAAACAAACCAAGATATTCAAATTTAAAATATTCGGAATTTAAAAATGGGATTGAGACAATACATTCTTCCGTAAGGGTAAAATATTGAAATATCTTGTAACGTGACAAATTCGAAAGGTTAGGAAAACTATTTTAGATTATAAATGGGAGGTTTGGTTTAGGGATACCCTCATCATCTTCGATAGGATCGGAAGATGTAGAGGCTAAATATCGTTTCGCTCTCTTTTTAGGTTCCATAATCCTGAAAACATCAAAACAATTCGAACATGTATGCAATTATCATCACATTCAATCCAAAGATAAATTTCAATAATTCAAGGTATAGATAAAAATATTATATTTTATAGGTTAAAAATATATACAAGTATAAAAAAATTTGGTTAAAAATGTTTTAAAAAACAGATTAAAAAAATATACGGTATAAATTTATATTCAAATAAAAAAATGGATTTTGAAGATTTTTTTGTAAAAAACTTGAAAACTCATACTATATGTATATGTTTTATACAAAATTCTATTGAAGACAACCATTAAAATTGAACGAAAATTAAAAAGAAAAGAAAATAGGGTTTATACCTTGAATGAGAAAATTTGGATGAACAAAGGATGAATGATGCACAAATTTCTTGCAAAGCTTGAGCCTTGACGTGTTGATGAAAAACCCTCAATTGATTTTAAGTTTAATGTGAAAATTTTGAGAGATCGAGGGGATTTTTATAGTGAGTTGCGGCTAGGGTTTTTAGAGAAAAAGAGGGGAAATTTAATGAAAAAAGGTATTTCTCATTTAAATTCCCGATTTTAACTTTTCGCGGATACTGTATCGGTACGCTTGTAGAGCGTATCGATACGCCTTGTCCTAATTTTGAATTAATTTTTAATACTGTATCGATACACAAGACAGAATCGATACAGATTGACACGTATCAATTCCCATTGACGAACTCGTATGATACACTTGACTGTATCGATACAGTTTGACCTGCATCACTTCCCATTGACGAACCCGTATTGATACGCTTGTAGCCGTATCGATACGTCATTACCAGAAAATGTATTTTGGACAATTTTATGTCCAAAAATTTAACTTTGAACAACCCTAAATGCATGTAAATGATATATGAGCAAGATTTAATGACTAAAATTAATGCATACTCCCCATAGCAACATACATAGAAGCAAAATGATGCAAATTAACATAAGTATGAATAACAATCAATTTCAAGCAAATTTTTTGACCATTTGGGACCTAAAAGAGTCAAGAAAGGCTAGTTAAACCTAACTCTCTCCTAAGGGTCCAAAAACGCTCTTTATCTAAAGGTTTGGTAAATATATCCGCTAATTGGTTCAAGGTATCAACATATTCTAGAACTACATCATTTTCCAAAACATGGTCTCTAATGAAATGATGTCTAATTTCTATATGTTTAGTTCTAGAGTGTTGGATGAGATTCTTAGTGAGACAAATGGCACTAGTGTTGTCACACCTAAGGGGTATTGCATCTACTTGAACACCATAGCTTTGTTGATTCATCCAAAGGACTTGAGTACAACAACTCCATAAGGATATGTACTCCACTTCGGTGATAGATAAGGCTACACTATTTTGTTTCTTAGAGAACCAAGATACGAGCATACTACCTAAGAATTGACATGTTCCGGAGGTACTTTTCCTATCTATCTTGCATCCCCTATAATCCGCATCCGAATAAGCATGAAGGTTAAAGGAAAAATCCTTAGGATACCAAAGACCTAAGTTAGGTGTGTCTCTAAGGTATCTAAAAATTCTCTTAATGGCTACTAAGTGTGATTCTCTAGGACTAGCTTGGAACCTAGCAGACAAGCAAACACTAAACATAATATCCGGTCTACTTGCGGTAAGGTAAAACAAAGAACCTATCATAGATCTATAAAGCTTAGGATCGACACACTTACCTCTTTCATCTTTGTCAAGCTTTATAGAAGAGCTCATAGAAGTGGATTGAGGCTTCACATTCTCCAAGCCGAACTTCTTAAGCATTTCATTCATGTACTTTGCTTGATTGATGAAGGTGTAATCCTTCCTTTATTTAATTTGGAGCCCCAAAAAGAATGAAAGCTCCTCCATCATGCTTATCTCGAACTCACCTTGCATTAGCTTAGAAAATTCTTTGCAATAACATTCATTAGTAGAACCAAAAATGATATCATCAAAATAAATTTTTACTAATAAGATGTCATTACAATATCTTTTTATGAAAAGTGTTGTAACACCCCCTTCCCAGTCTGATCGAGAACCGAGGTCGGAAGGTGATCGATACTCAATACAGAAAATAGTGTGATAAAAATTTCTTTTTAATATTAACCTTTAAACCAATATCATACAATAACACAATACCTCAATACAATTTAGTCTAATTAATCCATATGAAGCAATAATTAATCAATCGGGGCTAAATTGCAAGTAATATAAGTCTTAGGAATTAAACTGTAAATTCAACAATTTAGACGTCCTTCAATGCAATAGACTTTACAAGATTGGAATTCATAAAGTTATTAACACACATTTAAAATTTAATACCATTTGGAGACCCCCTAACTCAACCAATTTAATCTTTCAATATTTAGTGACTACACTGTGAATCTTTCAAACTGTTTAATATGCCTTTAACTAACTTAACTAACCCCATATCAAAACACCCTAGGGCTGTTTCGAAACAGGTGAACGATAGTCAATCCTTGTTTACTTTACCTTTTAGACCGTATCGATACGGGCATGCCTCGTACCGGAACAAGTTGACTTCATTTGACTTTGACTTTGACTCATTTCGATATGCTATAAACTCATATCGAAACAAAGGATTCTAGAGGCAAAATGTTTTGAAACGACCATGAACCGTTCCAATACGCCCTATTCCTCAAGCCAAATTATGCTTACCCGTATCGAAACGCCATCACTTGTTTCGGTACGGTTTGACCTTTAATGACATATTTTTGCTAGTATTTATTCAATTTGACCAACTAAATGATGTCCAAATGCAACGAAACTTCATACACAATATTTCAATGGTATAAATTACTAGCATGCTAAATTTCATGATCATACGAATACGTTTACTATGTTTTGACCTTCATGAGCCAAGTATGCACTTTTAAACCATTTTAGGCCAACCAAAAAGGCCTTTTAGGGCCATTAACCATATTACAACTTGGGCATTTCACAAACACATCAAAATAGGCATAAATGACTAGTTCAACTACTTTTCCACCTTCCTAGGAGTTTATAAGTCAAAACAAATTACTTTGAGGCTTGTAGTGACTTGTCTTGCCTTGACAATCCGATCTTCCGACCCACGATCTTTCAACTTGAAATGCATGAGATGAGACACGTTAGGCATACATTGCCTAGTGAGGTAGTCATAAACAATATGAACAACATTATATCAAGTATCTATAGGTATGATCTCATACTTATCAATGTCAAAGCTATGACCAATATACAATATTTAGCATTTTCATTTCATCATGAATCCTTGGATTGAATCAAGATAGTGCATACATGAATTCCTACGCCTCGCCAAATCAATGAATGGTCTAGTCCCTCTGCCTCGCCAATATGACATGCCAATAGTATCCAATTTCTATTCAAATCCAAGGTTCCAATGTTCATATCCATTTCAAAAATCAATGAGTACTCCGATTACCAATGATTTCAATATTACCGATAGCCAATATGTCCTATAATCAATGTTTCATGGTTCGATGCCAATAACAATAATCAATGATTTCTTAGCAATGTTTTCAATAACAATATCTATACAATGACAATGCTCAATGAAGATACCAATAACTATGACCAATGTTTAATGACAAACTTATTGACACTTACCAAGGGGTCCGATTAACCATCCAATGCAATTTCTTCAATGACAATATTAACGATATAATCTAAATCATCAAATAAAGATTCGGGAGGGCCTTTCGCCTAATCTCGAGACTCCGACTACACTCACCTTGACACTCTGAAGCTTTCAAGGCTTTCGGATGACAATTCCCTTGTTCCTAGCTTTGGATGGAGACGATGGATGCTCTTTATCAACGTCTTGAGCTAGGAAATCAATAAGAGACCATTAGGATCGATATTACGATATCAAATTCAATATAACAACATCAAAATCTATATTCTATTTCAATATATATGACAACGATGAGATATCCATGAATAGTCAAAACCCTAGCTTAAGATTAAGCTCGATATATCCATGAAATCCAACGATTGTTTGAGGATTATTTCTTACCCAAATGATAGCAATGATTCGATAACAATAACTTGAAGAAAATTTAAGCGTAAGTTTCCTCTCCAATGGAGGTGCTTGCTTGTTCAAGGTGAGGAAGAAGATGAAGAGATAGGGAGGTGCTTGGTTAATGGAATTTTCGGGTAAGCCTCATCTATTTTGTTTACTATGTTTTTAATAGAATAACTTTTCTTAAGGTGAAGCATTCTCACCAGAATAACCCACGTAGGCAAATTTTAATTGAAGAGAGGCTAATCACAAGGTTAGTCCTTTAATTTTCACTACATCATAGTTTTTCCCTCCAACTTGCAATTTCTTCAATTTAGTCACTGTAATATTTTCAGTACCATTAAATAGGGTCTGATGGCAATGATTTAATTCAATTAGAGTCCAATATCAATGATTAGCTAATCAATACTATATTTAGTCTTTATCGATGCAAAATTTACAGTTACCGAAACCCAATTCCGACTAGATCGGATTTTGGGGTGTTACAACTCTCTTCCCCTTAAGAAAAATTCGTTCTCGAATTTTTACCTGAACCGAAGAGATGTGGATATTGTTGTCTCATAGTCTCTTCGGGTTCCCAAGTGGCTTCCTCAACGGTGTGGCTCCTCTAGAGCACTTTAACCAATGATACAGTTTTGTTGCAATGCCTCTTGACTTCTCTTGCTAGAATTTGAATCGGTTCCTCCTCGTAGGATAGATTCGGTCAAAGTTCTACAGACTCAGGTTCCACAATGTGCGAAGGATCAGAACAATACTTCCTAAGCATCGATGCGTGAAAAACATCGTGGATCTTACTCAATTCTAAGGGTAACGATAGTCGATACGCCACGAAACCAACTCTTTCAATGACTTCAAAGGGTCCAATGAATTGGGGACTCAATTTTCCCTTCTTGCCAAACCTTAAAATCTTCTTCCACGGTGATACTTTGAGGAAGGTTTTCTCACCAACTTCGTACTCAATAGCTCTTCTCTTAAGATCATCATAAGCCTTTTGTCGATCAAAGGCAACCTTTAAACGATCATGGATAATGGTAACCCACTCTTCAGTCTCTCGAAGCAAATCAGGGCCTAACATCTTGCCCTCGCCAAGCTCCGACCAACACAATGGAGTTCTACATCGCCTACCATATAATGCTTCATAAGGGGCCATTTGGATTGATGCTTGGTAACTATTGTTGTAGACAAATTCAACAAGGGGTATAGATTTCTCCCAAGTTCCACCAAAGTCAATAATGCATGCCCGAAGCATGTCTTCCAAAATCTGTATAGAAAGGTTCAATAACAATGCAAGTTTCTAAGATTTCAATGGATAGATTTTTCAATAATTTACTTGGATTACCCTATCTGACTGACCGTTAGATGGAGGGTGAAAGGTTGTGCTAAGATTAACTCTGGTGCCCAAAGCTCCTTGTAAGGTTCTTCAAAACTGAGATGTAAATCGGGGATCTCGATCGGAGATAATAGACTTAGGTACTCCGTGGAGTCGGATTACTTCTTTGATATACAAGTCAGCTAGTTTAGGAAGACCGTAATCCATTCTAACCGGTATAAAATGAGCTGACTTTGTGAAGCAATCTACAATAACCCATATAACATCAGGCTTCACGAGAGTTGACGGTAAACCACTAACAAAATCCATAGTGATCTTTTCCCACTTCCATTTCGGTGGGTCGATAGGCTGCAAAAGTCCGGTAGGAGCACAATGTTCTGCCTTAACACGTTGGCACGTGAAGCATTTGGAAATGAAATCAACTATGGCCTGCTTCATGCCTGACCACTAATAAAGTTCCCGTAGGTCCTTGTACATCTTTACAGACCCGGGGTGGATAGAAAAAGAACTCGAATGAGCTTCAAAAGGAATATCGGTGCGAAAAGATTCATCATTAGGTACACAGACTCGGTCATGAAAACACAAGAGTCCTTCTAAATTAATTATGAAGTCAGGGTGGTCTGATAGCTTAGAGACAATGGATTGAAGCTCAGGATCTTGTTATTGCAAATCCTTGATTCGTGAAACGATGGTAGACTGAACCTGAAGTTCAGCTACAAGGCAATAATGCTTTCGAAGTCAGAAATGAGCGTTAATTGGTCGAGGGGATACAACATAGCAATGTTACAATAAAATAACGTACTATACAATACATATGACTCCAAATTTATTGTCAATGCTTACCAGACAGAGGTTTGCGGCTGGGTGCATCAGCTACAACGTTGGCATTGCCTAGGTGGTAATCAATAACAAGATCGTAATCTTTAAGGAGTTCCATCCACCTCCGTTGCCGAAGGTTCAACTCTTTCTAAGTCAACAGATACTTAAGGCTCTTATGGTCGGTGAAAAGAAAACATTTTTCTCCGTAGATATAATGTCTCCATATTTTTAACGCGAAGACAACTGCAGCCAATTCAAGGTCGTTAGTGGGATAATTCATTTCGTGTGGCTTAAGTTGTCTCGAAGCATAAGCGATAACCTTGCCTTCTTGCATCAATACACATCCTAGCACAAGATGCGATGCATCACTATAAACTGTGTAGTCTTTTTCGGACTCGAGTTGGGTTAGGACAGGTGCGTAGGTCAACACTTGTTTCAACTGATCGAAACTTCGTTGTTGGATCTCGGTCAGAAAAAAAGGAGCTTCTTTCCTCAACAACTTAGTTAAAGGGGCGGCTATCATAGAAAATCCCTTCACAAACTTACGATAATAGCCCGCATGCCCAAGGAAGCTTCTGACTTCACCAATGTTTTTCGGTGGATGCCAATCTACAATAGCTTGAATTTTCTTCGGGTCCACCTGAATACCCGAAGCTGACACGATATGCCCTAGAAAGGCAACTTCAGTAAGCCAAAATTCACACTTAGAAAACTTTGCGTACAATTGCTTCTCCCTCAAGGTCTGAAGCACTATACGAAGATGATCTCGATGCTCCGCTTCATTCTTGGAATAGATCAATATGTCGTCTATAAACACCACTACGAACTTGTCAAGATATGGCCGAAAGACCCGATTCATCAAATCCATAAAAGCTTCTGGTGCGTTGCTTAACCCAAAGGGCATTACCAAGAATTCGTAGTGTCCATACCTCATACAGAAGGCAGTCTTTGGTATATCACACTCCTTCACTCTCATTTGATAGTAGCCCGACCTTAAGTCGATCTTGGAAAACACAGAGGCATCCTTTAGTTGATCGAACATGTCGTCTATTCTAGGCAATGGATATTTATTATTGATGGTTACTTTATTCAATTGTCTATAGTCAATACATAATCGCATAGATCCATCCTTCCTCTTAACAAAGAGAACCGGAGCTCCCCAGGGTGAAGAGATCGGATGAATAAAACATTTGTTCAATAAATCTTGAATCTGAGTCTTTAATTCTTTTAATTCCACAGCTGCCATACGGTATGGTGCAATGGAAATTGGAGCAGTCCCAAGTTGCACCTCAATGCCAAACTCTACTTCACGGGTTGGGGGAAATCCTGGAAGTTCATCAGGGAATTCACATACGGTGTCAATGTCTCGCAAATGTGGCTCGTCTCTAGACTCTGACGCCAAAGCGTACAATGATGGATTTCTCGCGTTCATCAATACAACACTCTCCTTACCCAGACCCCGGAGATACAATTTCCTTTTACAACAATCTACCTAGGCTTGATGCTCCCTAAGTCAATCTAAGCCTAGGATGACATTGAATTCATGCATCGGTAAAGCCAGCAAATTGGCCAGAAAAGGAATCCCTTAGATCATTAAGGGGCAGTTCTTACACACTACCCTTATAGTGACACAATCTTCTAGGGGATTGGTTACAGAAATCCTCGATGCTATTGGTTCATAAGACATATTATAATTCTTGACTGCAATGGTACTTATAAAAGAATGAGTAGAACCAGGGTCAATCAAGGCATATAAAGAATGCAAATATAACTCGATGGTACCTGCAATAACATCAGGTTCATCCTCTTCTTCTCTGCCTCTCACATGATACAATTGGGCAGAAGCTTTTGAATCTTGCTTGTTAAAGGGTTTCCATGGACCACTCGACCGTTCAAAAGTTCCCGAAGATCCTTGCTTCAATCCTTTACCTTGAAAGGATTAAACAGGAGAAGAAGAAGTAGTCGGTGTGACAACATATTTGGTTGCATTCAAAGGGCAATCACGAATACAGTGACCCTGCTCACCACAATAGTAACAGGCTCCAGTATGCTTACGGTATTGACCCGCTGGATGCCTATTCTGACAATAATTACAAAGTGGATGTTGGTTGCCTCAGTTTGAACCTCCAGTACTATCAACAGCCGCTGCTTTGGCAAATGACTACGTCACAGACTGAGGTCTATCAATGTTTCCAGAACGAGAGGGCTACGGATAGATATTATGTTTGGTGCCTTGATATCTCTCTTTCTTGTTCCATCTCAGAGGTCGAGAATCATCTATGTACCTCTTCTCAGACTTTCTAGACCCCGCAACTCGTTGAGCTCTCTGTGCAGCTTCGATGGCCTTAACTCGATTCACCAAATCTTGGAAATCAGAAATGCCTAACGCAGTGAACATTAGGCGTAGTTCATCGTTGAGCCCTGCAATGAACATCTGGTACTTTTCTTCCTCCATCTTTATATATTCTGCACCATATCGATAGTACTTGCAGAAATCATGTATGTATTGTTCGATCGGTCGTCCACCTTGTTTGAGGTGAAGGAAGATGCTTCATCTTTCAGCAATGTAAAATTCACTGACATATTTCTTGTGGAATTCTTTAAGGAAGAAGTCCCAAGTCACTGTATCTTCAGAAACTATTAAAATGGTAGTTTCCCACCAATGAAGTGCCTCATCGGCCAGTAAAGCGATGGCACACTCAAGTTTATGCTCATCCGAGCACTGAAGTTTCTTATTCAGAATTCGAAAGGTGTTGTCCTACCAGTACTCAACAACTTCAGGGTTGTCATCATCTTGTCCAGTTAAGGTATAAGCTCGATACTGTGAGTGTTTATCGGTAGGGGATCGAGTGTATTGAACGACAGGGGTGATGGGTTGCACAACTTGTTCGGCCCTCATAGCATTCATAAACTGCCTGAACATGTCGGTCATGTTCTTATAACACTCGGCATGAGCGGTAGGGGATGCGGGCTTAGTACCCTAAACAAGAGGGTCCTGCGGTTGCGGTGGGTTCTGAGGATTTCCTCCTCTAATCTCCTCGCCATGCGTCGAGGAGCCGGTAGCAAGCTCGTCTATGTGAGCTTCGTTAGTCCCAGACATATCTATATGAAAGATCAGATTAGTCGACAAGTCAAATATACACAATATATAACTCATATGTGGCAAAATAATACAATAACAATGCAACAAGCTTCGGTTTAGTTCTATAATCGACTAAACTCTAGCTCTGATACCACAAATGTAACACCCCCTTCTCGGTCTGGTCGAGAACCGGCTCGGAGGATGTTGAGTTTTAAGGTGCTCCATTCCTTCAACCGATCTTGCTCACCAAGTGGTGGAGAAGTGGAATTTTGGGTGGATGTGGTGTGGAAGCTAAAAGATAAATGACACAATGATTTTAGAGTGGTTCAACCTTCTAACCAAGGTCTACATCCACTACCTTAGCTTCCCACTAAGGATTTCCAATCAATCCACTATTGATTCGCCCTCTTTTCTAGGCTTAGGAGGAAACCGTTATACACCGATCAAGCTTTCTACCCAAAGCCTTGATCAAACCCTCTTTACAAAGAGAAAAGATAAGCAAACTTAAATACCTCTAATAGGTGATTGTTTGCACAAATAAGCTCTCACCCAACACCTAAAACACTTGAGCAAATTTGACAATTTTGGCTCACTAGTGTTTGTCTATACAAAAGAAATGACAATTTAAGTACAAAGACAATTCTTGATCATTTGTTGATTGACAATTGAAGCATTAACCATTACTTGATGCTTGGAGGTCCCTTTTATACTCCTTAATGAGTTTGTAGCCGTTGGAGACATAATTTCCCACCATAAATGTTGTTCTGCTGCTAACCGTATCGAAACGCTCGAACCCGTTTCGATACGCTCTTCAAGTAGAAAGAGCCGTTGCAACACCCGTATCGAAACGCTCTTGGCCGTTTCAGAACACTCGTATCGAAACGCCTTTCACCGTGTCGAAACGATCTGCATTTAAATGTTAGTTGGGAAATAGTCGTTGGGGTTTATGACCGTTGTGGTCGATGCCACGTAGGCGTATCGAAATGGCATAGCCCGTATCGAAACGCTCGACAAAAATCTCATCCAGAAAAGACTCATTTCGATACTCGTATCGAAATGTTTTAACACTGGAAGACCCCATATCGAAATGCCTAAGGTGTTTCGATACACCTGGATGGTTTTGTTTAGTTTGGCTTTGAAAACATGTAAAAACCTTTAAAAACATCCCTTAAACATAGTTTCAAGTTATTTGGACTTTGGAAATAGTTTTGAATTCTTTTTTAAATCAGTCCAAAACATTTTTCAATTATTATATCAAAACATTAGTTCTACAATCTCCCCTTTTTGATATAATAAAACTAACTTGAAAAATTGTTTGGGTTCTCCCCCTTTAAGTTTAAAAATGTGAATAAAAGATTAAAGATATGAAATCAACTAAAGTTCCCCCTTATTCATTTGAAAATCCAATTTTTCAAACCACATTTCTCCCCTTTTTGTTATATCAAAAAGAATTCAAAAAACTTTTAAGTTTAAAATAACAATAGAGGTAAAAACAATGAAAAAATTAAGAATTTTGGTTTTAAAATGGCTCCCCCTTACTCAAAGCATCATAAAAATGTTAGTCCAACATATATGATCATCTAGTTGAATTAAATGAAAAATAAATCAAATAAAAAAAACAAAAACAACTAGATTTTACCACACTTGAACTCAAGGGAGGATGTGAAGCCTTCCTTCTTCAAGTGTTCTTCCTTGTGTGCATGGAGCTCCCCCTCAAAGTTTGACTTGTTGATCACTCTCCATCACACCTTGCAAAATACAATCAAGTGATTCTTGGTATTCAAATTGCTTTGGATCCATAAACGTTAGTGGCACAAAACTTAGTCCCCTTAGGAATCCATTTTTCAATGTCATCCTTTTTAATTGAAGTGCTAAGTCCTTTTGGGGCCCAAATACTTCTAAAACATTTTCCTTTTACAAATCTAGGGGCACTAGATTGTCTTACATAAAAATTTGATTTTCCAAAATCATTTTTCTTTTGAAGTTCATTGGAAATCAAATCTTTTTTCTTTTTGAACTTTAAGAAGCAAATTTTGTAAATCAAAACATTTTTGTTCAAAATCTTTCAATTTTGCTTCAAGTTCAATATTTGTTTTGGAAAGCAAATCATTCTCAATTTTTATTTTTGAAATCAACTTTTTGTTTTTGGAAAATAATGCCTTGAATTCCAAAAGTAAATCATCATAGGCATCTTGCAACTCATCAAATGTATATGAATTTGAAATAGATGAGTTAGAAGTTACCTCCCCCTCATTGAGGGCCATCAAGCATAGGTGGGCTACTTCATCATTGGTGGAGTCTTCATCGCTCCATGTGGCCACATATGCTTGCTTTGAAGATGATCCCCTTTTGTTGGACTTGTGGGGTTCCTTCATCTTCTTCCTCGATTCATGCTTGGAATTGTCCATTTTGCTCTTCATGAACCGGGCATATTTGTTGAAGAGATAGGCCATCTCTTCATCTTCACTTTCCTCCTCACTAGAATCTACATGATGACAAGTGGAGGACTTGAGAGCAATGGCATTTGTGTTGATGCCAAGCCCTTTGATCTTCTTCTCTCCCATAGCTCTAATTTCTTCCCTCTTCTTCTCATCTTCTTTGTTCTTCTTCATGATTTGATGAGTAAGGAGTGACCCCATGAGTTCATCAAGCTTCAAGGTCTTCAAATTCTTGGCTTCGATGATGGTGGTCCTCTTTGAGTCCCATGACTCGGGAAGTGAGTATATAAGCTTTCGGACAAGTTTCTCCTCCAGAATGGCTTCTCCATAGCTCTTGAGACCATTGGTGATTGTGGAGAACCTATCAAACATCTTCTCGATGTTTTCTTTCGGATCCATCTTGAAGTTCTCATACTCTAAAGTGAGGAGCCCAATCTTAGTCTTCTTCTCATAGATGGTTAGGCCAAATGCACAAAAGAGGATGTGCAAGGATTTGCAATTTAGCTCTATCTTCTTGCGATCGTCGGCACTCCACTCCGCTTTGCTTCGTTGAGACATGAACGGACCAGCTTCAACTATGTCTCATAGCTTGTAATCTCTAGACTTGATGAAGAACTTCATCTTTTTCTTCCAATGGGCATAGTGAGTTCCGTCGAAGAAGGGCGGTTTGTCGATGGATTGCGCCATTGAGCCAGTTGTGTGAAATGATGATCGAGCTTGCCAGATCTTCTCAATAGGATGTTAATCCTCTTTGATTGAGCCAAGCTCTGATACCAATTGTTGAGTTTGAAGGTGCTCGATTCCTTCAACCGATCTTGCTCACCAAGTGGTGGAGAGGTGGAATTTTGGGTGGATATGGTGTGAAAGCTAAAAGATAAATGACACAATGATTTTAGAGTGGTTCAACCTTCTAACCAAGGTCTACATCCACTACCTTAGCTTCCCGCTAAGGATTTCCAATCAATCCACTATTGATTCGTCCCCTTTTCTAGGCTTAGGAGAAAACCCTTATACATCGTTAAAGCTTTTTACTCAAAGCCTTGATCAAACCCTCTTTACAAAGAGAAAAGATAAGCAAACTTAAATCTCTCTAATAGGTGATTGTTTGCACAAATAAGCTCTTACCCAAAACCTAAAACACTTGAGCAAATTTGACAATTTTGGCTCACTAGTGTTTGTCTATACAAAGAAATGACAATTTAAGTGCAAAGACAATTCTTGATCATTTGTTGATTGACAATTGAAGCATTAACCATTACTTGATGCTTGGAGGTCCCTTTTATACTCCTTAATGAGTTTGTAGCCGTTACTAGCCGTTGGGGATGAATTGGAGCCGTTGGAGACATAATTTCCCACCATAAATGTTGTTCTGTTGCTAATCGTATCGAAACGCTCGAACCCGTTTCGATACGCTCCTTAAGTAGAAAGAGTCGTTGCAACACCCGCATCGAAACGCTCTTGGCCGTTTCGGAACACCCATATTGAAACGCCTTTCACTGTATCGAAACGATCTGCATTTAAATGTTAGTTGGGAAATAGTCATTGGGGTTTATGACCATTGTGGTCGATGCCATGTAGGCGTATCAAAACGGCATAGCTCGTATCGAAACGCTGGGCAAAAATTTCATCCAAAAAAGACCTGTTTCGATACTCGTATCGAAACGTTTTGACACTGGAAGACCCCGTATCGAAATGCCTAAGGGTGTTTCGATACACCTGGATGGTTTTGTTTAGTTTGGCTTTGAAAACATGTAAAAACCTTTAAAACATCCCCTAAACATAGTTTCAAGTTATTTGGACTTTGGAAATAGTTTTGAATTCTTTTTAAATCAGTCCAAAACATTTCTCAATTATTATATCAAAACATTAGTTCTACAGAGGTGATATCGATACTCAATACAGAAGACAGTGCGATAAAAATTTCATTTTAATATTAACTTTTAAACCAATATCGTACAATAACACAATACCTCAATACAATTTAGTCTAATTAATCCATATGAAGCTATAATTAATCAATCGGGGCTAAATTGCAACTAATATAAGTCTTAGGGATTAAACTGTAAATTCAAAAATTTAGAGGTCCTTCAATGCAATAGACTTTACCAGATTGGAATTCACAACGTTATTAACACACTTGTAAAATTTCATACCACTTGGAGACCCCTTTACTCAACCAATTTAATATTTCAATATTCAGTGACTAAACTCTGAATCTTTCAAATTGTTTAATGTGCCTTTAACTAACTTAACTAACCCCATATCAAAACACCATAGGACTGTTTCAGACCAAGTGAACGATGGTAAACCCTTTTTGACTTTACCCTTTAGATCGTATCGATACGGGCATGCCTCGTACCGAAACGAGTTGACTTCATTTGACCGTGACTTTGACTCGTTTCGATACGCTATAAACTCGTATCAAAACAAAGGATTCCATAGGCAAAATGTTTCAAAACGACCATGAACCATTCTGATATGCCCTATTCGTCAAGCCAAATTATGCTTACCTGTATCGGAACGCCATCACCCGTTTCGATACGGTCTAACCTGTAATAACATATTTTTGCTGGTATTTATTCAATTTGACGCACTAAAAGATGTCCAAATGCAACAAAACTTCATACACAATATTTCAATGGTATAAACTACTAGCATGCCAAATTTCACGATTATACGAATATGTTTACTATGTTTTGACCTTCATGAGTCAAGTATGCACTTAAACCATTTTAAGCCAACCAAAAAGGCCATTTAGGCCCATTAACCACATTACAACTTGGGCATTTCACAAACACATCAAAATAGGCATAAATGACTAGTTCAAATATTTTGCCACCTTCATAGGAGTTTATAAGTCAAAACACATTACTTTGAGGATTGTAGTGACTTGTCTTGCCTTGACAATCCGATCCTCTGACCTATGATCTTTCAACCTGAAATGCATGAGATGAGACACGTTTGGCATACATTGCATAGTGAGGTAGTCATAAACAATATGAACAACATTATATCAAGTATCTATAGGTATGATCTCATGCTTATCAATGTCAAAGCTATGACCAATATACAATGTTTAGCATTTTCATTTCATCATTAATCCTTGGATTGAATCAAGATAGTGGATACACGAATTCCTACACCTCGCAAAATCAATGAATGGTCTAGTCCTTCCGCCTCGCCAAATCAATATAGGTCGTAGCCTTAGGACCGTAGTCCACTCGTACACTGAGCTCAGGAAATATATGACATGCCAATAGTATCCAATTTCTATTCAAATCCAAGGTTCCAATGTTCATATCCATTTCAATAATCAATGAGTATTCCGATGACCAATGATTTCAATATTATCGATAGCCAATATGTCCTATAATCAATGTTTCATGGTTTGATGCCAATAACAATAATCAATGATTTCTTAGCAATGTTTTCAATATCAATATCTATACAATGACAATGCTCAATGAAGATACCAATAACTATGACTGATGTTTAATGACAAACTTACCGACACTTACCAAGGGGTCCAATTAACCATCCAATGTAATTTCTTCAATGACAATATTAGCGATATAATCTAAATCATCAAATAAAGATTCGGGAAGGCCTTTCGCCTAATCCCGAGACTCCAACTACACTCAGCTTGACACTTCGAAGCTTTCAAGGCTCTCGGATGACAATTCCCTTGTTCCTAGCTTTGGATGGAGACGATGTATGCTCTTTATCAACATCTTGAGCTAGAAAATCAATAAGAGACCATTAGGATCGATATTACGATATCAAAATCAATATAACAACATCAAAATCTATATTCGATTTCAATATATATGACAACGATGAGATATCCATGGATAGTCAAAACCCTAGCTTAAGGTTAAGCTCGATATATCCATAGAATCCAGCGATTGTTTGAGGATTATTGCTTACACGAACGATAGCAATGATTCGATAACAATAACTTGAAATTTCTTCAATTTAGTCACTGTAACATTTTCGGTACTATTCAATAGGGTCCGATGGCAATGATTTAATTTAATTAGAGTCCAATATCAATGATTCGCTAGTCAATACTATATATAGTCTTTAACGATGCAAAATTTTCAGTCATCGGAACCCAATTCTGACTAGATCGGATTTTGGGGTGTTACAAGTGTAGTATCCACCGTGCCTTTTTCAAAACCTTTTTTTAATCAAAAAGTTTAAAAGCCTTTCATACCAAGCTCTAGGAGCTTGTTTTAAACCATAAAGAGCTTTGATTAATTTAAAAACGTGATTTGGAAATTTAGGATCCTCAAAACCCGATGATTGTTCAGCATACACTTCTTCATTTATAAAACCATTTAGAAAAGCACTTTTTACATCCATTTGAAAAAGCTTGAAATCATTGTAACATGTAAATGCTAGAAGCCTCCTAATAGCTTCCATTCTAGCTACGGGTGCATATGTTTCATCAAAATCAATTACCGCTTCTTGAGTGTAACCTTGAGCAACAAGTCTAGCCTTGTTTCTCACTATGTTACCACTCTCATCTAGTTTATTCCTAAACACCCATTTAGTTCCTATAGTAGATTGATTACTAGGCCTATCAACTAATGTCCATACTTTACTTCTCTCAAATTGATTAAGTTCTTCTTGCATGGCTAAAATCCAAAAATCATATTTTAATGCTTCTTTGATATTTTTAGGCTCTATGCATGAAATAAATGCAACATGGTTCATTAATTTAAGAGAAGAGCGAGTGATTACCCCCTTGGATGGATCACCCAATATTTCACAACTCTTGACATAGTTGAACTCATTTGGGTAAGTGACCTCCTTTTCTTCAAGAGCCAAATCCCTTAAGGCTTCAAGAGGTGGATCTTGTGGTTCCTCTTCTTTGGTTTGAATCGCATCCACCTTCGATGTTTGTCCTTCATTAACGGCTTCAATGATTCCTACATCATCATCATCACAAGAATCCTTCCTCGAGAGGAGGTTATCATCGAAAACAACATGCATGGACTCTTCTACTACTAAAGTTCTCTTATTAAATACAAGATAGGCTTTAGAGTTTAAAGAATATCCTAAGAAAATAGCTTCATCACTTCTAGCATCAAATTTACCTAAGTTGTCTTTACCATTGTTTAAAACAAAACACTTGCAACCAAATGGATGAAAGTAACTAATGTTAGGCTTCTTAGATTTTAAAATCTCATATGGTGTTTTCTTTAAAATAGACCTAATCATTACTCGATTTATAATGTAGCAAGCGGTATTTGTGGGTTCCACCCAAAATATTTAGGTAAATTATTTTCGCAAAGCATGGTTCTAACCATTTCTTCTAAAGTTCGATTTTCCTCTCAATTGTCCCATTTTGTTGAGGAGTGCGAGGTGCGGAAAAATTATAGCTAATCTCATTTTCATTTAAATTTTTTTAAAACTCAACTTTTGAAACTCAGTTCCATGATCACTTCTAATGTGAGTAATTTTAAGTTCAATATTATTTTGGGTTATTTTAGAAAATGTGATGAATTTTTCTAAAGCCTCATCTTTTGTACTTAAGAATAGAACCCAAGTAAACCAAGAATAGTCATCTACAAGCACAAAAGCATATGATTTACCACCCAAGCTCATAGTTCTAATTGGACCAAAAAGATCCATATGAATCAATTGTAAGCATCTACTAGTAGAAACATCATTAATGGACTTAAATGAAGTTCTATGGTGTTTACCCTTAGAGCATACATCACATATTTTATCATTAGAGAACTTAAGTTTGGGTAAACCTCTAACTAGATTAAGGGAAACTAATTTCTCTAAAATACTCATGCTAGCATGTTCTAATTTCCTATGCCAAAGCCATGAATCATGTTCATCATATGCATCTAAGCATGTAATGAATGTTTTTATTTCATTGAAGTGCACCATATAGATATTTCCTATCCTATGCCATATGAGCATCAATCAATTTGTTTTAATGTTCATTATTTTACAACCACCTTGATCAAAGAGAACATTAAAACCTTTATCACACAATTGACTAATGTTCAACAAGTTGTGTTTTAGACCATTGACAAGCAATACATCTTCAATGAGTACGGTTGAGAGATTAACAATGGAGCCAATACCCTCAATATGGCCTTTGGAGTTGTCACCAAATGTCACTACTCCACCATGCTTTGACTTGAGCTCCTTGAATCTACTATTGTCTCCGGTCATGTGTCTTGAGCATCCACTATCAAGGTACCATGTGTTTTAACTTGAAGCTTTGGCCTTGTAGTAATGCCCCCTACAAACAAAGATTGGTTCTTTGATTTTGGTACCCAAATCATTTTAGGTCCATAAGTGTTAGCTCCCAGAAGTTTGGTTCCCTTAGGAATCCAAGAAGCAATATCATTTACATTATTAGAAACAATGAGTTCCTTAGGAACTCATACACTCATAATTCTTTTTACTTTAGATTGCTTTTGAAAGCTTATTTGTTTGGGGTAAAAAGGTTTTCTCTTTACATATTGGGTTTTAGAAGAATTTCCCTTTTTAAAATTATTTTTCCCAATAGTAAGAGAAGTTTTAAGATTATCCACCTCCTTGGTATGATAATCTTGAAAATCGGAAAGAAGTTTTTCTAAATCAGTGTTTTTCTTTTTAAGATCATTTGAAAGATTAATCAAATACAAAACCTTCTTTTCCAATTCGGGATTGGTTTTTAAAAGAGACTTGTTTTGATTTTTTAAATCAGAAATGTTTTTCTTATTTTTCAAAATAGACTCTTTGTATTTTTCAAGCAACTCGTCATAAACATCTTGTAACTCATCATATGCATCATATAATTTATTGTAAGTAAGAGATGATGAGTTAGAGTTTACCATTGATTCCTCCTCAAATGCCATGAGACAAAGGTTGGACACTTCCTCCTCCTCTTCGGATGACTCCTCGTCACTCCAAGTTTCCACTTGAGCTTTGAGTTTTTTCTTCTTCCCAAAACTTTTCTTTCTCATTTGAGGGCACTCGGATCGGATATGGCCGGGCTTCTTGCACTCATAACAAATGATTTGATCATTCTCTTCTTCTTTACTCCTAATCTTGAAGTCCCATTTTCTATTGAATTTTCTTCCTCGGTTGGACTTCATGAATCATGTGAATCTTTTGGCCAACATAGTTATCTCTTCATCGTCCTCTTCACTAGAATCATTATCGTTGTATGAAGCTTTAAGTGCGATTCCAATCTTCTTTTCAACCTCCTTCTCAACTTTCTTCTCTTCTTTATTCTTCTCTTCTTCCCTCCCTTGTTTTATGATCTCATGAGTGAGTAGAGATCTAACAAGGGCATCAAGCTTGAGAGTCTTCAAACCTCTAGCTTCGATAATGGTTGTTCTTTTTCCATCCCAAGATTTCGGAAGGGAATATAGTAGCTTCCGGACTAGCTTGTCTTCGAGAATGACTTCACCGAAGCCCTTTAGTTCATTGACGATTAACGAGAACCGATCAAACATCTTGAAGGCGCTTTCATCGGGTTTCATCTTGAAATTTTCATAACTTAAATTGAGCAGCCCGATCTTCGTCTTTTTAACATCGCTAGTTCTTTCATATGTGGTCTCGAGGGTATCCCAAACTTCCTTGACGTTTTCGATTGAAGACACCTTTGAATAGATATCGGGACCGAGAGCACAAAAGATCATATGCAAGGCTTTATCATTGACTTGCAATCGCCTTCTATCTTCGTGGGTCATCTTGGCTTTGATCTTTGGGACTAATCTTTCTTCACCATCTCTCTTCATAGGAATGCTTGGCCCATCTTCTACCACGTCTCATACCATGTAGTTGTTGGATTTGATGAAGAGTCGCATCCGATTCTTCCAATATGGGTAGTTATCCCCATTGAATAATGGTTGTTTGGTGGTGGATTGAGACTCATAGAGGTTGGAGCCGGAGGTGGATGTCATTGCTTCAATTTTTTGTTGATCAAACTCTCATAGAATCGACTCAAGAGGGTTGTAATTATTCCAATGAGTGTGGCTCTGATACCAATTGTTGGGTTGATCAGTCGATTGCAAATGGCCAAGAAGGAGGTGAATTGGTGATTAAAATTTGAAGGGAGAAAATGGATGAATGAAAAATTAATGGACACAAGGCAATTTATAGTGGTTCAAGTTCCTAAATAAACTCTACTTCCACTACCTTAGCTCCCACTAAGGATTTCCAATCAATCCACTAATTGATTCTTCCCCTTTTCTTTGATGAGGAGGAAACCTTACAAGACCGATTAAGTTTTCTACCCAAAGCTTAATCCAACTCACTCTTTACAAAGAAGAAGTTTGGTAAACCTTACAATTACCTCTCAAAGATTGATGTTTACCCAAATACAATTAATCACACCTCAAACTCTTAATAAAATTTACAATGAAAGACTCAATTGAGTTGGGTACAAAAGATTTGACTCTAAAATGCTCAAGGTTTGGATTTGAATGCTTTGATGTTGTTTGAAGGCTCAATAGTTGTTGTTATAGCATTTGGGACTTATTTTATACCCTTAAATTGATTTCTAGCCGTTTGGGTGGTTGAGGTCATTAATCTAGCCGTTGGGATGCAATTTCCCGCAATAAATGCAACTCAACAACCTACTATATCGGTACGGTTCGTGGGCGTATCGGTACTTGTCTCAAAGAAGAAAGAGTCGGTGTGACTGAAAACAGGGCATATCGATACGCTTGAAGGGCGTATCGGTATGGTATTAAGAGGTGTGTCGATACGATAAGCCGTATCGATACGATTTTTGCTCACTGGAATCTTGAATTATTTCTTTGTAAAGGGCGTATCAGTACGCTTCCTTAGCGTATCGTTACAGTTCAACGGTCATTTGAAATTCTGGATTCCAATAACCGACAAGCCAACGTTCGAATAATAAATGAATTTTTTTTTTTGCAAAGGTCAGCATATTGTATCGATACGGTATAGGACCGTATCGGTATGCTATAGCATTTAAAAATGTTTTTCTTTGAAAACCGCATCGATATTGTCCCGATGAGTATCGATACGCTATGAACGATTAAAATTCCAGTGTTGAAAACCCATATCGATACGCCTAAGGGTATCGATACGCCTGGGCATTTTATTACTTTTTGGCTTGAAAACACTTAGAAAATTTGAACCCTTTTAATGTGTTTTGACTTGAAATAGTATTTGGTTCAAAATGGCTTGTCAATTTGTGAGTCTTTGAAAATATTTAAAATTTATTGTTTTGCAATTTAGTCCCTAAGGTAAATTGTTATATCAAAATCAATTTTTGTTTTACAATTTATTATTCAATATCACAAAACAATTTTTAGGAATCTAGATGAAAAAATATATATACTTTAAATACTTATTTTGACCAAAAAAATACTTTAGCTACCTATTTTGGCCAAAAATATATTTTAAGTATTTACTTTGACGAAAAAATATTTTAATTACATATTTTGAAAAAAATAACTTTAAGTACTTTATTTAACCAAAAAGTATACTTTAAATACGTATTTTGACCAAAAAATACTTTAAGTACTTGAATAAAAAAAACAGAATACTTTAAGTATTTATTTATAATATAAGCCAATTTTCAAGTAAGATTATAATTTAAATTTTAATGTTATAAATAAATTAAATTTAATTAAAAAAATTATTTTGTAATAAAATTTTATAATATTTAATTTAAATTAACCAATTAATAAATTAAATATCAATGATTATAAATAGACAAATTAACTATACTATTGATATCCTATATTCAAATCCTTTTTTACATATACTAATTATCAAATCAATTATGTTTTACAATAATCATCTAACATAATAGAACTATTAACCATAGCGACTCTTCTTTAACCTTAGCCGCTCTCTACTTTGATCAATCTCTTTGATTGGTGGTCGACAGTCAATTTTAGTTTTAGTTGTCGACCATCGGATCTATTAGTTTTCTTGTTTTTTTGTCTTAATAAGAATCTCTTTCTCTGTCCTTGTGACACGTTTTTTTTTTCTGTCTTTGTGACATGTTTTTATTTTTGTTTCGTGATTTGGTTCATCTGTCTTTGTGGCATGTTTCAGCATACCCTAGCGATCGATTGTTGTTCACACAAAGATTCAATTTGCACTAGTTTCTGATTTATGTTTTTTTCGGTGGTCACTTAAAAAGTTATATCCTCACTCGGTTGATGGTTGTTTGCGGATAAAATCAATCTTGAATAGCGTTACTTTTTGCTTGACAGTTCGGATCACGCACTACTCTTTTTTTCTTTATGTGTCTTGTTTAAACAGAGATAAAGAGATTCATGAAATTGCTACATTTTGATGGTATGCTTATTTCTATAAAAGTTTTTATTTTTTATTTTTGGGTTAGAAAATTTTTTTGGGTTGTTTAATCTATTTTTTTTTCTAATTTTTCTATAGATATAATAAAAATTTAGTTACTTTTATCAGAAAGAACTAACTATTAAATGTTAAGTTAAAACTGAAGAGTAAACTTTTATTGTCACAAGCACGAACCAACTTGCCTCAATGGTTAAGGAAACGGTTGTTGTTCCTAGAGGTCACAGATTCGAGCACCAGCAACTACAGCAGGGTGATTGAGCGTTCATTATCAAATGGTTGAGAATATATTTAAAACAGATACTACTTGTAATCACTTTAGCTTTCCTCAAAAAAAAACTTTTATTGTCACGAATATTTACCATGCATTAATACAAACATTAAAGTCTTGAGCATAATATGATAAACATAACACGAGCCTAATCAAAGTTTTCCAAGCCCTACTTAACACATAAAAAAGATTATTATCGCTAATTATTATTAGTTTTATTTTATTTTTTCCTCTAATAAAAGAGCTGAGGCTGTTCCTGATGATGTGTCACGAGGTCATCAAGCAACCAAAGGTCCACCGAGTCAGGCTCAGCGTTCCCACTCAACTCAGTCGACGTCTCATCAGGCTCCAAACCCAGGAACGATTCCAGGCTCGAGATTTGCTCTTTCAGCTCCAACTCACTCTCCATTGAGTCACTCGGTCCATAAGCTTCATTCCCATAGCCAAAACCCATAAAAGGTTGTGGGGGTGGTGGGCTATTGGTTTCTGGACTCGCTTGAATCAACTCAGGAGACATGATGCACCTTCTCTTAGCCGGTGGCTGAGTTTGAGGGAAGTTGAGCTTTGCTTTGTCCCCACGGATGCGCTTGGCGGCTTCATCGTAGGCTCGAGCCGCTTCTTCAGCTGTGTTATAGGTACCGAGCCAGACTCGGACGCCTTTTTGAGGATCTCTTATCTCAGCTGCCCATTTCCCCCATGGCCTTTGCCTGATTCCTCTGTAGATGTTTTTCCGAGTTCGCTGAGTCTTGCCCCCTTTCTCTTTGCCTCGGCTTGCCTTCTGAGTCACCTCGTTCGTCACTGAAAATCACCCCAAACAACTTTTGACATCACAAACAACAGTAATGATAGTGACTTTAAACTGGAAAAATCAAAATTTTAACATTTTCTCTTATATGAAATGAAACCTCTGTTTCAGCTTTTAAAACCATTTCAGAAAAATTCAAGAACATGCAAGAAGCAAGAGAACATTGCAACAACACATAAACCGACATATAATCAATATCATGCAAGAAACAAACGAAAAAAAACATGGGTTTCCATAACAAAAAATCCAGAATTTGAAGAAAACCCAGAAGCAAAAACCATACCTTTGTCGAGCTGTTTGCCTTTGGAACCGACCTTGTCGTCGAACTGATTGAAAGAGTCTTTTCCATTGCTGTATTCCAGACCCAACAGGTCGGAGAATGTGTCGAGTTCAGACCAGAGATCCCGGGCGGTTAACTTCCGGCCACCCTTCACGGCGATGAAATCGGAAATGATTGCACCTCCACACATCTTCTATGGCGTCGTAAAAAGAGTTTCAATTTTTTTTTTTTTTGAAAGAAAATGGAGAAAATAAGAAAGAAAGAGCAGCAGGCAGAGAGGGAAAGGTTTATTTTTTGGGTTCTTAGATTTATAGAGTGATGACGATTACAATGCAACCAATCTCTGTAGATACAGACAATTTAATCTGTACTCATTGGTCTAATTTTGATTTTACTCTCTCTATCCTATTGAAATTTTAGAATTGATCTCTATAATTTATTATGGTACAATTTGATCCTCTTCTTTTAAAATGTTATTGGTAGGTCCGTATTGGTAATATTATATAAATTGTTACTATTAAAGTGATGATATGAATTTTTTTATTGTCATTCAATCGTAAAATTCGGGTCATTTAGGAATCTTGTCAACAATATTGGATAGTTCAACCAATTATAAATGGTTAGATTGTTTTATTAGTATCTATATTATACAAAAGTAGTATTTATAGTCCTTTTACTTTTGAAATTTTGATCACGATCCAAATAATACCTATTAAATTTATTAAGTCCAATTCATCAATTAATTATTGTAATACACATGAATTGTAGAATTAGTTATATTCTTAAACTTGACTAGTTTAAGTACATGTAATGTATAACATTGTCCTGTATTATTTGAGTCATGATTGAAAATTTAAAATTATATATATAATATCTAAAATTAATTAAATCGATTATATATAAGAACTATTGACATAATTGGATCATAATAAATTTATATGTCAATCATATATACGAGGAGGTTATTTTTAAAAACGCGTCATTACTTAATAAGAACAAGTCAACAACTAATGGTGTTTTTAGTAAGGATGGGTCGAGGGAAGGCTGGAGGGGACCGTAACTTCCTGAAAGTTTGAAATTCATATTTGATTTAGAAAATTAAAAAATATATATATCTTTATTAAAAATTTATTTTCGGCCCCTGAAATTTTATAGGTTTGTCTCCAAATAACATAAAATCTAACGTCCGTCCATGTTTTTTAATTTACATCTAATGATGACATTATAAAAGTAGTAGACCAATCATGTCCAAAATAAAAAGATTAAATGTTTAAATTCTTGCATAGAAGAGACTAGAGAGGCTTAAAATTGTAATTAGATCTTACTTATTTTAAAGGATATTCTTTTCTTTTCTTTATTTATTTATTTTTGTTGATCCTGATCGGACAGCTGAGAGAAAATCAGTGAGGTGGAGATCAAAGGGAGGAGATTCGAAGAGAGATACGTGGATAACACATTTCGAGGGTATAGATTATGGGCCGTACGATTCAAATGAAGGAAAAGTGGGTGGGGGTCCACAAAGTGGGGCCTGGTATGAGAGGGGAGTACGTGCCACGTGGGTGTGAGTGGTTGGGGAGGAAAAGGCGGGGCTGTCTCCGAGTGCGTGGTCTGAGCCGGGCTTTGGCGTAACGCACCTCAGAATTGGTCTAAAAGTAACGGCCCATGTGTAAGTAACCCACGATTATACTAATTGCCCTCCATTCGCTACCTATTTACAATCTTGTAACATAGTTAAATAAAGGGAAAATTACGCCGGTGGTCCCCAATCTATTACTATTTTCCTATTTTGGTCCCCAAACCATGTTTTTCGGCAAAATCGTCCCTTCTGTTACATAGTTCTCATGTTTTAGTCTCCGGCGTTAAATAGCTAACGGTTTTGCTGACGTGACATTTTTTTAAGAGGAGAGAGAAATGATTAAAAAATATTTAAAAAATGTCATGTCAGCAAAATCGTTAGCTATTTAACGTCAGGGGATCAAAACAGGAGAACTATGTAACAAAAGGGACGATTTTGCCGAAAAACATAGTTTAGGGACGAAAATAAGAAAACGGTAATAGTTTGGGGACCACCGGTGTAGTTTTCCCTTAAATAAATACTTTCTTGATAAAACAATTAAAAACGGACGTTGTTCATCCTATGAGATCCGTGTTCAGTCGCTCTGTTTACAAGATGCGTGTGACTGTGTGCATTGTTAAAGAGTTAAGAATATATATAAACAGATACTACCTTGTAATCACCTTAAACTATTAAAAAAAATACTTATATTTTTAAAAACAGGTCAAACTAGGTTTTGAGTCCCTCTACCCTAGTCTATTTTAGGATTTTGTCACCGTTTAGTTTGATACAGTTAATCTAAATCTTTAGCACCACTAATTTTTGTAGTTAATAGTTAGACTGCGGTATTATTTTTCTCTGAAAATTTATTTCAACACAAAAATAATTTATCTTGTATGATTTTTTATGACACTCGTGCAAAAATTATTCACATATAAAAAATAAGAGAAAAATATCGTATACACTGATAGTAAATTCCTTCACAAAATGCACTGACAATAATTTATGTTGTGTGTGCATTATTAAAGAACTAAATAATACTAAACACTGTAATAAAATCGCAATAAAGGCTAAAAATGTATTAATAATTGAGTTTGTAAAATTAAAATTGTGTACTAAATAATCACCCAAAATTAAAGTTAAAAGGATGTATAAGCCACAGCCCATAGATTTGTGTTGGAAAAAAAGCATAAGCATATGTACCTATAACAAGTAGGTAAAGTTGCAGGGTCAAATTCAAAGTGAAGAGCTGGAATGATAATTAGTTTCTCGAAAAGAATGAGAATTGATAAGTTGATAAATATATTGGCCTCATCATCTCCCAGGAAAAGAGACCAAACAAAGAAGCTGCAGGCTTTCAGGAACACAGCCTTTTAAAACAAATTGTGGACTCAGACCTCACACCCATCTTTAACTTGTGGTCGTGCCTATCTTGATTCTTGATAATAATAAAGCCAAACCCACTGTTGCCACTTGTGGTCCTTCCTTTCCCATTTCTTTTTTACCTTGCTTGCACCTTAAGGAAATCTGAATTTTACCCTACGAGGTTTTTTTACCACTTCTCTAATTATTTCAGTTCAACACATATAATAAATATACTGCTAGAAGCCTAGACTAACCGACTTGGTTCTGTCAATTGAACTAGCTGGTTCGAATTTTTACAACCAGATGGCATAATTCAATGAGGAATAAGAGTTTCCGGAGGATAATAATTGAGCCAATGGATATTTCTTCTTTAATGAGCTGAGTTATGAAACACAAAAGTTTGTTACAAATCTTAAATGACCACTGTCGCTGCTGCTTTGAAATTCGAAATACCATTAATTCTAGTGTATTTTTGTCACGTTCGGCACACAAATGATAATTTTAAGGAAAAAATATATTATTATATTTATATGAGTTTTAAAATAATTTGTATACAATAAATAAAGAGGAGAGTAAATTCACAAGTGAGAAAAATGAGTTATATATTTAAAATAAATAATATACATTATTTTATCTTTATTTAAAGTAAATCATGTGATTACTAACAATTAGTTAGTATAGTTGGATGAGATGCTAAATTTAAACAATGTCAGAAGTTTAAATATTCACATTGTGGATGCAGAAAACTTGATTGATGGGTCACCTTCATAATACGTCTATGCAAATTCAATCTGGATTAGTCGGCCAGTGTTAAAAAAGTAAAGGGTAAAATACATAGATCATCACTCAACTATCTTCTCACTCCTATTTTGATCACTCAACTTTCAAACTTTTCAATTTACTAACTTAACTTTCAGATTGCTCCTGTTTTGGTCACTCTTAAATATTTTATTATTATTTTTGAATTTTTTTAAATATGATTAAATATAAAAATAATTTAAATTAAATAATAAAGTCATATTTTATTATTATTAAATTTAAAAATATAAAAAAAATCACCAGTACCACCGGTCTCAAAATCGGCGACCATTTGATCCCAAATTACACCGATTGACTCAATTTGACACGTTAAGTTCGAATATGATGTTTGTTTCACCGAAAATTGTCCCGAAACTCACAAATTTCGTTCGAAACTTTTCGATTCCTCACTTTGATCTCTTTTTCGTGGACTTCAGACTATTTTTGGCAAATGGAGGTCACATTCAGACTTAGGGCTGAGACAAAGCAACTAGTGAAATCCAGGACTGATGGTCGTCTACGGCCGTAGGAAGTGGCGTCCGACGACGGAAAATGGTTGCCCATGAGCAGTTGAATTTAATTTTATATTTTAAATTATTTTATATTAAATAATAATAAAAATGCTAAAAATCCAATAATAATAATAAAATAATTGAGAGTGACCAAAACAGGAGCAATCTGAAAGATCAGTTAGTAAAATGAAAAGTTTAAAAGTTGAGTTATCAAGATAGAAGTGAGAAGATTGCTGAGTGGTGATCTGTATATTTTACCCAAAAGTAAATCGTGTGATTAGTTTAGGATTACTTAAGTTAAGGTAGTGTATTATTAACTAACTCATGTACTAAAATATGGAGAAAAGAATTGACACTTGGATCAAATATGGCATTTGTGTTTTATTTGTTGTCGTTTATGATGGAAGCTAGGAGATGATAAGTGAAAGCTACGCCTTTCTTTGGTGCAACTGTCCCCGTTTCAAAGAATTGCATGACCGAAATATATTAAATTATTGTTAATAAAATTAATTCCAACTCAAGTAATCAGTTCTTTTTAGGGAAATAATGGGTCAATTTTAATATTACAATAGAGATTGCAATTTGCTTGTTTCATTGTTCTAGTACACTCCTCTAATGACTTCAATTCAAATTCGACCCCATTATAGAAAAAAAGGTGAGGCTCTTTTGTCTGAATTCAAAGAACTTATCGTTTGTGTTTCCACTTTGATCAATTTGCCTAGTTGTTTTGGATGAATCTGACGTCTCCTGTTGGAATGTTGCATTTTGATTTTAACAGGTGTAGCAAACAAATTGACTTGAATCAACCTTGCAATCACAACATAAAAAAACAATTTTTAATAAGATGAGTCGAATGCGTGCACACACACATATATATGATTTGGTTATACAATGTAAAAAATTGTAAGTTTTGCATACTTTTTGGATTGTTGGATGAGAGAAATTAATGTCTGAGATTAACAATAGAATAAGTGAAGATTATCACTTGGGAAAAAAAGCAGTTAATCTCAATCATCCATTTCCACATCCAACGATCCAAAAAACGAATAAAACTTAAAAACTTTTACATTGTATAAGTGAATTCTAACCCCCATATATATATATATATATACAGGGTTACACAGTGTAAAAGTTTTTAAGTTTTACACGTTTTTGGATCGTTGGATGGGTGAAATGGATAACTAAGATTAACAGTAGAATATGTGAAGATTATCACTTGAAAAATAAGAGTTAATCTCAACCGTCTATTTCCCCATCCAACGATCCAAAAAACGTTAAAAGTTTTTACACTGTATAAGTGAATCCTAACCCTATATATCTATGCTATTCTATTCTTTAAAATATACAAAATTCCCCTCAACATAACGTTATATACCAAAAGTTCCCCTATGGTTTATCTTATGTTCCATGCATGTACTTCTTTGTACATGACATCTACATCTACATCCTATCGTATTCGGATATTGATATCGAAGTCTTAATCTCCAAATATACAAAGTATTTCGTAGTATAATTCGAATAATCAAGTAAATAATCGTATAACCAGATAAGATACACAATCTGAATCCAGGAACATGCTTCTTTCCTTTTCCCGTAGGTGGTTTGATGATTCTAGACTTCTTCATTCATCCTTAGTAAATTTCAAATATATGCAGCTTTAAAGTAAATAGCCATCCGTGAGGTAAAATTCTCTTATTCTGTTAAACTAATGCTTCTCGGGTTCGATTTCACTATATTGTGTAACATCTTCCATTAAAGAACAAAAAAAAAAACGAAAAAGAACATAACACCACCCAATACAATACAACAGGATACCAAAGCAAACAAGTATTGAATGACAAAATATATTGTTTTGAAAGCATACACCGAAGCTATTTAGGGATATCAAAGACGAGAGACGTTTCCAAACCAATATTTCAAAACAAGATGTAATACAAATCACACCATACACAAACCATCCACAGTGAGAAATTGAAAGACCGTGTATCTAGGGGGAAAGTTATTAATTCCCCTTAATTCTCTTCTTAGTAATGAGGCGAAAAAGGTATCAACCTAAATGAAGAATGATAATACAAAACAAAGGAATCATCGAACCTTCTAGTCCGCCATTTTAGCCAAGCGATGAACGGTACTTCTTGCGATTCTATTACCAGGATCAATCTTCAGAACATTTCTTAGATCTTCAGCCCCGAATTTGTATTTCTCCATGCTTTCGTACAAGAGTGCACATTGTACAAGGACGGACACATTAGTCTCATCGTGCTCTAGCACCTGGATAGAAAAATGGACTAGGTAACTTCATCAGTAAAACTAGTGGATCATCAATCTATATATTGATTTCAATTGATGCGATCGATACAAATACAACCAACGACATCTTGACGAATACAAAATCAAAGGAACTTGCAGTGTGCAAAGAGAGTACCATACTAATTATTCTAGTTTGCAATCAGGTAGTTAACCATGAAAAGGAGCCTAACCCTATTAACTTTTAAATGCTTGTTCTGGAGCCAACATCGGACCAAAGCTCAACTCCAAGTTACACTAACAGTTTGGGAGGATATTTGCATAGTATTAAGTAAATTCACAAATTCATTTGCAAACCATGTGCAAGCGATAAAATTTTAATATAAATATTCACATTAATAAGTAACTATAATATCTAAAAGTTTGAAGTCTTGTACCTTTGAACAATCAGCTACAACCTTCTTGTACTCCCCAACCTATTTATAGCATGAAGCCCTACATGATAAAACCTCCATGGAGGCAGCCTTATCGCTTGTCTTTTCAAGCAGAACCACTGCCCACGACAGCCACTTAATGGCATCAGCATACTGGCCTTGCTTCTGGTTGTCGATACCCTTGCTCTTAGCAGAAGATGCTGTGACACCAGCCGGGGGAGGAGGAAGCCCTTCAAGCTCTGTTGTCGAGCCGACATCGTTTCCTCCTCCTCCTCCAAACTCAGAGTCCCACCCCCAGTCGTCAACTCCTGAAAATTGCTGCTCTCCACCGCCACCAAATGCTTGAGCAGCAACTCCAGCCGAAGCTGAGGATGATGAAAAGAACATGTCAAGAGGATCACCGCCCGAGCTCTGAACGGACGATTGACTTTGAGATCCAACATTCTTCGTGATGGAATATGAACTGGACAGGGGTGATGTGAGAAGATGAAACAAGATTACAGAGAAGTAAAGAAGAAGAAAGCTTTTGTTATTGATAGAAAAGAATCAAATACAACTTATCTTTTACAGTACATCATATGTGCTTATATACACTGAGTTCCTAGAGAATAACAGACTAACAGATTCTTGATCTTTCACCTTGGGCTACAGCTCAACATCTAGACAGTTACAACGGCTTACAACAGCAATATACGAACATTCTTCCTATTTCCTCCCTTTTCTTAAGAAAGAAACATGTTCAGAAACACAACATACTTTCAAGATAAAACTTTGTTGACTTGTAGTTCTGCAGGTGAATACACTCTAAGTTTTTGTCGTAGATGTAAAAAGAAAGCTGCAGACAAAGGTTTGGTGAAGACATCTACTATTTGTTCTGAAGCAGGTACATAGTTGACTTGAAAGGATCCTTCATTGACCTTCTCTCTAACAAAGCTGAGATCAAGCTCAACATGTTTGAGCTTTGCATGATGAACTGGGTTGGCTGAGTGTGCAATTGCACTGGTGTTATCACACCATATCACTGGTACTTTAGAAAGCTGAATGTTCAGCTCAGCAAGAAGAGATTTTACCCACATGGCATCACACATGGAATCTGCCAAACTTCTAAACTCAGCTTCAGTGGAAGATCTGGAGACAACAGATTGTTTCTTCGAGCACCATGAAACAAGATTACCTCCTAAAAACAGACAATGCCCTCCTGTTGATCGTTTGTCATCCACATTTGTTCCCCAATCAGAATCAGTGTAACCAACAAGAACATTAGTCAACGAGTTGTTACTGAAAAAGAGTCCATGTTCTATAGTTCCTTTAAGATATCTAATAATTCTCTTGACAGCTTTCCAATGCTTGTCTCGAGGAGTCTGCATATATTGACTCACTTTATTAACTGAGTATTGTATATCCGGTCTAGTAGTGCATATGTGCTGCAAGGTTCCTACCACTTGTCTGTAAAGGGTACAATCTTCAAAAGGATCTCCATCATTCAAGGAAAGTGAGGGAGAAATGACCATAGGAGTTGGAGTGGGCATAGCTTCAAGCATCTTTGTCTTTTCCAACAACTCAAGTATATGTTTCTTCTGATTAAGAATGAGACCTTGATCTACTGGCACCACATTCATGCCAAGAAAAAATGTGAGCTTCCCTAGATCTTTGAGAGAAAAAGCATTGTTAATTTGCTGAATAACAGAATCAATCTCTTCTGAACTATTGCCAGTCACCACTATATCATCAACATACACCATTATGTAAACTGTGTTCCCTTTAGATACTCTAAAATATAAAGAGGAATCGGCCAAAGAAGAAGTAAAATGCATTTGAGTAACCAAATGATCTTTGAATTTGTCAAACCAAGCCCGAGGTTCTTGTTTGAGACCATAAAGAGATTTCTGAAGCTTACAAACTAGCTGTTGTCCAGTAGAATCTTTCTGTTCAAACCCAGGAGGCTGCTGCATGTAAACTTCTTTTGAAATGTCTCCATTTAGAAAGGCATTATCCACATCAATTTGCCTTAAAGCCCATCCATTGTTTAAAGCAACACTAAGAAGAATTCTTACAGTGACAGGTTTGACTACAGGACTAAACGTCTCAGAATAGTCAAAACCAGCTTGTTGAGAGAATCCTTTTGCCACAAGCCTAGCTTTATACCTTGCTATACTGCCATCAGCATTCTTCTTGACTTTAAACAGCCACTTACGGCCTATGGGGTACTCTATCAGCAGGCAAAGGCACAATCCTCCAAGTATCCTTAGAAACTAAAGCATTATATTCCTTCATAACTGCATCTTTCCATTCTGCAGATGAAAGAGCCTGAAACACATTATCAGGAGTGGGAACTTCAACTTCAGACAGAAAAGCCTTAGGCTTGAATATACCAGCTTTTGACCTGGTAACCATAGAATGAGAAGACTGCTTTTGACCACCTTGACTATTAGGAGAAAAAGAATTCTGAACAGCATCAGAAAGAAGTTGAGAATCACAATTAGGAGGAGAAGTATTCTGAACAGCATCAGGAGAAGGTTGAGCAACACAATCTTGAACAGCATCAGAAGGCGGTGTAACATCATGATACTCAGTTTCAATACCCTGAACTTCACTCTCCAAATGCAGAGGAGCAGCAGAAGAAGTTGGTGTAGAATGTTCTGAAGAAACTGGATGAAATTGACTCGAGGGAACAGGAGAAGAAGTGACTAAAGGAGCTGAAGAAACAGATCCATGAACAGAACTTGAAGAAGCATTAGAAAAACCTTGAGAAGAAGAATGAAACCCAGAAACATTTGGGCTAGAAGAAGGATTAGAACTAGAAGTGGAGTTATCCTGAAATAAAGAAGGATTGCAAGACCTAGGAGAAACAAATTTGACTTTAACAGCTTTAGGATTAGAAGCATTAGTCTGAGATTACTTTTTGAGCAAGTAAGGAAAACAACTCTCATTAAATTGAACATGTCTAGATACATAAAGTTTTCCTTCACTATCTAAACATTTATAACCATGTTGAGCAGAACAATATCCCAGAAAAATACAAGGTTTTGACCTAAGCTGAAGTTTATTCTGATTGTAAGGTCTAGTAAGAGGAAAACATTGACAACCAAAGACCTTTAAAAAACCATAATCAGGAGTCTTGTCAAAATTTTTTTCATAAGGTGAAACACCACCTAAAACCCTAGTAGGCAATCTGTTAATGAGATAAACAGAAGTATAGAAAGCATCAGACCAATGTTTAAAGGGCACACCACTTTGAGCTAAAAGAGTTAAGCCTAATTCAACTATATGTTTATGTTTTCTTTCAACCCTACCATTTTGTTCTGAAGTGTAGGGACAAGTGTTAACAAATTGAATACCATTCTGTAAGAAATACTGACTCAATGGTTTAAACTCAGCACCACAGTCTGACTGAATAACTTTTAGCTTACATCCAGTTTGTCTTTCTACCAAATTATGAAAGTTTTTAACAACACTAGAGACATCAGACTTCCTAGCTACAAAATAAATCCAGGTATACCTGGTAGCAGCATCAAGAAAACTTACATAATAAGCACAGTTGTTAGAAAGAAGAGGAGCAGATCCCCAGACATCCATTTGAACATTTTCCAAAGGCTTATTATAAACAGAAATAGACTTTTGAAACGGCAATTTATGACTTTTACCAAGTTTACAAGCTTCGCAGAAAAAATCTTCTTTATTGATATTAGAAAAATTACATGTTTTGGACAACTTAGCTAAAGTATCAGCAGAAGGGTGTCCTAGCCTTCTGTGCCAAACATGATATCCAACAGATGAATTACAAGCAAAACTACTAATATCAACATCTTTACAAACAGAAGCATGCTTATTACTATATAAAGAACCTGAAGAGTTATCAGCAGAACCACAGAAATCACCAGAAGCAGCAGGAACAACAAACTCATCAGACACAAATTTGTACAAACCCTCATTTTGAAAACCTCGAAGCATCTGTTGACGAGTTGTCAAATCCTTAACAACACAAAAGTCAGGAAAAAATTCAACAGAAACATTATTGTCTCTAGTAAATTTCGAAACAGATAATAAATTTTTTTTAATAGAAGGAACATGAAGCAGATTAGTCAATATTAATGGTCTAACAGAAGAATTAATAGCAGAATTGCCTATACTAGAAATAGGAACTGTAGAACCATATGCTACACTAACCCTAAACCCTAAACCCTAAACCCTAAACCGGAAACAATAGCAACCGAAGCGACTACAGGTTTTGCAGCACTTTGAGCGGCTGACCCAGACTGCTCTGACTGATTTGGGACTTGATAAGCACCCCCCTGATACGTCGAAGACTGAGCTTGACTGAAAGAACCTTTAAAGGCCTGGTCGTCACCGGAATCTTCAAAGAAAACGACTTGATTAACACCAACGCCTTCGAACGCCTGATCGAAGCGAAAGAACCAGCCTCCACGGCCTCTGAACGGCATTCCTCCTCGATTGACATTCGACGGACGAAACCCAGGCGCGGCTGGCCGTTGCGGAGTCGAGTAAGCAAATGAATTGGAATAACCTGTATTAGGGTTATTATTATTTGGGCCACTAAACGGGCTTTGCTGATTACCCTGATATCCATTAGAAGACCCAGGAGGACCACTAACTAGATTCACCAAAGACCCATGAGATAGAAACTCTAGTTGCCTGGACTCAGTGTCGAGCAGAACACTGGCAACACCGTCAAGCTTATACGGTTGTTGACTCGATGTTATGACAGCAACCACCGGCTCATACTCCGGCGGCAACCCCGAAAGAATAGCCGAAATGTGCATCGTCTCTGTCAATGGATTACCACACGCAGCAAGACTGTCGCAGATACTTTGGATTTGAGCCAAATACTCGCGCATCGTTTGATCACGCTTGCGAATATTCTTGAGAGAGCAGTGAAGATGCATTATGCGAGTTGTAGAGGTAATAGAAAATACCTGATGAATCTTGGTCCAGATCTGAAGAGCGTTCTTACAATTCACCAAAGAAGGAAGAATGGATGGACCAATGGAAGATAGCAACCAAGAACAGAGAGCACTGTCTTCTTGCTTGAACCTAGCATACTCCGGGCTGATTGAACGACGACCACCTTCTCCAGTAACGAATTGTGCAGGAACAGAGAAAGACTCATCAAGATGATCCTGAAGAGCCAGACTTTCAATGGCGAATTGAATTTGCTGACGCCAGAGAAGGTAGTTTGTGTCGTCCAGTCGAATTGAAATCGACTTGTTGGTAAACGGCTTTGAACTCTCAGAGACCTCTGATACCATGATGGAATATGAACTGGACAGGGGTGATGTGAGAAGATGAAACAAGATTACAGAGAAGTAAAGAAGAAGAAAGCTTTTGTTATTGATAGAAAAGAATCGAATACAACTTATCTTTTACAGTACATCATATGTGCTTATATACACTGAGTTCTTAGAGAATAACAGACTAACAGATTCTTGATCTTTCACCTTGGGCTACAGCTCAACATCTAGACAGTTACAACGGCTTACAACAGCAATATACTAACACTTCGCAGGCATCCCGAAATCATCCATATTCAAACCATAAGAACCATTCGACCCCATAAAATCTTGATTACTCGAATGAAACCACTAGATGGATACGCAGTTGTGCTCGATTTTGAAGCATTCTAAAAATCCCCAAATGCATCATCTACAACCTTGGCCTTATTTCCTTTATTACCTCATGAATTAAGGCTACCTGATGGTTTTGATGAAAAATCAACAAAAGAACCAAAAGGGCCCTTTGAACCAATCCCACTTTTAACTCCAATTCCACCTGCTCCTCTGGCCATACTTTTCATTGGCGCCCCACCAAGATTAACATTAACATTATCACTACCACTACCAATACCATTGTTATTATTATACCCACTAGAAGTTCCCCAATTCCCATTACTTTTGGGCAATGAATCAGCCAAATTCCCCATCGAATATGTGCTTTTACTTGAAGAATTCAAATTTTTCAAAAGAACATTAGAATTACTATTACTCTTCCCCTATCCCAAAGCAGAGCCAACCAAATCTCCAAACAAATTAGGGTTCTTGTTAACGACCCAATCCCAGAGCTATTACCTCCCGAAGATCCCTAGCTCTTCCCAAAAATGTCTCCCACCATGGAAGTGGGACCAGATAACCCAGGCTGGGTGACTTGATTCGGGGAATGGCGATTCAACTATTGGTCGCGACCTGTTTTGACCACCGAACTTTTAAAATTTAAAATTCGACCACTATTTTGACCATCAACCGTTAAAATCTAACGAAAAGTAACATGGCTATTAAAGTAAATTTGTATAATTACATATTTGGTCCCTGTTAGTTACATATTATATCAATTTGGTCGTATTTTTAATTTCATTTTATTTTCATTCTTTCTTTCTTCTTTTTCTTCTTTTTGAGGAACCAAAAAAACCAAAACACAGTAAAATTCAAAAAACAAAAATGGCTTCAACGCCATCTTCTTCTTCCAAAACACATTAAATTTCTTTTCCCATGTCGATTTGCTAATTTGTATCAAAGCTTGAAGTGCCGTAAGGAGAACTTGTTTTGAAGGATCAAAACCCATTTTTTTTAACTTCTTCAGCTGTTCTTCTGAATTTTTCAGGATTCACAACAAAAACCCTTGGGTGAACAATAAGTTTATTAATAAGGATCCATTCAGGCACCCCTTTCTCTTGCAAGAACGTGATATTGAGAAGCAAGACAAACTCTAAATTCCATGAAAGAATGCCTGAACAATTCTTGTAAGCTACAAAAACCTTATCATCACTACATTGAGTTAAATCCTTGAAGAAATTGAAACTGGGGACAATTTTGTTTTCTAAATTATATTCTAAAGCATGGGGGTTCGAAGATAAGATCCTTTTAAGCTCAGAACTCGAAATACATTTAGAGCAAAAGAATTGGAATTTAGGCACAAGGGTTTTATCAGGATTTGTTAAAAGCAATCTGGGTCTTTTCCTAGTAACGTTTCTGATTTGAGATTGTGAAAAGCCGTGATTTTTGAAGAAGCTGATAACAGAGTCAGGCCTTTTGGGGGATTCAAAGTGGATTGTTTTGGAAACTGATAAAGCGGATTCTGGAGAAAAACCACAAGAGTTTACAAGGTATGAAACTGTAAATGACTGTTCTTTGCTGGAAATCTTTGAAATGAATCTAATAGATGATGGATTTAGAGCACAATTTTGACTAAAGCTGAGATATAGGCATGCTGGTGAAATCCTTGTGATTCCACCTCTAATGGAGGTTTGTGTTTTGCAGATATAATAAAGCATGGTTCCAATCATCAAAAAACTATAATTTTTAGCTTTAAGAAAATAAAAACAAAGTGGGATGAAAACCAAAATGATGAGAAAATAACATATTCTTCACCTTAACTCGTCTCGAAGGCATTCCTTTGAACCAAAATGATGAAAACTATAATTACAATCAAATTGATATAATATGTAATTAACAAAGATTAAATATGTAATTATACAAATTTACTTTAACAGTTACGTCACCTTTCCTTTTGATTTTAACGGCCGGGGGTCAAAATAAGTCTATTTAAATAGTTGGGTGGTCGAATTTTGAATTTTTGTAATTCTATGGTCAAAACAGGTCGTAATCAATAGTTGGGTGATCACTGGTGTAGTTTTTCCTAAAATTATTTAAAATAATCACATTCTAATAAATAAGAGTTTTGTTGAAAAAAAACAAAAATCGTTTATATATGAAATGGAATTAATTATTTATAGGTGATGCATTTGTTCCAAATTTATTAAGTGGTTCCGGTGGAAAAGAATATGATATTTATCTTAAGAGATTTAAGTTCATTTCGGTCTGTCTATAAGGTATGTATTGTCAAAAGAATTAAGAATTTGTATAAATAAATACTACCTTCTAATCACCTTTAGACTATTTAAAAAATTATGTATGTTTCTAAAAAAAAGTTTATAACACGTATATAAGCAACATATTAGGTTAACTTTTTTGTGACAAATCTTATCTAATCCTAATCCTCCCTAGAGGGGAGAGGAAGGAAGACTCTAGGAGGAAAGGAGTGCTCATAGTGAGTTTAGAACCTATGACTTAAGGAAACATAATGGAACAAAGACGAGCAACTTAGACAACCAACCAAATGTACTTGCTCAGTATTATGTTAACTAATTTAATCAATTTTGGTTTAATCAAATAAAAATCTTATACTTAACAATATTAGGTTAACTAATAACAAATTTGATTAATGTGATAAATCGATTAATTTCATTTAATGGAACCAACTAATTAGCTTGATTAAAACATCCCAAAACATACCTAAAGCTTAAAATTAATAACTTGTAAACCATTAGGAAAGCCCTTAATGTTAATTTGACCTTGACCAGAATTATGGGCGGATCTTGGTAAAATAAGTTGAGGGAGCTTACTTAAAAATTTTAAAAATTTTAGAAGTTTGAATTAAAATTTTTAAAATTTTAGAAGTTTAATGAGATCCATTGACTAGCCTAGTGGTCAAAGATGCTCATATTACCCCATCTTGTATGGGTTTGAATCTCGGTATAAGAATATAATATCTATTTAATCAAAAAAATATTTAAAGAAATACATTTAAGGAGAAATTTATTTTTTTGAAAGAATAAATTATTATTTTTAAATTAAGAGACCAAATGTAAATTGTCCAAATTTTTTGGTTCAGATCTAACATTGCGGCACTAGATAGTTGATATTTATGCAAGAAAGCCGAATATTTTTGCAAGGCGCATCGGAGATGCACAATAAAGTTACGACAGATCAGGTGTTGTAGGTACCGTTGATGTTCCTTATAATTAGGGGTGAGTAAAATTTGACTCAACTTGATTTTTTTTTCCAATTTTGAGTTATTCGAGTCAACTCTAATAACTCATAAAATTTTAGAGTTCAAGTCGAGTTTGAGTTTGCCCAACTTTAAAAACTAAAAAAACAAAATTTTACAGTTTTACGATTTAGCCCATGATTTCATTTTTTTCTTCAATTCTTCATTCATTTTAAGTCCATTTTAAACCAATTTGAATCACATGTTCCTAAACCTGAACATCCTAAAAAGGGGTCTAGAAGAAATTAATCACTAATCTAGAATTAAAGAATTGTTTTTGATAAATAAGAAATTATCAAGAGTCAAATTAGAATGGTGATGAAATTAAGTGACAACTCTTGAGTGGACCATATTGTATACTTAAATAATTTGTGTTCTTGCATGTAATTAGTATAGAAAAGGAGGGACTAGGCTTAGGTGTTCCCTTGATATCTCGGCCAAAGGGGAGATCATCTCCTTCTTTCATCCATTCCAACCGAATGGTTAAGCTAGTGAGAGAGAGAGAATTCTTGAGAAAACTCTTGCAAATTGGGGGGGGGGGGGGGGGGGGGGGGGGCAAAATTAATAATCGATTAGAAGGGACTTTGATAGCTAGCTGGAAATTTATGTTGCAAAGGTAATGTCCGTTTCTTGATCCTTGAAAGTGTAATGTTGAGTAAATATGAATATTGTTTCGGTTAGATTGAAGAGTGCAGTTGGTTGTTTAGAAGAATTGATCTTGATGTTAGATTCCTTGTAGGAAACAGACTGTATAGAAATATTAAAGGCTTAAAATGTTCGAAATGTGCATGTTAATGCTTGATTGAATGTTCTTTAATTGTTGAAATTGAGGATTCGGGACTCAAATTACGGTCAGCTCATTTACAAACCTCTAATTATGCAATTTTGTGAATGAACCCTTAGAATTAAGGCCTGAAGATGAGTATAGGATCTTGTAAAGAAGTTGTGTAATCATAGAAACTTATATTAGTGCATATTGAGGCTCTCCTGTTATCTAGAATAGAAGCCGGAACTGTTTTGGTATCTCGGATTGATAATTATTTGCGAGGCTGATAAATTTATGTTTAAATGCTGTTCCGGTTCTCTTAAATTATGCAGAATTAGAGCTGCTATGTTTTGGAATTAAATTGTAGGAGTCTACAAGAATAAAATTAGTGTATATTAGTTGTTAAGAGATTGTATAATAATATAAGTATAAGAGTGTTAAGTGTTTTTTGTTCAAGGACATATTAGAGGGAATTTGAAACTGTTTTAAGGCTAATTAAGGACTGCTTTGTAATGTCCTAAATACTTAAAGAATGGGAGAAGTTAAATGAATACAATAGTATAGAAAATATCAATTAAAAATGCAATCTTTCAATGTTTTATTAGTATGATTGTGTTGTGTATTCGAAGGCTCTTTAAATGAGATGGTTGGTCTCATTTTCAAACCTATATGGCTGTATGAATTGAATTGGTTGATCCATGAGATTAATAGAACACTATAATGTTGCATGTTAGAAGATCACGAAGATTCGGGAGACAAGAGGGCTGTTGTAGATCCAAACATTGATAGAATAAAGGGAATCGTAATTTGGGAGCGTAACTAGCTTGGAATCTACTGCAAGTGTAACCTAGTTTGAATGCATGAATGTTGCTACCTAATTCTAGTTAATTATTGGAAATTCCATTGCATAATAGCTTGATTAAAGTGAATTTGAATGCTAATTGAGGTAAGCATCTTGTGGTAAGCTAGAATACTCAATCTTGTTACACTTTACTAGTTTATGTGAAACTAGTGTTGAATAGACAATTTCACAATACCTATGAATGTTAAAAAAGCACTTAATGCCTCTTGATATAGCCGAAAGTAAACTTGTATGAATAAGCCTTGATTTGAGTTAGTTTAGACACAATTGGCATGCCATAGAGTTCGTCGAGCTCGCTAGTTAGGACTACGGTCCATTGTGGTTAAGATCGGGTGATCTTTTAGTACCTTTGGTACTCTTGTTCGAATTGGTACTATGCGTACCCTTGTCTTGGTACTAGATGTATCCTTGTTGATGTTACACTTGTTGTGGATTCGTGTGTCTAGTAACTTGTCAATCAATGCTCGAGATAATTAAAATTGTTCTTATAATTGAACCTTGTTATTATGATGTAGGTGTTAGTGCATAAATGTTCTATATTTGAACCCTCATTTACCCATATTATTGAAGCACTCAAGCATGTTTAGTTGCATTTTAGGATAGATCTCACATAAACTTCACAATTGGATAATATTGCACAGATGCTGCTGATTTTGGTTTATTCTTGCAGGTACCTGCCGTGGCAACAATCCAAGGCAGCATGGGATAAGAAGTTAACTATAGAGTTGGAGCAAAGGAGTGAAGGAGACTGTCATTCACAACGCTGTCGTCACATCTGCCGTGACAGAAGAGACGACAGTGAAGACCATGGTGAGGGAAAATGCAAAGTGGAGTTCAATTGATAGAGCATTTAAAGCCTGATTTTCGTGTACCACTTGCATAACTGTCGGAGCCCAGAAGCACAAGGAAGACCTAATCCTAAGTTTGAGGAAAAAGTCAAAACAAGAAGATAGAGTGAATTAAAAGACATCTACTCAGAGATTTAGTCTTTAATAGAGTTGTACTTTAATTCAAACTTGTATTCTTGGCCATTAAGAAAACTCAAAACCAAGGCCTATATATATTCTTGTAATTCGACAAGGCAAAGGATATCTAGCTCCTAACCGTCTTCCCCCAAAACCCTAGTCGTTTCTCTCTCTCCACCATGTTCTAAACTCCCTCTAGGGCAAAGGGTTGATCTTGTAACGTAGTTGTAAGGGTTGTACTATTTTTAAGATTTTTCTGTTCAAATCAATAAAAGCTTCAAGTTTATTTACTCTGGTTTCAACATCTCATAAGAGTTTTGGGAGAGCATTGTGAGGTTATCCATTTACTTAACATCGAGAGAGTTAAGTATACGAAAGGAGTAAGTATGAGTTTTCCAGTTTATGGTTAAACCATCTTGGCCTAGGGATAAGTACAAGGTTAAGCAGCTAAGAAAAATTCACGAACATCGATGTTCATCCTTCAATTCACGCCAAGAGGTACCTATAAGACGTGTTCATCGACAGAACTTGGGCCTAGGGAAAGAACAAGTCACAATAGGGATTCTTGCTGAACTTGAAGTACAGAGTTGTTGATCGCTGCCGCGGCAACAACAGACCTCTTCCGCGACAGATGCTGCCGCGACATGCCCGACGACAGCCGCAACAGAAAGCCTTTGAGCAGTGCAATACCTGCACTACTGAGCAAATCAATACTAGCCTATTTTATCAAACTGATTCCTCTTTTATTCTAGTTTATTCTCAATATTACTCAAAACATCTTATTAAACTTAATTCTTTTCTTGTGCAGAGATTCAAGGATAAAAGTATTTCCAGTCCATGTGGAGAAGATATCCGATACTTAGTATCACTTTATTACTTGCGACGTGTACACTTGCACCTATTTGCGATAGACTATTTTACACGCAACAAGTTTTTGGCTCCGTTGCCGGGGACTGGCAACATACCTTTACCTTTAATTACTGCACCCTTTAATTTTTGTTTTTTCTTTCTGTTTTTAGGTGTTTTATTTTCCCTTTGCTTTTGACAAGGTTCTTCTATAGCTTATGCGCAGATCGAGACGTGGTAAAGAACCTGAGTACAAATTAGATTCAGAAATCGATCGAACATATCATCTCAGGAACCAAGCCCGACTCTTGATAGAAAGAAACAACTATCTTGAGGAAAGAATGGAAGCAATGCTGAATGGAAGACAAGGCAATAGGGCATATAACTTCAACAATAACAACAACCCCAGGGTTGATGTTGATCCTCCTATTGATGCCCAGAACGGTCGGCAACCTCTTGCTGCCCCAGCAGCACGACAGACTTGCCGGGAGTACATGGATAATGACCATGTTGAACTGGAAACTACATTGCCAGATGTGGAAGCTGAACACTTTGAACTAAAACCTGTGATGTTCAACATGATAAACTCTGCCGGACAATTTGGTGGCTCTGCTACAGAGGATACACGTGAACATCTGAAAACCTTCCAGGAGATCTGTGGATCATTCAAAGAACCTGGAATAAGCCCGGAAGTACTGAGACTCCAGCTATTTCCTCATTCATTGAGGGATAGATCGAAAACCTAGTGGAACAAGTTAACACCGGGTTCAATAAGAACTTGGGCGAATCTTTGTCGTGAATTTCTCTCTCGTTTTAATCCTTTCCTCTTATCTGAAAGATTACTTAACGAGATTGCTACTTTTCAACAGGAAGATGACGAACCAATGCACAAGGCATGGGACCGATTTACAACTCTCTTACGAAACTGCCCGATGCATGGATTCCCTGTGTGGAATCAGGTTGTCAAATTCTATAATGCTGCAAATGCACACACTCGGATGAGAATAGACTCAACAACGAACGGCTTGTTATTGGACAAGGAACCAGAGGATACAACGCTGGTGTTGAAAAAGTTAGCTAAGAACGATGAACAGTTCCCCACAGCTCGAAGAGGAGGTAGACGAGGAGTATCTGTCAAGGAATAGGAATCTGACAATTCGGTCAAAACTCAAATTGCATACCTCACCAAGATAGTTGAAAACCTGCAGCGGAAGGAATCTAAGGCTGTATTTTCTACCGAGGAGGTGTGTGAAACTTGCAGCGGAAACCACAGTACAGAGGAGTGTCCCTTATAGCTGGAAAAGGGGATGTATGTTGGAAATTATAACAAGAACAGAAGCTATGATTCCAACAACTACAACCCAAACTGGAGAAAGGACCCCAAATTTTCCTGGAGTAACCCAAACAATGCATTGAACCCTCCAGTCCATAATAACCAGAACTAAGGGGGTCCCAGAATCCTGTCACGACAGCAACCACAACAACAGCCACAACAGCAGCCGGCAGCCACAAGAAGCATACTGGAACAGACCCTGGCAACCTTCATGTCTCAAACATGAGCATATATGGAAAACATGGATCACTTTGTCAAGAAAACTGAATTCTTTATGGATAAGACAGAGATGAGAATGACAAACCATGAGGCAACCTTAAAATCCCTAGAGACATAGATGGTTCAGGTTTCACAGTTCATCAACCCAAGGCAGAATGGAGGATTCCCTAGTAATACTGAGGTCACTAGAAAACCCACACATGAGCAGTGCAAAGCTATTACAACGAGAAGTGGGAAACAACTACAAGGGCCGATAATTAAAGAAACATCTGATAAGGAATCGACCCACAGACACCTGCCGAGAACACTGCCCCGGTAGAAGTGAAACAGCCTGCTGTCGCCACCCCTGCCACGACAGTAGAAGAATAGAGGAGCAGACAGAAGAAACTATAAATTGTGTGCCTCCTCAGATCTGATTCCCATGTGAAAGACGCCTCGAAGACTACCGTCCTCCACCCCTTTTCCGCAGTGGTTGAAAAAACAGAAACATGAGTACTAGCTTAAGAAGATCTATGATGTTTTTAAGCAAGTACACATCAACATTTCGTTGTTAGAAGCCATTAAGCAGATGCCTGATTATGCAAAGTTCCTTAAAGATGCAATGTCCAGGAGATCCAGACTTGGGGAGTTTGAAACCGTGATGATGACAGAAGGATGCATGGCAATCTTACATAAGCGTCCACCCCCAAAGAAGAAGGATCCCGGGAGTTTCATAATACCATGCATAATTGGTGATAAGTTTGTGGGTAAGGCACTTTGTGATCTTGGTGCTAGTATTAATCTAATGCCCAAATCTGTATTTCAGAAGCTAGGTATTGGACAAGCAAGACCCACAACAGTCATGCTGCAACTGGCAGACTACTCTTACGTACAACCGGAAGGAAAGATTGAAGATATTTTGGTAAGAGTGGATAAGTTTATATTTCCTGCTGACTTTCTTGTTTTAGACTGTGAAGCAGATGAAAACGCACCGATCATCCTAGGGAGACCCTTCCTAGCCACAGGAAGAACAGTGATCGATGTAGAGAAGGAAGAATTGTCTATGAGAGTCAATGACCAATAGATAAAGCTCAATGTTCTCCAAGCCATTAAACAAGCTGATGCAGAGGAAGAATGTAAGGCAATATCAGAAGTAATCATAGACCAACCCTGCATCAGATCAAGCTGTCACGACAGACAATTTGGTCACTGCCACCGCAGTCACCTAGAAGACTGCCACGACAGCATTGACGACAACGACTCCTCAGATAATGATGCATCTGACACTTAAGGTCCTGAGGAGGTAAATTTGATAGGCACACGTCCAGGCAAGTTCTTTGAGCCTTTGAACTATACCTCGAATGAACATGTGATTCAAAAGCCTTCCATTGATAGGCACACTTAAGGTCCTGAGGAGGTAAATTTGATAGGCACACTCAAATATGTTTTTCTTGGTCTCAATGATACTTTGCCCGTAATCATATCTTCTAAGTTGATGCAGGAATAGGAACAACAACTGATTAGGATGCTACAACAGCATAAGAAGGCGATTAGATGGACCATTGTCGACATCCAAGGCATCAGTCCGTCAATTTGTATGCACAAAATCCTCTTGGAGGATGATCATAAGCCGACAATTGATGCTCAGAGAAGACTAAACGAAGCTATACGAGAGGTGGTACGAAAAGAGAACATCAAGTGGCTTGATGCTGGAATTATCTATGCCATCTCAGATAGCAAATGGGTGAGCCTGGTGTAATGTGTACCTAAGAAGGGAGGCATAACAGTAGTAACCAACAAGGACAACGAGCTAATCCCAACCAGGAGTGTGACCAGTTGGAGGGTTTGTATGGACTACCGGAAGCTTAATAAAGCTACCCGGAAGGACCACTTCCCCTTACCCTTTATTGATCAAATGTTAGATAGATTAGCGGGGAAGCCTTACTATTGTTTCCTTGATGGTTACTCAGGTTACAATCAAATCGCAATTGCACTGGAGGATCAGGAGAAAACAACCTTCACATGCCTATACGGAACATACGCCTTTCGAAGAATGCCATTTGGACTATGCAATGCTCCAGCAACGTTCTATCGGTGTATGATGGCAATATTCTCAGATATGGTGGAAGATTCCTGGAGATCTTCATGGATGACTTTTCCGTCTTTGGAGACAGTTTCAACGATTGCCTATGTAACCCCCTCGTCCTGGTCTGGCCGGATGACCGGTCCGAGTGGGCCACACGGGGAAAACCGAGTGAAACCCGTTAAGGTTCTCATCGGTTAGCAACCTTATTTTTTTTCTTTTTATATTAATCTTGTCTAGAGGGATATTAGGTCCTAAGTGATTCACAACAGCGGAAAACATTCAAGGAAACACATTCGAACCACGACCATGCATAACAGTCCATTTTAAGCTTATAAGGCAGGCCGTATCGGTACCCTAGCTAGGGGTATCGGTACGCCCTGACTAGGTCAACCCAAGGAGTCAACTCCGGGAAGACCGTATCGATACAGCCCTTGAGCGTATCGATACGCCCTTCTCGGTCAACCCTTCTTGGTCAATAGAGTAGACCCGTACCGATACTCGTGCACCCCGTATCGGTACGCTCTACTCTCACTCAAAACTCCAAATTCCAGTAACTTTGGAGGGTATCGATACCCTTAGGGTACCGGTACGCCAGGCAAAATCTTTGGCCTTTGGGCAAGACCGTATCGATACGGCCCTGAGGCGTATCGATACGCCCTGCACTGCAATTCCACAAATTCCAACTTAACGACCCCAAACACAACTCTGAATGCATTTCTTGACTCTCCTAAGCACATTCGCACACTTAAGCAATCATACATAAGACATAGGCAACAACCAAACATGTGACAAATCATCCATTCATAGCATTCCAATTAAAGGTCAATTTAGGCAATATTGTGCATACATAAAGGCTCAAATGGTCTTAAAAGGCACAAGTCATCATAAGAGGTTTGCAATCATACACAAGGCAACCTAAACATCTAAAGCATGCCATCACACACCAACATCCATCATAGTATCACATGCTTTACAATCCATAATCAAACTCAAAACATCCACAATCAAATGAGTCATACAAGCTCATACAAAAACCCTTGCCACATTGCTAGCTAATATAAAATTGATAACCGTACTTGAGCCACAAAACTTGGAAAGCCCTTCTTGCCTTGCCTCGAGCTAACACCACGCTAATGATCTACATTGTTGAACATTGAGAGCGTAAGCTATAAGCTTAGTGAGGGTGCTCTAAAATGAAAAACATCAACAATGCAGGGTTCAAGCATGTAAATCCTAATCTCACATACATCAAGCATAGGCATATAATCAAGTAGACCTAGCTAGTCTTTCAAGTGGCATAATATGGTTTCTCAACCCTACCAAGCTCAAGCATCATTATCAACATCATGTAACAACACCATATACCACAATCATATATCACAATACATGAACAAGTGTAATTGGCCACTATTAAATTACCTCGATTGTGCGGATTTAAACCTCAACAACACTTTACCTCGGTGGGATTACACTCATCACCGGACCTTGCATGTGCGGGATTCCACTCATCGCCACATGCCCTACGGATGTGATTCCACTCATCATTCCGTAGAAATATATATAAAAGCTTCCGGTGGAATGTTACATCACCGTACTACTCCTTGATGACTTAACGCCATCAAGGCCACGTACGTTTTGACTCAATTTGTGTGCACACTAATCCTAATGATCGATCATTTACAACCGGTAATTATTTTAGTGCCAATTATCATTAACACATCACATATCATCAACCACACTCATGCTCATCACATATATACACATCATGATATATACATGCACCAAATAACCACAATCACAAGAGCATAGCTAAGTAAGCATAATAGCATTCATGGATATCAATGGTTAAATTAACAACTTGAATTAACTAGAAGTGGCCTACCAAGCACACTTTACACACACACACCACACATACTCGAACCAAACTTTAAATCAAGTTTGAAACCACTCACCGCCCTTCCTTAGCAAATCGAAACAATCCTCCTACGAACCCGGATTCGGTCCCAAAGCTTCTTCGACGATCCCTCTTGCTTCTAGCCAACCAAAAACACAACCAATAGCCACAATCAATGCTATTATTCAATCCACACATAATCTTTGAATTCAAACCAACTTCATCCACAATTTCCAGCCACATTTAATCCCCAAATATAACAAATTCGTACTCCAACAAAACTTGGCTGAAACACCCATTTCCAAACACCCAAATGACTCTCAAAAGATCCCAAAACACCCTCATAACATATATAAACCAACAACCCTTCAATTTCAACCTTAAACCTCCCAAAAACCCAAGTTTTAACACCTTAAAATTGGCCCTAAGACCCTACTACGGATTTTTATCAAAATTCAACCAAATTAATATATGTTGTATCTTTTAACAAGAATAAACAAAGTCCCAACTCAATTTGGTAAAACAAAATGAAAAACCCTTTCAAAAACCCAAACTTTGAAACAAACCCTAATTTTCAAAACTCCATAACTCTAAAATCTAAGACCATAGGTAGATAGGGGATAAAGAGGAGAGTAAGAAAACATGTTTACCTTTCAAAAACACCTTGAATCGAAGTTGAAATCAAATGGAATAGTAACCAAAGTTTGAAGAGGTTTTGAAGATGGTGGGGAGGGTTTCCAACGTTTGAAAAAGGGGAATGGGAAAGAGAAGACAACTTTTCTATAAAGTTGTCTTGCTTTTTAAAAGTTTTGGGTAAAATTGCAATGTAGGTCCCTCCCTTTTTATTAAAGCTCAATTACACCATATTTTAGGTTGAATTGTTTTAATTAAATTTTATTGACTCGAACCATAAACCCGGCTAACTCCTAACCCCAAAATACGGGTGTTACAACTCTCTCCCACTTAAGGAATTTCGTCCCCGAAATTACCTGACTGAAAGAGATACGGAAACTGCTTTTCCATATCCTCCTTCCTCTCCCAAGTGGCCTCGTCCACACCTCGACGTTGCCACCGCACCTTCACTAACTCAATCGATCTACCCCTCAACACTTTACCGTCAGAAGCTAAGATCTCCACTGGTTCTTCCTCATAAGTCAAATCCGGATTCAATTCAATTTCTTCTACGGGCATAACATGTGATGGATTGGACCTATACTTACGAAGCATCGAAACATGGAACACATCATGTATCTTCTCAAGCTCGGATGGCAAACGCAACTGATAAGCAACCAGACCAACCCTCTTCACAATTTCATACGGTCCTATGTACCTCGGGCTCAACTTCCCTTTTCGGCCAAATCTCATCACTTTCTTCCACGGAGACACCTTCAAGAATACCTTCTCACCCACTGAGAACTCAACTTCCTCTTCAAATCGGCATAGGACTTCTGCCTATCCGAAGCAGCTTTCAAACGATCACAAATCAATTTTACCTTGTCTGTTGTCCCTTTGAGCAAATCCGGCATAGATAACAATTTCTGTCCTACCTCGGCCCAACACACTGGAGCTCTACACTTCCGGCCATACAAGGCCTCATAAGGAGCCATCTGAATGCTCGACTGAAAGCTGTTATTGTACGCAAACTCTACTAGAGGCAAATGCTTCTCCCAAGTACCCTGAAAGTCAATGATACAACATCGCAGCATATCCTTTAAGATCTGAATAACCCTCTCTGACTGACCATCTGACTGAGGATGATAAGAAGTGCTGAAGTTCAAACGGGTACCCAAAGCTGTATGCAAACACTCCCAAAATCTAGAAGTAAATCGTGGATCTCTATCGGACACAATGGACTTCGGCACACCATGCAGTCTTACAATCTCACCAATATACAAATCGGCCAGTCTATCTAAAGTGTAGGTAGTGTTGACTACCAAGAAGTGAGCACACTTCGTAAAGCGATCTACTATCACCCAAACTGAGTTCTTTTTCGTAGGAGTCAAAGGCAAACCCGAAACGAAATCCATGGTGATGTTCTCCCATTTCCATTTCGGAATTCTCAACGGCTGTAACAAACCTGAGGGAACCCGATGTTCTGCCTTCACTCTCTGACATACTAAGCATTTACTCACAAAGTCGGCCACATCTCTCTTCAAGCCAACCCAAAAGTACTCATTCTTCAAGTCACGGTACATCTTCGTACTTCCAGGATGCATAGCAAACGGACTACTGTGGGCTTCAGTCAAGATCGTACGTCTCAAGTCACTGTCTTCTGGCACAACAATTCTGTCTTTGAAACACAAAACCCCATCAGTACTGAAACTGTAGTCTGAAGATCTACCCTCGGCTATATCTTGCATGTGAGGTGCCAAAGATCTATCTAAGAGCTGTTTCTCTCTAATCAACTGACCTAGAGTAGGTCTAACCTGAAGCTTGGCTATCAAGCCACCATCTCCGGACAAACTCAATCTAGCAAACATAGCTCTCAAGTCCACGACCATCTTCCTACTCAAAGCATCGGCCACTACATTGGCCTTACCCGGATGGTACTCAATAGTAAGATCATAGTCCTTTAGCAACTCTAACCATCTACCATGTCTGAGATTCAAATCTCACTGAGTCATAATGTATTTCAAACTCTTGTGATCGGTGTACACTGTGCATCTCTCACCGTACAAGTAGTGCCTCCAAATCTTCAGAGCAAACACTACTGCAGCTAACTCTATGTCATGGGTCAGATAGTTGCGCTCATGGGTCTTCAACTGTCTTGAGGCATAAGCCACTACTCTCTTGTCTTGCATAAGAACACATCCTAGCCCTACATACAAAGCATCACTGTAAACTACATAGTCTTTCCCGGACTCAGGCTGAATCAAAATCGGTGCTTGGGTCAAAGCTTCTTTCAACTTCTCAAAGGCTTTCTGTCTTGCATCTGTCCACTCAAACTGAACACTCTTCTGAACTAACTGTGTCAATGGAGCGGCTAACTTAGAGAAACCCTCTACAAATCTCCTATAGTATCCGACTAAGCCTAGGAAGCTACGTACCTCTGTCACAGACTTCGGTTGCTTCCATTCAACAATGGCCTCAATCTTCTTCGGATCAACTCTAATCCCATCGGCTGACACTACATGTCCTAAGAAGACTACCTCTCGGATCCAGAATTCACACTTGCTGAGCTTCGCATACAACTGATGATCTAGCAAAGTCTTCAAAACAAGTCTCAAGTGTCGGTCATGGTCTTCTTCAGTTCGCGAATACACCAAAATGTCATCAATGAATACAACTACAAACTGATCTAGATACTGATGAAAAATCCTATTCATCATGTCCATGAAAGCAGCCGGTGCATTAGTCAACCCAAATGACATGACCAAAAACTCATAATGACCATACCTAGTCCTAAAGGCCGTCTTCGGTACATCGACCTCTCTTACCTTTAGCTGGTAATAACCCGATCTCAAATCAATCTTCGAAAAGACAGATGCTCCCCTCAACTGATCAAACAAATCATCAATCCTCCTAGAAGATGCCTACCAAGCACACTTTACACACACACACCACACATACTCGAACCAAACTTTAAATCAAGTTTGAAACCACTCACCGCCCTTCCTTAGCAAATCGAAACAATCCTCCTACGAACCCGGATTCGGTCCCAAAGCTTCTTCGACGATCCCTCTTGCTTCTAGCCAACCAAAAACACAACCAATAGCCACAATCAATGCTAATATTCAATCCACACATAATCTTTGAATTCAAACCAACTTCATCCACAATTTCCAACCACATTTAATCCCCAAATATAACAAATTCGTACTCCAACAAACCTTAGCTGAAACACCCATTTCCAAACACCCAAATGACTCTCAAAAGATCCCAAAACACCCTCATAACATATATAAACCAACAGCCCTTCAATTTCAACCTTAAACCTCCCAAAAACCCAAGTTTTAACACCTTAAAATTGGCCCTAAGACCCTACTACGTATTTTTATCAAAATTCAACCAAATTAATATATGTTGTATCTTTTAACAAGAATAAACAAAGTCCCAACTCAATTTGGTAAAACAAAATGAAAAACCCTTTCAAAAACCCAAACTTTGAAACAAACCCTAATTTTCAAAACTCCATAACTCTAAAATCTAAGACCATAGGTAGATAGGGGATAAAGAGGAGAGTAAGAAAACATGTTTACCTTTCAAAAACACCTTGAATCAAAGTTGAAATCAAATGTAATAGTAACCAAAGTTTGAAGAGGTTTTGAAGATGGTGGGGAGGGTTTCCAACGTTTGAAAAAGGGGAATGGGAAAGAGAAGACAACTTTTCTATAAAGTTGTCTTGCTTTTTAAAAGTTTTGGGTAAAATTGCAATGTAGGTCCCTCCTTTTTTTATTAAAGCTCAATTACACCACATTTTAGGTTGAATTGTTTTAATTAAATTTTATTGACTCGAACCATAAACCCGGCTAACTCCTAACCCCAAAATACGAGTGTTACAGCCTAGGCTATTTGAAGAAGGTTCTTGAAAGATGTGAGGAGGCCAACCTTGTTTGAACTGGGAAAAATGCCACTTTATGGTGGATGAGGGTATAGTGCTGGGATACAAGCTCTCCTGCCGCGGCATAAAAGTGGACAGAGCAAAAATTGAAGTTATTGAAAAACTGCCGCCACCCACAATAGTCAAGGGCATTAGAAGTTTCTTAGGACACGCAAGGTTTTATCGTAGATTTATTGCCAATTTCTCTAAAATTACTAAACCCCTATGTCTCTAGTTAGAACAAAATAGGGCCTTTGATTTCAACACTGAATGTACTGAAGCATTCAGGACACTGAAAGAGAAGCTGGTAACAACCCGAATAGTACAACCACCAGACTAGAGTTTACCGTTCGAGATCATGTGTGACGCCAGTGACTATGCTATTGGGGCATCACTAGGGCAGCGGAAGGAGAAACTCTTTCGTATTATATACTATGCCAGCAAGACCTTAAATGATGCCTAGATAAACTACACCACAACAGAGAAGGAGTTGCTAGCGATGGTGTTTGCAATTGACAAGTTTCGACCATACATACTTGGAACAAAAGTGGTGGTCCATACGGATCACTCAGCACTAAAATATCCGTTCACCAAGAAGGATGCTAAACTAAGATTGATACGTTGGATTCTGCTGCTGCAAGAATTCGATATTGACATCAAGGACAAGAAGGGAACAAAAAACCAAATAGTTGATTACTTGTCAAGACCGGAGATGGGAAAGGACCAAGATAAAGACAAGACTAACATACATGAGACTTTCCCAGACGAGCATTTATTCACTGCCATCAGCACTACCGCAACATCCATGGCGGCAGGTAAGCATCCTGAAATCCCTTGGTATGCTGACATAGTAAATTACATTGTTAGTGGTTTATTAACTCCTTAACTTAACTACCAAGCAAGGAAGATGTTCCAAAATGATGCAAAACATTATTATTGGGACGAACCTCTTCTATTTAAGCACTGTGTAGATCAGATCATCAGGAGATGCATACCACAGGAAGAATAGGAAGAAGTGCTTCACCACTGCCATGCTGCTCCTTATGTAGGACACTTTGGAGGAAACAAAACTGCTGCCAAAGTTCTGCAATCTGGTTTCTATTGGCCTACACTGTTTAAAGAGGCACAAGCCTTTTACAAGAGTTGTGATAAGTGCCAAAGGACTGGAAACATCTTTAGAAGACATGAGATGCCCTTGCAGAACATTCTTGAAGTCGAAATTTTTGATGTTTGGGGAATCGACTTCATGGAACCATTCCCAGCCTCTTGTGGGAACTTATACATACTGTTGGCAGTAGACTGCGTGTCCAAGTAGGTAGAGGCTATCGCCACGCAAAAGAATGATGCCAAGACTGTGCAAAGATTTCTCCACAAACATATCTTCTCAAGGTTTGGCATCCCAAGGGCAATCATTAGTGATGAGGGTAGGCACTTTGACAACAGAGTAATTGCTAGTGCGCTGAATAAATATTGAGTTACGCACAAGATCGCAACAGTATATCACCCTCAAACCAATGGGCAAGCCGAAATCTCAAACAAAGAAGTGAAGAACATCTTGGAAAAATGGTTAGACCAACTTGTTGAGTGGATCAATGGATTGATCAAAGCCAAGAGGGGGGTGAATTGGGTTTTTAAAAATTTGTTGGAGTAAAAGGATAGCTAAAAATGAAGAACAAGGAATTTTAGAGTGGTTCAAGTTCCAAATGAACTCTACATCCCCTACCTTAGCTACCACTAAGGATTTCCAACAATTCACTAATTTGTTCTTCCCCTTTTCAAGGCTTAGGAGGTAACCTTTACACAACCGGTCAAATTTTCTACCCAAAATTTGACCAAACCCTCACAAGAGTATAAAGAAGAATTTAGGCAAGAAAGATATCTCTCAATACAAGATTGCCCCTTTAAGTACAAACACTCAACCCAAATTTGAAGATAAGATAGGAATTAAACACTACACAATTTGGGGTTTACAAGAAATTGGAAAATAAGCACTTTGAGCTTGGATGTTTATCTTTTATACAATAGTTGTTGCTGGTCTTCAATTAGCTTCAATTTATACCTTCTCTATCAATTCTAGCTGTTTGGGTGGTTAGGGTATTGATTATAGCAGTTGGGACCCTCTCTTTCCACCTTAAATGCACTTCTGCAGCTTACCGTATCGGTACACGAAGACCCGTATCGATACCTGTCTCAAAACAGAAAGATCCATTGCACAATATTAAAGAGGGCGTATCGATACACGTGTAAGCGTATCGGTACAGGATAGGGACCGTTTCGATACAAATAAGACCGTATCGATACCTTTTTCTCAATTTAGCTCACTGGAAGTTTCCGTATCGATACGGCTAGGAGCGTATCGGTACGGGACAACCACCACTTTAAATTTCAGTTACCTAACAACTGACACCAACGGTCGAAAACATTAAAAGCTTTTTGAATTTAAAATTCCATTAAATCCGTATCGATACGGGTGGAACCTATCGGTACGCTAATCAAACTCATTTAGTTTTTACAGAGGGGCGTATCGATACAAATTAAATATGTTTCGATACGCTGTTTCGATACGGTGAGGGACGTTTCGAAACACATCTTTCCAGTAGCCAACTTAGTAAAAATGGTATCGATACGGCTGGAAGCGTATCGATACGCCTGAACGTTTTTCAATACTTTGGCCTTGGAACACTTAGAAAATATTTGGAGTTTGAGTTTTTTAAATCAGATTAAAATGTTGGTGATTTATAAATCATTTGAGGGACTTAGAAATCTATTTCAAGTTTTCAATTTAATCCTTAACATACTTAGTTATATCAAAATCAAACATAGGTTTTACAATCTCCCTCTTTTTAATATAACAAAACCAAAACTTGAAATTTTTGACACTTTGAAAAACTTTGCAAAATAACTCCCCCTTAATATTAGCTAGGTAAACTTTAAGTTGAAAATCAAAATATTTTAAGTGTAAGCTTGTTCCCTCTCCCCCTTTTTGTTAGATCAAAAAATAGAGACATTGATAAACATAGGCAAAAGGCATAAATAATAACCAAGCAACATAATATTGATAATCATTAAGTTCAAATTAAAGATAACATCAACATAAAATCCAAATAACAGAAAATCAAAGCATAGGTCTGGAAATGCAAACTTAATCCTAAAAACATAAACGAAAGTGCATAAATATCCTAAATGACATAAATGATATGCAAAGATGAACTACTATGCATCTCCATCGCCATCTTCATCATCTTCATCATCCTCCTCATTGGCATCATCATTCCTCCTAGTTTAACGCCACTCGTCATGGAAAGCTGTAAGGGATATGTTCATTGAGTTGTGACCGCCTTCAAGGGAAGTGAGACGCGTCTCCACATTCTTCATCCGATCTTCAAGGCTTGTAAACCATGTGTCAACAGCGGTAAACCCTGAATTCATCACTTGATCTATGGAGGCAATGCCCGTGCGCAAACTCGTGAATTGCTCATTTAGAAAAGTCATGAGGGAATCCATAGAAGGTGGATGAGGAGCTTGAGCGGCTTGAGGATTAGCAATTTCTTCCGCGGTATCACTAGGGAGCTCGGATAGACGAAGCCAACGACCATTGAAGTAATGAATCTTACCCCTTGTAAGAGATCTTTCATCGATAGGATCGATGAAGGGAGTTGGGAAGTCATGTGAGCAATCTATCTCTTTTTGTGTGAAGAAATAACTCAAAGCCGTACCATAGGTGAAGGAAGTGACGAGTGTAGTGTGATGATGTTGCACGAGATAGACAATCTCCACAAACATAATTCGAGCAAGATTTGGGCGTTCTCTTTGACGGAAGCATCGAATCCAAAAATCATTAACTTGGCGGATAGTGGAATACTTTCCTCCCGAGGGCCTAAACCACCAAGAAACCATCAAGTGTAGGATCCGATCTTGAGTATTAAGGGTGGTGATGGAACCACTTAGGACATGGCCAAGAGCATTCTCATCATCATGACCTTCATCTGCTAACTTAAACACATCATAAGGAGATTGAACATCGATGGTGATCTTTTTTACCCATTAGATGAGAGTTAACGGCCGTAACAACATCATCTCTATTGGCACAACATTTGGCATTAGCATAGAAGATCAATACTAAGGTGCGAAAGAAAAATCTGGGAATTTGGAGAAAATCCATAAACTTCCATTCTTGGAGCAAAGGTAAGTAATCAAATTTGAAACGCTTCGAGTTAAGAAAAGGAATTGAAATTACCCTCTCCGGACGATTTTTGTAGTTTTGAAATTGTCGGAAATAGTTGAGATCTCCGGTGGTCTTAAAAGATTGTTGATAGATAAGAGTGAGGTTCGGGCGAGTACCATCTCCAGCATTGGAACCTTCCCCGGCTTCACTAGTACGTGCTCTCTTTTTAGGTGCCATTGACTAGAGAAAAGATCAAAAATAGTGTATGCGTTAACTTTCGCATTCATCCCATTGAAAATCAATAATCAAGGTTTTTGTTAATTTTTTTTTTAAAAATAGAACAAAGATAAAAGGTTTAAAAAAATGTTTTTGAGAAAGCAAAACAAAGCAAAAAAAAAAAAACAAGAATTTAGAACGAAAATCAAATTAAATAAAGAGAAAAGAGAAATTTTTACCTTGATATTGATAGAGAAGAATGGAAGAAGAACTTTGCACCAAATTGATGAAAAGCTTGATTAGCTTTGCTTGATTTTGAAAACCCTCAAGAGATTTTGAGTTGTGGTGTGAAAATATGAGGGATTGAGAGGCTATTTATAGAGTGAAAATGGCTAGGGTTTTGAAAATTCAATTTTGGTAAAAGTAGAACTCTTTAAATGCCATTAGGAAGCTGTCTGCGCAATCGCGTATCGATACGCCTGAGGGTGTATCGATACGGGGGTAAAATCATAAATCCCTTTGAAACGCCCGTTGAAGGTCCGTATCGAAACGAATGCAATCCGTATTGAAACGCTTGAAGCTCGTAACGAAACGAGTTTAACCATATCGATACTCATTTTAGGCAAAATGTAGTCTAGAAAGCTAATACAGTACTCGTATCGATACGCTCAAGGCCGTATCGATACCCTATGCCTAGAAGTACATTTTAGGCTTTAAGAACAACCAAAGGCTTGATTTTAGCACTTCCTAAATGAATGCAAATGATGAATGAGCAGTTCTAAGCATATACTATCAGAAGCATACTCCCCTAGCTATAAGCATGGATATTTTCAAGAGCACCAACACATAAACAAGCAATTTCATAAATTCAAGCAATTTTTAACCAAAAAAGGGTCCTAAAGGGTCAAGGAAGGCTAGTTAGACCTAACTCTCACCTAAGGGACCAAAAACGCTCTTTATCCAAAGGCATTGTAAAGATGTCCGCTAGTTGGTTTAAGGTGTCAACGTACTCTATAACAACATCTTCCTTAAGGACATGATCTCTAATGAAATGATGCCTTATCTCTATATGTTTGGTTCTAGAGTGTTGGATGAGATTTTTTGTTAAGCATATGGCACTAGTGTTATCACACTTAAGGGGTATGGTTTCAACTTTAATACCATAATCTAAGAGTTGTTGCTTCATCCAAAGGACTTTAGCACAACAACTCCCTAAGGATATGTACTCGGCTTCGGTGGTAGATAGAGCTACACTATTTTGTTTCTTAGAGAACCAAGATATGAGCATACTACCTAAGAATTGACATGTTCCCAAAATACTTTTTCTATCGATTTTACACCCCCCATAATCCGCATCCGAATAAGCATGAAGGTTGAAGGTTGAGTCTCTAGGGTACCAAAGACCTAAACAAGGGGTATCTCTAAGATACCTAAAGATTCTCTTAACGGCTATAAGGTGAGACTCTCTAGGACTAGCTTGAAACTTAGCACACAAGCAAACACTAAACAAAAAGATCCGGTCTACTTGCGGTAAGGTAAAGCAAAGATCCAATCATAGAGCGATAAAGCTTAGAGTCAACACACTTACCTCCTTCATCTTTGTCAAGCTTTGTAGACGAGCTCATGGGTGTGGCTTGAGGCTTTGCATTCTCCAAGCCAAACTTCTTGAGCATATTCTTGATGTACTTTGCTTGATTGATGAAGGTGCCATCCTTGTTTTACTTGATTTGGAGTCCCAAAAAGAATGATAGCTCCCCCATCATGCTCATCTCGAATACACCTTGCATTAACTTAGCAAACTCCTTGCAATGACAATCATTAGTAGATCCAAAAATAGTATCATCAACATATATTTGTACTACTAAGATGTCATTTTTATACCTTTTTATGAAAAGTGTAGTGTCCACCTTACCTTTTTCAAAACCTTTTTCAATCAAAAAGTTTGAAAGTCTTTCATACCAAGCTCTAGAAGCTTGCTTTAAACCATAAAGTGCTTTAGTTAGTTTGAAAACATGATTTGGAAATTTTGAATCTTCAAAACCCGGTGGTTGTTCCACATACACTTCCTCATTTATAAAACCAGTTAAAAATGCGCTTTTAACATCCATTTGGAAAAGCTTGAAATCATGATAACATGCATATGCAAGCAACATCCTAATGGCCTCCATTATAGCTACGGGTGCATAGGTTTCATCAAAATCTATTCCCTCTTCTTGAGTGCAACCTTGAGCAACTAATCTAGCTTTATTTCTTACAATGTTACCACTCTCATCTAGTTTGTTCCTAAATACCCATTTAGTTCCTATAGTAGATTGATTACTAGGCCTTTCAACTAATGTCCAAACATTACTTCTCTCAAATTGATTTAACTCTTCTTGCATAGCTATAATCCAAAAGTCATCTTTTAATGCCTCTTTAATGTTCTTAGGCTCTATGCATGAGATAAAAGCAACATGATTCATGAGTTTAAGAGAAGATCTAGTAGTTACCCCCTTTGATGGATCACCCAAGATTTCACCACCTTTGACATAGTTGTACTCCCTTGGGTAGCTCACTTCCTTTTCCTCAAGAGCCAAGTCCTTCAAGGATTCAAGAGGTGGATATTGTGTATCCTCTTCTTTTGTTGGAATCTCATCCTCCTTTGAAGTTTGTCCTCCATCAAAGGCATCAAGGATTCCTACATCACCATCATCACAAGAATCCTTCCTCGGAAGGAGGTTATCATCGAATACAACATGAATAAACTCTTCTACTACTAAAGTTCTCTTATTAAATACACAATAGGCCTTAAAGTTTAAGGAATAACCTAAGAAAATAGCTTCATCACTTTTAGCATCAAATTTACCTAAGTTATCTTTTCCATTGTTTAAAACAAAACACTTGCAACCAAATGGATGAAAATAGCTAATGTTAGGCTTTTTAGATTTTAAAATCTCATATGGTGTTTTCTTTATAAGTGGCTTAATCATTACTCGGTTTACAATGTAACAAGTGGTGTTTGTGGCTTCCGCCCAAAAATATTTAGGTAAATTGTTTTCACAAAGCATGGTTCTAGCCATTTCTTGTAAAGTTCTAATTTTCCTCTCAACTACCCCATTTTGTTGAGGAGTTCGAGGAGCCGAAAAATTGTGGCTAATACCATTTTCATTTAAAAACTCTTCAAAACCTAGATTTTGAAATTCGGTTCCATGATCACTTCTAATATGAGAAATTTTAAGTTCAAGATCATTTTGAGTTAGTTTTGAAAATGTAATGAATTTTTCTAAAGCCTCATCTTTAGTACTTAAAAATAGAACCCAAGTAAATCTAGAATAGTCATCAACAAGTACAAATGCATAAGATTTACCACCCAAGCTCATAGTTCTAATAGGCCCAAATAAATCCATGTGAATTAGTTGTAAACACCTACTTGTAGAAACATCATTAATGGATTTAAAGGATGACTTATGTTGTTTACCCTTAGAGCATGCATCACAAATTTTGTCATTTGAGAACTTAATTTTGGGTAAACCTCTAACTAGATCTAGGGAAACTAATTTTTCTAAAACACTAATGCTAGCATGTCCTAGTTTCCTATGCCATAGTCATGCTTCATTTTAATTTTGTGCAATAAAGCATGCATGTGATGTATGAATGTCATCTAAATGCACCATGTATATATTACCTATGCGATGACCAATGAACATAATATTATTTGATTTAATGTCAACAACTTTGCACCCATTTTTATCAAATAAGACATTAAACCCTTTGTCACATAATTGACTTATGCTCAATAAATTATGTTTTAGACCATGGTCATGATTTTCCAATGACAACACAATGATCATGCTCAATAACAATATAGTCATATTTTATCAATAATTCCTTGGATCGATTCCAGATAGTGGATACGCAAATTCCTACGCCTCGCCAAAACAATGAGTGGTCATCTCCCTCTGCCTCGCCAAAGTGACCAATACATAAACACCCCACCTCACCAAATCAATATAGGTCGTAGCACTAGGACCGTAGTCCACCCGTACACTGAGCTCATGAATTCTATGGCATGTCAATGATTCCAATGTCCTTCGAATCCAAGGTCCGATGACAATGACAATATTCAACATTCATTAAAAATAACAATGATCAATGTATCCAATGATTCAATGTCCTTATCAATATCCAATATCAATGTTTCAATAACATATCGATACAATGATCATTGACAATTTCAATACTTACTTCAATGACCAATGGCAATATACTTTAACAATGACAATGGCTATAACATGCTCTATACCTATTAACAATGACAATGTCGATATCCGATGTTCAATGCAATGCTTACCGAGACTTACCAATATGTCCGTTAAATAACTGGTGCTATAACCTTAAAAACAATGTTAGCCATGTATTCAAAATTGATAACAATGAATTCAGGAAGGCTCCTCGCCTATGCCTGAGACTCCGACTACACTCACCTTGCTAATCGGATGCTCCTACGGCTCTCGGATGATAACGCTCTTATTCCTAGCTTCTGATGGTGTCGATGGATGATCTAGATCGATCTCTCGAACTAGGAAAACAAATAAGGAATCGTCAGAACAACATTTCGATATCGAAATCAATATAACAACACCGGAATCAATATATAAACTTAGGATAATCAATAGCTTACACAATATCCATGGATGACCAAAACCTAGCCTAGTTTATCCATGGAATTCAATGATATCTTAGGAGGTTTAGCTTACCCGATAGAGAACAACAATCCGATATCAAAATCCTAAAGAAAATCCAAGCTTTACAAGGTCACCAATGGAGGTGCTTGCTTCAAGGAAGAAAGAGATGAGATAGAGGTGCTAGCTTGTTAACGTTTCGGGTAAGTTTCAATCTCCTTTTCCTTTCTGTTATTGACTTGGCCGAAAGGCTCTTTCCCAAGGATGAAGTACTTTCAATCCATTGGTTTAAGGAACGACAATTGTTTTGTGGAGGGGCTAATCGCAAGATTAGTCCCTCTACTTTCGATAGTTCAAGATTTTGCCCCCATACTTCGAACTTTTACAATTTAGCCACTAAAAGATTCTATCTTATTCAAGTAGGTCCAAATTCGGTAATTTGGTTTAACTAGAGATCAATAACATAACAATGGACTTAATAAAATGATTAGAACAATATATGGACCTTTTTGATTTAGGGTTTCTGGTCACCAGAACCCTAATCTCGACTAGACTGGTTTTCAGGGTGTTACAACTCTCCCCTTAAGAAAAATTCGTCCTCGAATTTTACCTGAACCGAAGAGATACATATATTGTTTCCTCATGGTTTCTTCTGGTTCCCATGTAGCCTCTTCCGCTAAATGACTCCTCTAGAGTACTTTGACCAACGACACAGATTTATTACGAAGCTTCTTAACTTCCTTAGCAAGAGTTTGTACTGGTTCCTCCTCGTAAGACAAATTAGGTTGAACATCAACAGATTCAGGTTCAACAATATGTGAGGGATCAAATCTATATTTTCGGAGCATGGAGACATGGAATACATCATGGATCTTGCTTAATTAAGAGAGTAATGACAAACGGTAGGCCACTGGGCCAATCCTTTAAACGACCTCAAAGGGTCCAATGAATCGGGGACTAAATTTCCCCTTTTTACCAAATCGTAGGATCTTTTTCCAAGGTGAAACTTTGAGGAAAGCTCTCGCTTCAAGTTCATACTGAATATCACTTCTTTTAAGATCAACATAGGCCTTATGTCGATCAAAGGAATCTTTTAAATGATCGTGAATGATAGTAACTTTCTCTTCGGTTTCCCGAAGTAACTCAGGGCTCAATAATTTGCCTTCACCGAGTTCAGACCAATACAATGGAGTACGACAACATCTTCCACACAACGCTTCATACGAGGCAAATTGGCCAACTAGGCCAACTTAAATTTTTATTTAGGAATATAGGATAGTTTGGGGTTTATTTAGGGAACTAGGCAAAAAGCTACAGTGGACAAGGTGACCTCGCCACCTGCTCTTGGCGAGCTCCGACAACGCCACTTCCACATGGCGATGTGGTGCGAAAAAGGCTGATTAGCTCAGCGTGGTCCGACAAAGCCGATCATAGCTCAGCTAACCAGCATGCGCGCACGTGAAATCGGCACGAGAGACCTTGCCATTTCTACATGGCGTGGTCCTGTTTGGCAGACCTGCCCCCTGCATGCATGCACTCCTACCTGAAAAGCTGGTGAAAAATTAATTTTTTACATTATTTGTGTACATATAAGATAGGTGTGAGTTAAAATTTTAGAGTTTGTGATATTTGTGAAGAGAAGAAGAGAAAAAATTTGTTGAAGAGTTTTTTGTAGAGTTAAAATTTGAGAGAAAAATTTCAGAGTTGGTGAAGAGTTAAAATTTTGAGTGAATTGGTAAAGAGTTTTTTAAAGATATATTCGAAGAGGGTGAAGATCGTTGAAGTGTATTATTCTGTAGATCTTTTCTAGGTTTCTCAAAAGTAAGTAAGTGATTTTTTAATTAATCTGTAGTTTTTTTAATTAGGAGTGTTTGTAGATTATTTTGTGTGATTGAAGGTATATTCGAATGGTAATTATTTTTTATTGTTGAAGGCTTTAGAGCACATATACAGGGTTTCTCGTCTAATCTGGTAACTTTTTCTATTTTTTAAATTTATATTCACATAGATCAAAATTTTTGAATTTAATACACTTTTTGGTTGTACACATATTCGAATGAATTGTTTTGCAGATATGCAACTAGAAAATGGCATTCGAAGTAGTTCTGTTGTACCGTGATCATGAGCACATTTCGTCTCATATTGATGAAGGGCAAGTAAGTAATTTAAAATTTGTTATGTCATGTAATACAAATATATTATAAGAATATATAAAAATAGCCAAATTTGGGGGAATAAGAGTAGAAAAATTTAATATAATTTTATTTATAAAAATCAGAAAATATATTAATTTATTTAATTAAATTTTATATTTAATAATAATTTAAAATGTATTTACAAATTTGTTATGTCATGTAATACGATATATTATAAGAATTTATTTTAATTATACGTATTGAAAAAATAAATAAGCTAATAAATTTGATTAATTAATTAATCGATACGCATTCATTTTAGTTAAATTTGATTATTATTATAATGAATTAATTATAGGCTATAGAGCATAGCATACGCCATCGAGGAATAAAGATTAAGGAACCTTCTGATCACTTAGTTTATTACCTACAGCGCGCTGGTTTTTATAATGCTTCATTTCTCCGTGGATTTAAGATAGTCCCGGGGTTGATTACCGCATTGATTGAACGATGGAGACCAGAGAATCACACATTTCATTTTCCATATGACGAATGCACAATAACTCTGGAGGATGTAACCCCCTTAGCCCGGCCTAGACGCCCGTCCCGAAACCTCATTGCCATTTCAGGCCTTTGTTCCGAAACAGGTAAGGGCGTTCCGATACGCCTTGCCCTGCAACAACAGATTTTGCTGGTTTTTCACATCTTTCCATGTTCGAAAATACTCCAATTCATGCCACAACATACATATAACATGTTTAGGCACCAATGATCATCATTACGAAGCAAAAACTAAAACATGGCATTATTCATGCAAACATTTGAACTATAGGCATGCTCCCTAGACTTCCAAGACCAACAAAGCCAAAATCAACATTTAAACATAAATCAATCCATAAAGGCCATTTACAACTCAAGGTTAAACAACCCAATATGCTCAAGATAAAAAGAGATATCCTACACCATCCAAGAGTATAAATCCCACCCATTGCCTCTTATTACACCAAAAGAAAGCCACATACTTTGCTAAAACAAAATGCTTGGATTCCCTTGCTTGTGTGCTGCCTCAAACTCCTAATTCTTTGCATTGATGAAACAAATGAGTGTAAGCACAAAGCTTAGTGAGGATCACTAAACAACATTCATCAATGCATGTCACATGACTTGTAAAACCACCACTTTTCAATACATGCCTTTTCGTAAAACATGTCTTCTCAAGACATCAATGCATCTTATAATCACATGCTCATATGCGACATTTTAAAACAGTAAATAAACCTTTGCTCATGCTTTACCAAGCATCTCATGCATTCTTGCATCATTTACAAGCATTTCATGCTTCACATTAATCATTAACATTATATTGGCTCACAAGTGATAATCCATAAACCATACCACAAAAGACACAATCGGATACGCGGGTTACAAGCGTTGTCCCACACGCTTCATACACACTACCAGACTACACAAGGCTCACACACGAGAGCAACCCTCCATTGTTGTGACACTCGTGGTGGAGTATAACGATACAATCACAACCCCTCAACACCACTCATCGGTAGTTGTATAATTCCACTAACGAGAGCACGAGACACATAACATAAGATCCACACACGAAATTAACATCCACCGTTGTGATCTTAACCTCAATCGTTAGGGTACTTGGATGGAGTATACGGTACAATCACAACCCCTCGACATCCAAGGCGACTTTATACACGGTGCACCCAATCCTATAGCCAACTAACTATATCCGATTAAAACAACCAAAAACCATTTCCATCACTTGCCAATATAATCATTTAACCTCATTAATCCGCTGTTTTACAAGCATAAACACAATGCCATTTCCACAAGCATATCATGCTTAACATCACATACATTTAACACATGAAAACCAAGGATCACTTACCTAGTGCATCCTTAACATAATGACATCAGAATCCAGCAACATTCATGCTTAAAACATGCTTAAAAACAGTAATCAAATCCATGCTTAACTCAAGTGCATTTTCATCAAACATAGCACATTTCCGAGAGAGGGATTTCCGAATCACTTACTCTTGAGCTTATCTAAGAGTATCAAACTTACACTAAGCTCCCAAGACCACGCTCAAAGCGTTACAAAGCAGAAAATTCCATTTCCACTCACCGATACGCGAAGCTTGCTCGCCGACGCGAAAATTACTCTTCCGGAGCCTCCAAAAACACCTCGTTTGCTTCTGGTTCAAGATCCCCTGTTTTGACATCATCAAACAGAGATCTAAATGCATTAAAATGCATTTCAACACCAGCAACAATTCACAAACTTGTTGCTCACCCAAACTACACCAATTTACTCAACCGAAACAACCGAATACTCAATCGATTGCTTCCTAAACCAAGCCCAGCCAACAAACATCACTTCCAAAACATTATAAACATCAAAACACATCTAACAAACAACCTAACCTAACCCAACCTTATACCTCCAACAATCAATATTCCACCATTTCACCTCAAAAACTCACTTAAAACAACCAAGAAACTCAAGGATCTCAAGGATTTCGGGATCTATGTTACCAAAACCTCATTTCAACTTAATAACCAATTTAAAACCCAATTAAAATCAATCTAAAATAGAGCTTAACACATCAAGTCCGAAAATTAAGATTTCAACCACTCTTTTACAAGATTTTGATCTCCAATAAAATTATAATGAAAACTCAACCAAAAACATTAATTAGAAGCCAAATATCTTGGCAATTTCAATAAAGAATTTTGATTAGAGGTTGAGAACATGATTTACCTCCAATCCTTGCTTTCCTCAATGAATGACAAGTTTTCCTTTGAAAATTCTTGAAGAACTAAATAGGTTTTCTTGAAAATTGTTTAGGAATGTTGAGAGAGTTTTTGGGAGAAAAGAATTCTAGAGAAAATGGATAAAAATAGTGTTTGGCTGAAAATGAAGAGAAGTTAGTAGTTACGTAATTAGAAATCTCAAGTTAACCACCTAAATTAATTAACATAAAAACCAGTTAAAACTATTTAATTAAAAATCATTTAAATCACATGTCATATTAAGGAAAGGCTAAATTGCCATAAAGCCCCCTATTGATTCTAAGGATTTGGCTTCTTCTTTAAAAATCACATTTTCCACAGTTTTGAAACTTTACAATTTGGTCACTACTCAAAATGTCCCATTTCTGAAACTCTTTTTGTAAAATTGACTTGACCAACCACTTAAACATATTTTTAGAGGATTTTAGCAATTTGACCACATTTTTATCCTATCCCGATCCTTGATTTCCATAAATCACTTTTCGCAATTCGAACCGTTCTCGACCGGTTCGATCCGATGTCTAAAACATCTAGGCCCAAAACCAGGGCGTTACAACTCTCCCCCACTTAGGAAATTTCGTCCTCGAAATTCTTACTTGGTGGAAAAAGGTGCGGAAACTGCTTCAGCATGTCCGCCTTGCTTTCTCACGTGGCCTCCTCAACTCCTCGGTGTCGCCACAACACTTTCACAAGCTCTATCGTCTTGCCACGAAGAACTTTGCTACTCACATCCAAAACCTTCACTGGTTCCTCATCATACGACAGATCCAAATTCAACTCTATCTCCTCAACAGGCATCAAATGCGAAGGATCCGATCTGTACCTTCGTAACATAGAGACATGAAACACATCATGTATCTTCTCCAACTCCGCAGGCAATCTCAACCGATATGCCACAGGACCAACACACTCCACAATCTCGTAAGGTCCGATGAACCTTAGGCTAAGCTTACCCTTACGCCCAAATCTTATCACCTTCTTCCAAGGCGGCACTTTCAAGAACACACGTTCGCCAACCGCGAACCCAATCTCCTTACGCTTTAGATCCGCGTAAGACTTTTGCCTATCCGATGCCGCTTTCAAATGCTTACAAATGAGCTTCACCTTCTCGGTGGTTCCCTTTAGCATAGCTGGCATCAAGATCAACTTTTTCCAAACTTCTGCCCAACAGAGAGGGGTTCTACATCTTCTCCCATACAAAGCCTCGTATGGAGCCATTTGAATACTCGCCTGGTAACTGTTATTATATGCAAACTCAACCAACGACAAGTGCTTCTCCCAAGAACCTTGAAAATCTATCACGCAACATCTCAACATGTCCTCAAGCACTTGGATCACACGTTCTGATTGTCCATCCGTCTGAGGATGATAAGAAGTACTGAAATTTAATCGTGTACCCAAGGCTTGATGCAAACATTCCTAAAATCGCGCTGTAAACCTCGGATCCCTATCCGACACTATAGACTTTGGCACACCGTGCAACCACACAATCTCAGCTATGTGCAGCTCAGCCAACTTATCCAAGGTATACGTAGTATGCACAGGCAGAAAATGTGCACACTTCGTAAGGCGATCAACAATCACCCAAACTGAATTTTTCTTTGACGGCGACAAGGGCAATCCAGACACAAATTCCATGGTGATTCTCTCCCCCTTTCATTCTAGGATTCTCAAAGGCTGCAACAACCCAGAAGGAACATGATGTTCAGCCTTCACTCGCTGACAAACCATGCACTTACTAACGAACTTAGCCACATCCTTTTTCAACCCCACCCAGTAGTACTCATCTTTCAAATCACGGCACATCTTTGTACTACCAGGATACATAGCAAAGGGACTATTATGGGCTTCAGTCAAAATAGTGCGCCTCAACTCAACATCATCTGGCACCACTATTCGACTACCAAAGCACAAAACACCATCATCACTAAACTGAAATCTGAAGGTCTACCCTCCACAATGTCCTGAACATGCGAAACAAGAGAATCATCAAACAACTGCTTATCTTTGATAATATGAATCAGAGATGGTTTTACTTGCAATTCCGCAATAAGACCACCATCACGCGATTTGCTCAAGCGAGCAAACATCGCCCTCAACTCCACAGCCACTTTCCGGCTCAAGGCATCGACCACAACATTAGCCTTGCCCGGGTGGTACTCAATCGTCAGATCGTAATCTTTAAGCAACTCCACCCAGTGACGCTGCCTAAGATTCAACTCCTTTTGAGACATAAGATACTTCAAGCTCTTATGATCCGTGAACACAACACACTTCTCACCGTATAGGTAATGCCTCCAAATTTTTTGGGCAAACACCACAGCCGCAAGCTCAAGGTCATGAGTAGGGTAGTTGCGCTCATGCACCTTTAACTGCCTAGATGCATAGGCCACTACCTTACCTTCCTGCATCAACACGCAACCCAAACCAACAATGGACGCATCACTATAGACCACAAACTCCTTAGCAGTCTCAAGTTGAATCAAAACAAGAGCTTGCGTCAAAGCTTCCTTCAACTTTTCAAAAGCTTGTTGCCTCACATCAGTCCACTCAAAGCGAACATTCTTCTGCAACGGCTTGGTCAAAGGTGCTGCTATCTTCGAGAAACCCTCAACGAATCTACAGTAATATCCAGCTAAACCAAGAAAACTTCATACCTCTGTCACTGACTTAGGTACCTTCCATCCCATCACAACCTTTACCTTGTACGGATCAACTCGGATACCCTCAGATGACACAACATGTCCAAGGAAGACCACCTCCCTAAGCCAAAACTCACACTTAGCTTGGCATACAACTGATTTTCCAACAATGCTTGCAAAACAATTCTCAAGTGTCTATCATGATCCTCCTCGGTACACGAATACACAAGGATATCATCGATGAACACCACCACAAACTGATCTAAGAATTCATGGAATACACGATTCATCATGTCCATGAAAGCAGCAGGCGCGTTGGTCAAACCAAACGGCATCACTAAGAATTCATAATGTCCATACCTCGTCCGAAAAGCTGTCTTAGGTACGTCCACATCCTTCACCTTCAGTTGATAATACCCCGATCTCAAGTCTATCTTAGAAAACACTGAGGCTCCCCGGAATTGATCAAAGAGATCATCAATTCTAGGCAAGAGATACTTGTTCTTGATTATCAACTTGTTAAGTTTCCGATAATCTGTGCACATCCGCATTGTCCCATCCTTCTTCTTTACAAACAAGACCGGTGTACCCCAAGGCGACACACTCAGCCGGATGAAACCTCGATCCAACAAATCCTACAATTGCATTTTCAACTCTTTTAGCTCTTTAGGTGCCATGCGATAAGGAGCAATGGACACCGGAGTCGTATTCTCGTACAACTCGATACCAAACTCAACCTCCCTGTTTGGTGGCAACCCAGACAATTCTTCCGGAAAGACACCTGGAAAATCGTGAACAATTTGGATGTCCTACACACGTACATCCTTGGTGCCAGGATTCATCACATAGGCAAGGTAAGCCTCACAACCCAACCTCGTCATACGGTTTGCTTCCAAAGCCGAAATCACATTCGACAAGAATTTCACATTCTCGCCTACTACCACTACTTCATAATCATCGGCCAGCTTTAAGGTGACCCGCTTGACATCAAAGTCAACCACCGCCCTATGCTCCGTCAACCAATCCATGCCAAAGGTAACTCCATCAAATCCACAAGAAAAACATGTCCTTGCACAGATAAAGAGCATCTCTTATACAACTTCCTAGTGACTACAGTCTCACCAAAAGAACTAGTCACTTGCATTCCTACTTCAAGCAAATCAACAGGTATATCAAGCAAATGCGCATGCTCACTCATGATATAAAAATGCGTGGATCCAGAATCAATCAAAGCCATCAAAGATAAAGACTGAAGAACAAAGGTATCTGCGATGACATTAGTATCATTGCGCTCCTCGCACTAAGCATAAACCCTTGCTGGTCCACCTCCCTCAGGTCGAACGGCTATTACATGAGCAATACCCTGCTGCCCCTCGTCTCTCCTCTGAAAGTTCCCACGGCCGCGCCCACGGCCTCTCTGAGGTGCAGCTACTACAGGAGCACGTCCTTGGCCTCCACCAGCCAACAAAAGACACTCCCTCCTCATGTGATCCGCCGAACCACAATTCCAACATGAATTCCCTGTCACCACAACATGAGCCTGGACCTCTCTAGCTGCTCGAGGACAATCTCGCCTCAAATGGTCCCTCGACCCACATGTCCAGCACGTATGCTGCTCAGATCTCACTCGGCCTCCCTAGACCTGACCACCTCAACCCGGAGCACCTCGCCTCCCCTCAGGCTGATGTCTCCTGTCTCGACCTCTTTTTTTCCGTCCTCCACCGGAACTGTACTCAGCTGCTCTCTTCCCAGAGCTAGAGCCAACACCTCAAGCCGACAAACCCAAGTTTTGTTCGATGTCCTTTACTCGACAAACAAGCACATCAAAATCGGTGTAATCCACAGCCAACATGTACGTCTTAACTTCCTGTACCAGCTCATACCGGAAGCGATCACATCAGTGCCTCTCACTAGGTATCAGCTCAGGAACATACTAGCTCAAGCGTACAAACCGGACCTCGTACTTAGCCACAGAAAGGTTGCCCTGAACTAGCGACATAAACTCACGTTTCTTTTTGTCCAAGTATCTCACCCCTAGATACTTCCTCTTGAAGGCACCTCTGAAAAACTCCCAATCAATCTCATTGGGTTCCATACCAGCAGTGGTAGTCGTCCACCAGCTGTAGACATCGCCTTGCAACAAAGAAACTACGCACCCCATCTTGCGCACATCATTACAGAACATCTGATCCATGATACGGATCGTACTCGCTAACCAGGCCTCAGATGCCTCATGAGACATGCCATAGAATTCCACAGCTCCTAGGCTTCTCAACCTCTCTAATGGCAAGCCCGCTTGCCCAGCTACAGGGGCCTGTACATGCGCTCCGGCCACAACAGCCTGAAACGCCCTGGTGATCGCCTGAACCAATGGCGCCAAATCACCCAAACCAGGACCAACAGGTCCTTGCTGCACTTGCTCCCCACCTCCTGGTGGTGGCGGAGGAGGTAAGTTTCCACCATGAGGGACATCAGCCCCTTGTTCACCTTGGTCACCCTGAGGTACTATTGTATTCGACCTCAGCTCTCTTCTCGATCCCATAGTGCTATTTTAAACAAAGCATAACAACAAAAACAAGTCAAACCACTTAGGCCAGCTGCAAGCAAGAATCCAAGTTTACAAAAACATTTGATTAGTGTAATAAGGCAATGGGCACCCCAATTTCCCTCAACATGGCATAGCATACATTACAACATCATGCTCAACATGCTTTCCATCATCCAAAATCAGCACATAACAACATTGCATCATTATCACATAATCATATTCATTCCACATGCGATTCACATCCATCAAGCATTGCATAAGCTTCAAAATTCAGCCAATTGCATGCTTTTCACACAACACACATCAACACATATCAATTTCTCATAACAACATCCCCAAATTCTTTCGTAACCCGGCTTTGATACCAACAAATGTAACCCCCTTAGCCCGACTTAGACGCCCAACCTGAACTACGAAGATTACACGGGGAAAACCAAAGTCAACCCTAAAGTCAACCTTGATTAACGACCCTTTTTTATCTTATCTAGATGCACTTTATTAACCTATGTGATTAGAAAATCATTTCAGCGGAAGCGACACAGCGAATGGAACTCAAACAACGGTTCAATTGCATAGAAACGTCTTTTAGGGACTAAAATGTAAATTTCCAGATTTTGGAGGACATGACAGAGTTTAAGGTTACCAAACAAAAATTAGACTTATAATAATACAACATGTTAAATTTCAACTCAAAATGATCAACCAAACTCATATAATAATACAACATGTCACATGACTTGTAAAACCACCACTTTTCAATACATGCCTTTTTGAAAACATGTCTTCTCAAGACATCGATGCATCTTATAATCATATGCTCATATGCAACATTTTAAAACAACAAATATACCTTTGATCATGCTTTACCAAGCATCTCATGCATTCTTGCATCATTTACAAGCATTTCATGCTTCACATTAATCATTAACATTATATTGGCTAACAAGTGATAATCCATAAACCATACCACAAAAGACACAATCGGATACGAGGGTTACAAGCGTTGTCCAACACGCTTCATACACACTACCGGACTACACAAGGCTCACACACGAGAGCAACCCTCCATCGTTGTGACACCCATGGTGGAGTATAACGGTACAATCACAACCCCTCAACACCACTCATCGGTAGTTGTATAATTCCACTAACGAGAGCACGTGACACATAACATAAGATCCACACACGGAATTAACATCCACCGTTGTGACCTTAACCTCAATCGTTAGGGTACTTGGATGGAGTATATTGTACAATCACAACCCCTCGACATCCAAGGCGACTTTATTCACGGTGCACCCAATCCTATAGCCGGCTAACTATATCTGATTAGCACAACCGAAAACCATTTCCATCACTTGCCAATATAATCATTTAACCTCATTAATCCACTGTTTTACAAGCATAAACACAATGACATTTCCACAAGCATATCATGCTTAACATCACATGCATTTAACAGATGAAAACCAAGGATCACTTACCTAGTGCATCCTTAACATAATGGCATTAGAATTTAGCAACATTCATGCTTAAAACATGCTTAAAAACAGTAATCAAATCCACGCTTAACTCAAGTGCATTTTCATCAAACATAGCACATTTCCGAGAGAGGGATTTCTGAATCACTTACTCTTGAGCTTAGCTAAGTGTATCAAACTTACACTAAGCTCCCAAGACCACGCTCAAAGCGTTACAAAGCAGGAAATTCCATTTCCACTTACCGATACGCGAAGCCTTACTTGCCGACGCGAAAATTACTCTTCCGGAGCCTCCAACAACACCTCGTTTGCTTCTGGATCAAGATCCTCTATTTTCACATCATAAAAATAGAGATCTAAATGCATTAAAATGCATTTGAACACCAGCAACAATTCACAAACTCGTTGCTCACCCAAACTACACCAATTTACCCAACCGAAACAACCGAAAACTCAATCGATTGCTTCCTAAACCAAGCCCAGTCAACAAACATCACTTCCAAAACATAATAAACATCAAAACGCATCTAACAAACAACCTAGCCCAACCTTATACCTCCAGAAATCAAGATTCTACCATTTCACCTCAAAAACTCACTTAAAACAACCAAGAAACTCAAGGATCTCAATGATTTTGGGATCTATGTAACCAAAACCTCATTTCAACTTAATAACCAATTTAAAACCCAATTAAAATCAATCTAAAATAGAGCTTAACACATCAAGTTCGAAAATTAAGATTTCAACCACTCTTTTACAAGATTTTGATCTCTAATCAAAACTATAATGAAAACTCAACCAAAAACATTAATTAGAAGCCAAATATCTTGGGAATTTCAATAGAGAACTTTGATTAGAGGTTAAGAACGGGATTTACCTCCAATCTTTGCTTTCCTCAATGAATGACAAGTTTTCTTTTGAAATTCTTGAAGAACTAGATAGGTTTTCTTGAAAATTGTTTAGGAATGTTGAGAAAGTGTTTGGGAGAAAAGAATTCTGGAGAAAATGGATGAAAATAGTGTTTGGCTGAAAATGAAGAGAAGTTGGTAGTTACGTAATTAGAAATCTCAAGTTAACCACCTAAATTAATTAAAATAAAAACTATTTAAAGCTATTTAATTAAAAATCATTTAAAACACATGTCATATCAAGGAAAAGCTAAATTGCCATAAAGCCCCTATAGCTTCTAAGAATTTGGCTTCTTCTTTAAAAATCACATTTTCCACAATTTAGAAACTCTACAATTTGGTCACTACTCAAAATGTCCCATTTCTGAAACTCTTTTTGTAAAATTGACTTGACCAACCACTTAAACATATTTTTAGAGGATTTTAGCAATTTTTACCACATTTTTATCCTATCCCGATCCTTGATTTCCATAAATCACTTTTCGCGATTCGAACCGTTCTTGACCAGTCCGAACCGTTCTTAACCCTTCTGATCACTTAGTTTATTACCTACAGTGCGCTGGTTTTTATAATGCTTCATTTCTCCTTGGATTTAAGATAGTCACGGGGTTGATTACCGCATTGATTGAACGGTGGAGACTAGAGACTCACACATTTCATTTTTCATTTGACGAATGCACAATATCTCTAGAGGATGTAGCAGTACAACTTGGTGTCCCAACAAATGGGAAAACATTGGTTGGATAAAATAAGTATAATGTATATGAGCTTTGCAGGCTGTACCTGGGCAAAGCTCCTCCCCAGGCATGTGTGGACGATCTACGTCTTAGAATTTCATGGTTGCAGCAATAATTTATGGTAACTAATGAAGATGGTCACTGAGAACTTAAATGTGCAGCTCGAGCATATATACTGCAACTTATTGGTGAGGTATTGATGCATGATACATCTGGTAATATGGTTCACACACAATATCTGCCGTTCTTGGCTGATTTGGACACAACTGCTACATATAGTTGGGGATCTACAATCTTGGCATTTTCGTACCATGAAATGTACAAGGTCACAATTATGGATGGTGAAAAGAAGAATTCAGATATGGGTGGATGTTAAATCTTATTACAACCCTGGGCGTGGTATAGGCTACCTTATCTAACACCCATTTTATCTGTACCCGTACAGATGGAGTTTTCGCTTGCTGGAAAGTAATATTGTGATTACAGTTGTATACAACTATTTTATTGATCTAATATTTATCTGCAATGACTTAGAAATACAATTTCAATATCTTTGCAGACGGAGACATAAGTTGAGGAATGCGGGAGTGATGCACAACACTGTCAGAGATATAAGACTAAAGATCCAAACAATAGGAGAAAATCAGGTAACATAATATTATATTTTTAAAAGTAATATGTTAGATTTGTTTGTGAGTGAATTAATATTAATATTTGTGTTTGAAAGTTTATTTGGCAGCCGCATGCGAAAGACACAATCAAGACTTGCCTATCAGAAACTGTGCTTCAATGTTCATCATTTTGGGGTGCAGTTACGCCTTTGATCCATTTTTCTATTGTTAAGTTTAATTGTGCTGACAAAGTGTTGCGGTAGTTCAACTTCCACTAACCCATTCCTAGAGCTCCACCTGAACGTATTCATACTATTCATAAAGGTAGATTCAATGAGAATTGAAGTGTGAAGCAAGACAATTTCATTGAATTGTGGGAGGAAAGATGGACGCGGTGGGCTAAAATTTTAAGTCCAATTCAAGCCAGCGATTTTGAATTTAGTACAGAGTACTATTCGTGGTTTTCGGAAAATGGGAAACCGTTCATAGCATCTCTCGAAGATGCAAATAAATGGCTTGAAGATCCGCGGTGCTCAAGACACGTACACTTCCCATCCGAGTTTGGTCAGAGCTCTTAGGAACTAACAGACGAACCAAACTTGGAAAGATTTTCGGGTTGGCATTCTTCGCGGTCGCAATCTGAATCCCCCCGATACATGTAAGCAATAATCCTTGGGAAGAACCAATACAACACAAGTGTCCACCATATCAGTCAGTCTCGGAACAACCACTATTTGGAGAAAGCTCAGTAGTTCATCAATCACCGATTAATTTTCCAACTGGTGGTAGCTCATCTTCTCAGCCGGCTTACAATGATGATGGAGGATACGTACCATAATTTCAGCATCCTCAATCATCTGTATATGGGGAAGGTACGAGTGTTGGTAGTATGACATATCTGTTGTCGACTACCACCATTACCAGCTAATCATTTCATCCAGAAGATATGTTTGGTACACCACCTCATATGCAAATAATGGATGATCAATTTTTCAACGATGAACATGCTCCTAATCGACCACAAAGAACGGTTCACCCACTGAGTGGTACGATCAAACATCATCTTTCTACCGACAAGTATTACCGAGGAGGAGGCAGAAATAGGGTTTCTTTATTTATTTGTAATATAATATTTGTTTCGGTTTTGAATATTTGTGGTCCTCAGGTATTTCATGTTATATGTATTTCTTTCGATTTCATGTTATATGTATTTCTTTCGATTTCATTTTGATATTTATGTTTTTTTAATTCAGTATCCAAATTCAAATTCCAATTTCAATTCCAAATATAAGTTAAAAAAATCAAGAATTTACATTAACACAAAAATGGGGTTAATTCCAATTCCAACTATAAATTTAAAAAATCAAGAATTTACATAGAACTAGAATATACTCTTTAACCAAAAAATGGTTAATGGCGTGATCCTTTATTCAGACATTTGTTTTTTGTTAATATATTGGTTCCATATTTAAGTTCGTTCTTTAATTTTGGTATTCAAACTCCAAGTAAAAATGCAAGCATTACCATAAAATATACATTAAACACAACATTTAGGTTGATGGTCCGGCACGATAGTTGGAAAGATTGGATTTGTTCGAACACTTGTTTCTTGAATGACCCGGTTGAACTGAATTCTATATATATTTGCAATATTCTCCCGTTTATAACACTCATCCGCAAAACCGTAAGGGTCGAGACGAAAATGAAAGCATGCGGCGTGTGCGTGAGAGCAAGGGTATCTAAATGCTTGGGATGCACCACAATCACACCATCTCTAATGAAGGTTTACAATGAACAATCGTTGCTCACCTCAGACTGTAGCTTCGACAGAAAATTCCCATCCATGTGGGTCGAATGAACTGACTTGCATAGAGGTGGTTTTGCCTTGAAGTTCGCTCATTCTATCCTTAGGGTTTTAGACCAATATTGTCCATTGTTTATTCGGGAGTTAACTTCCTACCCTTTGTTGGACCATACTTTACCCAACCTGAAGTAAGTCTCTCACACAATACTTGCAACTGGGAGATGGTGTGTTCCTTTAAGCATCGTGTAACCCCCTAGACCCGCCTATGCGTTACAACGGATCCTAAGAAGTCACATTAGGGTCACAAGAGCGACCCACAGTAAAAATACCATTTTCTTTCTCAAAACACTTATTAAACTGTAAAATCAACTTCCGTTTAAAAATACAATTTCAGGAAATCATTTAAACACATAACAAAAATTTCAGAAAGTATTTACAGACACTGTCATAAAACAATACATGACATACATGACATACATGCCCACTAACTATACAGTACCATACTCTAGAGGCAACGCCGAGAGAACTCCGAACACTGATGTCAACATTATACCATGATATATTCTTTTAACCTGCAATGGTAGAAACAACGTGAGCTTGGAAAAGCTCAGTAATACAGAACTACCAAAAGATGCTATAAGCTCATGCAAATACATGGTAGGCATAACATTTTCATGATGTTCCAAGTAGTAACAATTCTCTTTTCTTTTCCGTTATTTCAGGGTAATGTTATACTTGAGAATAATGGTACTTGTTCTTTATTCAATCATCGAGTAACAAACGAGAATTATACAAGCTGATAGATTACGAAGATGGAAACAACGAGTTTAATGTCTAGTGTGTTCCAATAGGTGTATATCAAACATGCATAAATGCATACCAATCATATCATGAGAACACATAACAATTCAATGCAAATGCTCAAGTACATACAAAGGTTTACTAGTAACTACCCTCCAACCTTACATCAATATGTAGTCCCCCAGAACTGCATCCATAAGGACTTACTCTAGGCCCGATGGGCATAGGTGCCACCTAAGGGGCTGCCTTAGGTCCATAAGGATTTACCCGTGCTAAAGCATCGGTACCTACTCAAGGGGAGACCTTGAGTCCATAAGGATTTACTAGCTTGATCAGGGCTGTACCAACAGAGACTTCATAACATAACCCAACAGTATACCTCGGATGACAATCGGTATTCAGATTTCAGAGTAACATAATACATGTGATAGACGTATTCCATTCAGAGTATCAGAAACAGAAGATTCATGATTTTGACAGATAAATGGGCATACCATTGAGCAGAACAGACATTTTTATCATTCATCATGCAAACAGATTGTACCATCATAGGTCAAGCTAACAGATCATACTATCAAGTTCATCAGACAGTCAGACAATACCATCATAGATCAAGCAATCACATAACAAGTATGCATATTGAGCAGACATACATCAAGTAGGCAGAGAATGTCATCATATATCTGGTTCATCATTTCATCTCATTTTCCAACATAGTGATGCAATCTCAAATAAAATTGAAATGTTTATCAAGCACAACACAGTTCATGATTAAGTCATTATACAATCCATTCAACAGAATATATCACATATGGAACACACTAGGTGGGACAAATCATTTCTTGGAGATACTTGGCATTTACGGAAGGGGACACATTAAACTTTTGACAATTTGAACGAATTTCTGAAACATGGCCCCTATTAAAATGGGTTCATACTAACGTTTTAACCCAGATATTCAGGAGGTGATACATCAAGATCTTTGAGAGTTTAGACACATCATGAGTTATTTAGTCATTTAAGCATACAAGGGCATTATGGTCATTTTATCATATATGAGCATTTTTGGTAATTTATACCAACAAGGCATAAACAGTCGTTCAGGAAATTCTATTTGCTCATCAGGCTTCCAATCAGGCATTCGAAGATTTCTATATCAAGATCTTTCACGATATCAGATACATTCAGGGCTATCTTAATTGCTTTGGCCAACGAGGGCATTTTAGTCTTTTAACTATCAGGGGTGATTTTGTAATTTATCCTAGCAATGATAAAATGACGATTTATAATATTTAATATATATTTGAACGGTTGCTTTCATAATTCACCACATGACTTGCCACAGAGTAGCCGAACTTATATTTTTGTGCGAAAAACTTCCAACCTTATAGTAATATCAGGAGTGATTAACATACATGAGTGTGCTTCCTAACACTTAGGGGCACTTTAGCCCTTAAAGTCTTATTAGAAATCTCAGAATTTCATCAAATGCATAACTGCCTATTTAACTCAAGAGGGCTTTTCAGTCATTTTGGGAATTGGGATAAATCCACAATTTTTGTCAATTTTACTATTTAGCACCTCCGTCGTTTACGTACTCGGTAGAAATTAGGTCGTTCTAATCCTTTCGGCCCTTACAGACAGTTTACTCATTTAGAACTTAAGGGCATAATTGTCATTCTGGTTAATTAAGAATTTCGGTGTTCGAAGGCACTACAGTCTTTTTGGTCATTACGATCATTCCAATTAATTCATTCATTACTGTCGTAAGGATCAGCTCAGAAATACAACGATAATTCCAGTAAATTCACCTTCATGTGTTATACAGAGCTCGGGGGAAAATCCAAGTTCCTTTTGGTATCACACGCATTTGAATAATGATGCCGAAGTCTTTTCCAATAGAACATACATCTTAGGTGGGGTGATTTTTCAATCAATTCGAATGCAGATTTCGGGTCACTTCCTTTATTAGGGGCAGCTTAGTCATTCTTATACCTCAAGGGCATTTCTGAAATCTCATATCCAATATCCTTTATTCTATATTATGGGCATTGAATCTTAGACTCCATTGATCGAGTTGCAGATTTAACTATATTATTTATTACTATTAACTTTCGATACTTATAGTCTATTGGTATTCTTATTCGAATATTTTGGTTTTAATAATTTTCATACTTATTTCTCGTATATGATCATCTTAATCAGAGTTTACAAAACACGTCATCATAAGCATGCATGCGTTAACCGGATATAAACATGTATATAAAGCATACAAGGGGTAGTGATGTATTACCTTAACCCTGAGCTACACAAATAGATTCATGATACGACATTCGAATACCCTCGAACCCGAATTCGACATTCCTCAGCATTGTATCCAAGGGACCGAGAATACCTTCAATTACACAAATTCCAAGATCAGACCTTACTCATAAGCTTTTAACCAATAATTAAGTACATAAACAAGTTCGGGCTCAAGGTCAGATTCGGAGGCTTTCAGATCAGAATTTTGCAAAACAAGCTTCAAAAACAGACTCAGAACGTCGAAAAACATAAAATAGGGATTTTTGGAAAAGTTGACTTTTTGGTCAACAGTCAAAGTCAACGCTTACGTCAACAGGTTAACGCTGACGTCAGCAGGTCAACGGTCAACGAGGTCAGAGTCAACTGGTCAAAGTCAATGCCGATGTCAACATGACGCCAGCAGTTAACAGGGGTCAACTGACTTGACTCGGGGGTTAACTCACTGAGTTGACTCGGCTGACTCATTGAGCTGACTCGGACTGAGTTGACTCGGTAGACGGGTTGACTCGGACCGGGTCAACGGGTCGAACAGACGGGTTGGGTCAACGGGTTGTACATACGGGTCGGGTCAACGGGTCGAACAAACAGGTCGGGTCAACAGGTCGGACAAGCGGGTCGGGTCAACGGGTCGGACAGTCGGGTCGGGTTTGGGCTCAAACCGAGTTGGGCTTGTTCAGACCGGGTTAAACCCGGTTCACTTACCATAACAGATCTCGCCGGAAAAACTCGTCGGAAAGCCACCGGGGGTGTCGTCGGAAGCCCAAAAGCCTCGATTTGTCTGGAAAAACAAAGAGGAAAGCATGGTTAGCTCACCAAAACACCCTATTCAACAAATACAACAAAAAAGAAACCGGAATCTCACCGGATCTTAAATAAAACGTGAGATAACGACCGAAAAAAAACGCAGCTCCGTCGAGGGCTCAAATGATGGTCGAATGATGAATGATGACCAAGGTTTTGCTCGCCGCGACGTGGGGAACCCAGATCTGGTGGCCGTGACACGAACGAGCGGCGAGGATGGCCGGAAACGGCGAAAAAAGGAAGGGCGACTCTTGGGTTTTAACGGACTTCAATCGGCTCTCCACAGCGAATGGAGGCACATCACTACGCGTGGAGGGCTGGGTCACGATCGGAGCAGGGTGACTGTCACGCCGATGCTGGCGGTGCACGCCACTGCCCGGCGGTGGCGGAGATCGAGCAGGGCAAGGGCGATGGCGGTCGGGGGAGTTTAGAACCCTTTAGATTTTTTTTTCAGATTCAAATAGACACCCAAAATTAGAGGGTAGACGAATCGTTGGTCTGTTTTAATTTTTATTGGCTATACTCTACGGGTATAGTTTAAAATAAACCCCGAGACAACTTAAACCAAGAAAGGTCTTGTCCTTGATGGCAAGAGTCCTCATCCATAAAGCTAGAGGATGTGGTTTCAAACCCTTACAACCACAATTTAATTTTTTTTACCTTGAACTTTTGGGGTGTTACACATCGAGTTTATAGCCTCTACAAGGTTAGTTGTCATATGACCATAACGCCAACCTTTATCATAGGCTTGTGACCATCTTTCCTTGGGGATGTCATTTTCTGCAAAGTTAAATACATTTACACCGTGTCGCCTCAACCTTCTTATCATCTCTTCGAATTTTGGTTGAACTAGTTCATACCCTATTTAAAAAAATAAGTTAAATAAATCAACATTATCAACTCAAAAAATATAATTTTTTTTATAAACAACAAATAACAACTTACCCGCGCCTAAAATTTCTTTCCGGATCTGATTGTTTCCGAACCACGTCTTTGCATTTGCTGCAATATGTCGTATACAATATGCTGGATATGCATGTGAAGGTTTCCATAAACTCCCAAATCTGTCAATTACTAATAAGAGCATAGTCCCTCTATTAGAAATTATGCAAATCCTGTCACTTTATACTACATGATTGCGTAGATGCTTCAAAAAGAATTCCCGCGTCTTCCTTTTCAACTATGGAAAAGGCAATTGGGAATATATTATTGTCTCCATCTTGTGCAACAACCACGAGTAATATATGACCGTACTTCCCATATAGCCAAGTACCATCTACTTGAATCATGTGTTTGCAGAATGGGAGCCCTTCAATGCATGCATTGGATGCCCAAAATAACTTACTAAATATTCTTTTACCAAGAATTAATTCGCCTTGTAAGTTGAACGCCAGTTTTGTTTCGTATTCTACCATGGTTCCCGATATGAATAGTTATATTGCTCGTAAAAGAGCTAATAGCTCATTATACAATTTATCCCAATCACCATACAGTTGCGCCATCGCCTTCAGCTTTGCCATCCACGCCTTGTAGTAAGATGGAATATAACCAAGCTGAGTCCGGATTGATGCTACTAACACTGCAATCGAAATTCTTGGTTCATGTTCAACCAATGCCTTGGTGTAAGCACATATTAGATTAGAGTTTAAATTAATGTGGTAATGTTATAAAGCCATATTGGTACATGTGTGTTGGTCAATGAACCGTGACACCTCCCACATACCAGTCATCTTCGTGTATGAAATTCTTACGCACCAAGGACATTTGTTCTTCCAATGAAGACACCTTACACAATAGGTAATTTTATTGGACTAAACAACAGAAAATGATGTATGGCGTTTGATACAGTGCTCCTGAACTGCTAGCTTTGCGGCTTATTTTGTTTCGAATTCAACCTTCAGTACCAATTCTCCAAAGTTTGAAGATGATGAAGAACTAAATACGCGAGCTTGATATTCCGGATCTTGCATTGCAGTATAATCCACTTCATACATGCGAGCTGCTGGAGGTTCATAGGCTGGATAAATGGGTTCCGATTGCTGGGGCTCTTGTTCAACATAACCCCAAACTGGCTGCTCTTTCCCAACCCGAGCATAGCAACAGTCGTGTCCCAAACATCATCTTCAACATCGATACCATTACACTGAGATGCATCTATCATAACAGCCTCAACATCATCAGCATCGAGTGAGCGTACGTCATCATCTTCCGTAATAGGCACAATATTTTCTTCATCCTGACAAAATCTTCAAGCGATTCGCCCCAACGACCAACTGTGGGTTCGGTTTCACAATATATTGATGAACTCATTCTCTGTAAATATTCAAACAAAAAACATAAGCAAAGATTAAAATTTGGTTTTCTTATTACAATTTTAAAAATAATAAATGACAAACGAATTAAAATTCCAAAACTATAAAACTTACCGGATTCGACGAGAAATCGTCTGAATATATCTTCAATCACCGTCTTCGAATATATCTTCAAAAACTCTCACCTAAAATTTCAACTCAAACTCTCTTAATTTTTTCTCAACCCCTGCACACTCATCTTCTCTATATCCTATATATATACACACATAATATAATATTAAGAAAATTAATAAACCCTAAAACCAGACTTAACTCACGTACATGCATGCATGCATGTCAACATCACCTCGCCAAGTGGAGGTGGCGAGGTTTGGCTCCCTTTTTTAGCCTGCCAAGCCAGCCAACCATGCATGCCAAGCCTGCCAAGCCATGCGAACCAGCTGTCAAGCCAGTCTCCCTGCACCTCGCCATTTGCACATGGCGAGGTCCGAGAACGCCAGCTCCACATGGCGCGCAACTGTGGATTTTGGCCTATTCTACCAAATAATCCATAAAGTGCCATATATTCCTAATTTTTATTTTAAGTTGGCCTATTCTGCCAATTTTCCCTTCATACGGTGCCATTTGAATGGAAGCCTAATAGCTATTGTTATAGGCAAATTCAATGAAAGGCAGAGATTTCTCCCATGTTCCGCCAAAATCAATGATACACACTCGTAGCATGTCTTCTAAAATCCGAATTACCCTTTTTGATTGACCATCATACTGAGGGTGAAAAGCGGTACTGAGATTAACTCTAGTTCCTAGAGCTCCTTGTAGGGTTCTCCGAAATCGAGAAGCAAACCGGGGATCCCGATCAGAGATGATAGACAATGGCACTCCATGAAGCCTGATCACTTCCTTGATATACAAGTTAGCTAGCTTGAGAAGTTCGTAATCCATTGGAAATGGTACAAAGTGTGCTGACTTAGTGAGGCGATCCACAATGACCCATATAGCATCATGCTTGGTAGGTGTCAAGAGAAAACCATTGACAAAGTCCATCGTGATCTTCTCCCACTTCCATTGAGGTGGATCGATAGGTTGCAACAAACCAGTTGGGACACGGTGTTCAACCTTGACACGTTGACACGTGAGGCATCGAGACACGGAATCGACTATGGCTTGTTTCATACATGTCCACCAATATAACTCGCGGAGGTCTTTGTACATCTTCACAGACCCCGTGTGAACAGAGAATGAGCTCGAATGAGCCTCCTTAAGAATGTCATCACGAAGGGATTTATCGTTGGGTACACAAACTCGATTACGAAAACATAGGAGTCTTTCAGAATTGATCTTGAAATCAGGATTATCATGGAGCCTAGAAACAACGGCTTGAAGCTCAGGGTCTTGTTCTTGCAATGTCTTAATCCTCAAGATGATCATAGACTGAACTTGAAGTTCAACTACTAGACCATAATGCTTCTGGATTCGGAAATGAGCATTAATAGACCGAGGGGCTACAAAAGAATAGAGTTCACAGTAAACTGGGCTATATTATGAAACAAAGGATTTTATGATCGTATTAACAATATTTACGAGGCATCAGTTTGCGGCTGGGTGCATCAGCTACAACGTTAGCCTTGCCCGTGTGATAATCAATAACAAGATCGTAATCCCTGAGGAGTTCCATCCATCTCTGTTGCCGGAGATTCAACTCCTTCTGCGTTAAAAGGTATTTAAGGCTCTTGTGGTCGGTAAAAAGGTAACATTTTTCTCCGTAGAGATAATGTCTCCAGATTTTCAATGCAAAGACAACCGCGACCAGTTCCAGATCAAGGGTAGGATAATTCATTTCATGTGGCTTAAGTTGTCGGGAAGCATAGGCAACAACCTTTCCTTCCCGAATCAACACACATCCTAACCCGAGATGTGACGTATCACTGTAAACTGTATAGTCCTTCCCGGACTCTGGTTGGGTTAGGACGAGTGCATGAGTCAATACTTGCTTTAACTGATCAAAGCTTCACCGTTGTTCCTCGGTCCACACGAAAGGGGTCTCCTTCCGTAAAAGCTTAGTCAATGGAGCTGCTATCATAGAAAATCCCTTGGTGAATCTTCTATAATAGCCGACAAGGCCGAGGAAACTCCCAACTTCACAAACATTCTTCGATGGGTGCCAGTTGAGAATAGCTTGGATTTTCTTCGGGTCTACTTGAATGCCTGAAGTCGATACAATGTGTCCAAGGAAGGCAACTTCAGTGAGCCAGGATTCATCAAGTCCATGAAAGTCGTCGGAGCGTTGGTTAGCCCAAAAGGCATTACCAAAAACTCGTAATGACCATACCTTGTACGGAAAGCAGTTTTGGGTACATCATCGTCTTTAACTCTCATACGATAATACCCAGACCTTAGATCGATCTTGGAAAACACTGAGGCATCTTTAAGTTGATCAAACAGGTCATCGATCCTGGGAAATGGATATTTATTCTTGATGGTTACATTGTTAAGTTGTTGGTAGTCAATACACAACCTCACGGAACCATCTTTTTTCTTTACAAAGAGGACCAGAGCTCCCCAAGGCGAGGAACTCGGTCGAATAAAGCCTTTACGAGCAACTCTTGAATCTAAACTTTCAATTCTCTTAATTCAACTGCAGCCATCCGATAAGGTGCAATGGAAACAGGAGTAGTTTTAGGTCGCACTTCGATACCAAATTCCACTTCACGGGTTGGAGGTAAACTCGAAAGTTCATCAGGAAAGACGTCGAGGAATTCATACAGTGTATCGATGTCTAGTATCCGAGGTTCATCCTTGGCTTTTAAGGTTAAGGCATGCAATGAGGGGTTTCGTGACTTCATTAGAACTATGCTTTCTTTACCAAGGCCTCAGAGATACATCTTCCTCTTGCTACAATCTACCCACGCTTGATGTTTACCAAGCCAATATATGCCTAGTATCACATCAAAATCGTGGACCGGTAGGCCTAGGAGATCCACTGGAAACGGAATCCCTTGAATCATCAAAGGACAATTCTTGCATACTGAGCTTAGGGTGACACAATCACCTAAAGGATTGGTCACAAAGATTCTCAGTGTTATAGATTCACTAGACATTTCATAGTTCCTCACCAATTTCGTGCTTATGAAAGAATGCGTAGAGCCAGGATCAATCAATGCATACAAAGGATGAGAATATAACATAACATTACTTGCTATAACATCAGGCTTGTCGTCTTCCTCTTGGCTCCTGACATGATACATCTGAGTAGAGGCCTTTGATTGTTGTTTATTACCTGACTTCCCTGAGCAACCAAGTGTCTCTCTAGCTCCCGAGGATGCTTGTTCTGGCCCCTTTCCTCGGAAGGACTGAACGGGCGATGCAATGCCTACTAGTGTAACTGTGGATTTGGAAGGATTTTGGGGAAAATCCCGGATGAAGTGGCCCTACTCACCATAGTAAAAACATGATCCAGTCTGCTTCTAACACTGTCATGCTGGATGTCGCTTCTGACAAAAATTACAAACCGGATATTGGTTACTTCGATTTGAGCCTCCAGTACTCTCAACTGAGGCTGCCTTAGTCATAGTTTGAGTAATGTTTTAAGGCTTCTCAACATTCCCAGAATAGGAAGGTTGTGGGTATGAGACTTATTTCGGGCCTTCATACTTTTCCTTCTTGTTCCATATAGGAGGTCGGGAATCATCTCGTACTCTCTTCTCAGATTTTACCGATGCACTCCCCCTCCGAGTCTTCTGAGTAGCTTCAGTAGCCTTGGCTCGGTTCACCAGATCCCGGATGTTAGTGATGCTAAGGGCTGTGAACATAGGTCATAGTTCATCGTTAAAGCTAGCAATGAATATTCTACACTTATCTTCTTCTTTCTTTATGTACTCAGCACCGTATCGACAATATTTGCAAAAGTCGTGGATGTATTGCTCAATGCGTCATCCACCTTGTTTTAGATGGAGGAAGATACTGCGCCTCTCAGCGAGGTAGTACTCATTGATGTACTTATTTTGAAATTCTAGAAGAAAGAACTCCCAGGTAACATACTCTTTGGAAACAGTAAGGATAGTGGTTTCTCACCACATGAGAGCCTCGTCAGTCAGCAATGCAAGGGCGCACTCTAACTTGTGTTCGTCCGAACACTGTAACTGCCTATTCAGAATTTGTAGTGTGTTATCCAACCAGTATTCGACAATCTCCAGATTGTCATCATCTTGCTCGGCAAAGGAATAATCTCGGCAAAAGAATAAGCTCGGAGTGAAGCCAATTTACCTACAAGGGCTCGGGCATACTGAAAAACAGGTGGAGCAGGCTGTGCAGATGGTGCTGCTCCCATCACAGTCATGAACTGCTTGAACATGTCAACCATGTTTCGATAACATTCTGCCTGTGCATCAGGTGCAGCAGGCTCAACTTGTTGAGGTGGGGACCTAGGCGGATCTGGTTGTTCTCCCCCCTCACTTCTTCGCCATGGGTCAATGAACCCGTGACATGTTCAGGAATGTGAGCCTCATTCGTTCCAGACATAACTATAACATGAAGAGATCGGATTAGTTGACAAGCCACAATACATATAATATACAACTCCTAGGTGGCAAAGTAACACAATAACAATCCAACAAGCTTCGGTTTAGTCATAGTAGCAACTAAACCCTAGCTCTGATACCACAAATGTAACACCCCCTTCTCGGCCTGGTAGAGAACCGGGTCAGAGCGTGCTACCGCTGAACAATGCGGTGATCGATGCAATAAAATTTCATTTTTTTTAATCAACAATTGATCAATAATATTTAAACAAAACATTGCCGGATATACATCTTAGTCCAATTGACTCCTTGTGAAACAATGATTCCAACATTTAGGACCAAATCCTAGTTATTATAAGTTTTTAGGGGCTAAACTATAAATATGCTAAATTAGTGGTCCTTCGATGCAATTGACCATACCACAATGAAATTTAATACAATATTAACAAGTTTGTAAATTTTCATGCAATTCAGTATTCATTTACTCTGTCAATGTAAACATCTTAAGTTCAGTGACCATTCTATGAACAATGTAAACTGCCAGATTCAAGCATTTAAACCAACTTAACTAACCCTGTGTCGAAATACCTTAAGGCAGTTTTAGAATGGGTGTACAATGGTTACCCTAAGTTGACTTGTCCTTTAGACCGTATTGATACGAGTAAGCCATGTATCAGTACAGGCTGACTCCCTTTGACATGTTTCGATACACTATAGACCCGTATCGAAACTGTGAATTCCAGTAGCAAAAAGTTCCGATATGGCCTCAACCCATATCAAAACGCCCTATTTCTATGGTCCATTTATGCTTAGCCGTATCGATACGCTTTACCCTGTATCGAAACGACCTGACTTGTAATGAAAGATTTTTGCTGGTTTTTAATCGAATTGGTCGATCAAATGATGTTCAAATGCAATGAAAATTTACACACAACATTATAACAATACAATCTACTTTCATACCAAATTTTAGAGTCAAATGAATTCATTTGCTCGATTTTTACCTTTTAGTGCCAAAATATGCATTTTAGGCCAATTTTCACTACATGGAAAGTTAATATTAGGCATATCACCCTTTTACCACTTAACCGTAATATAGACATAAAAAAGGAGACTTTATCAACTAGTACATGCATTTTTCCACCAACTAGGAGTTCAAAAGGGTCAATATACATTACTTATAGCTTGGTTGTGACTTGTGCAACGCTTCAACTCCTCCAATCTCGATCCAAAACTTAGCTAACCTGAAGTGGATGAAATGAAATGCATTTGGCCTTCCTTTCTTAGTGAGGTTGTCACAATGATAACAATGTTGTAATATGCAATTTCATCTCTACATTAACAATGATCATGACATGATTTTCCAATGACAACACAATGATCATGCTCAATAACAATATAGTCATATTTTATCAATAATTCCTTGGATCGATTTCGGATAGTGGATACATGAATTCCTACGCCTCGCCAAAACAGTGAGTGGTCATATCCCTCCGCCTCGCCAAAGTGACCAATACATAAACATCCTTCCGCCTCACCAAATCAATATAGGTCGTAGCCTTAGGACCATAGTCCACCCGTACACTGAGCTCATGAATTTTATGACATGCCAATTGTATCCAATGTCCTTCAAATCCAAGGTCCAGTAACAATGACAATATTCAATATTCATTAAAAATAACAATGATCGATGTATCCAATGATTCAATGTCCTTATCAATATTCAATATCAATGTTTCAATGACATATCGATACAATGATCAATGACAATTTCAATACTTACTTCAATGACCAATGACAATATACTTTAACAATGCCAATGGCTATAACATGCTCTATACCTATTAACAACGACAATGTCGATATATGATATCCGATGTTCAATGTAATGCTTACTGGGACTTACAAATATGTCCGTTAAACGAACCAATGCTATAACCTTAAAAACAATGTTAGCTATGTATTCAAAATTGATAACAATGAATTCGGGAAGGCTCCTCGCCTAAGCCTGAGACTCCGACTACACTCACCTTGCTAATTGGATACTCCTATGGCTCTCGGATGATAACGCTCTTATTCCTAGCTTCCGATGGTGTCGATGGATGATCTAGATCGATCTCCCGAGTTAGGAAAATCAATAAGGAATCGTCAGAACAACATTTCGATATCAAAATTGATATAACAACACCAGAATCAATATCTAAACTCAGGATAATCAATAGCTTACACAATAGCCATGGATGACCAAAACCTAGCTTAGATTAAGCTTAGTTTATCCATGGAATTCAATGATATCTTAGGAGGTTTAGCTTACCCGATAGAGAACAACAATTTGATATCAAAATCCTAAAGAAAATTCAAGCTTTACAAGGTCACCAATGGAGGTGCTTGCTTCAAGGAAGAAAGAGATGGGATAGAGGTGCTAGCTATTTAATGTTTCGGGTAAGTTTCAATCTCCTTTTTCCTTTCTTTTATTAACTTGGCCAAAAGGCTCTTTCCCAAGGGTGAAGTACTTTCAATCCATTGGTTTAAGGAACGACATTTGTTTTGTAGAGGGGCTAATCACAAGATTAGCCCCTTTACTTTCGATAGTTCAAGATTTTGCCCCCATATTTTCAACTTTTACAATTTAGCCACTAAAAGATTCTATCTTATTCAAGTAGGTCCAAATTCGGTAATTTGGTTTAACTATAGATCAATAACATAACAATGGACTTAATAAAATAATTGGAACAATATTTAGACCTTTTTGATTTAGGGTTTCTGATAACCGAAACCCTAATCTCGATTAAACCAATTTTCGGGGTGTTTCATGCCATCATTCTTGCTTGAAATTGATTAGTAAATTCTATAAGTTATCTTATAAACAAGAAAAGTTCAAATTAAATATGTTTGATAAGAATGTTTCGAAACACATTAGGAGAACTAGTCTAACTCCTATGATTTCTTAATGTTTAAGAAACTATTGTCTTCAATCTCATTGATTCTCCTTATCATGTTCCAGGTTTAAGTTGATACTTGTAGATCAATCAAGGAGCTAAGCAAGATCCAAGAAGCTTAAGTGTATGTTTTGCTTTAAATTTCATTTTGACTCCTAGGATGGTGGCACTTTTATGGCATGTAATCCTTTTGTTAAGTTATCATTGCTTGTAAACAATTTATGACACTATGTTTGATTGTAATTATATCTATCACAATCCATGGATTGGCCTTGCGGTTGATGTTTTATGCTTGAGCCTGTCTTGGTTTTTATGATCGAATAGATTCTAATAAATTAGGTTTATAGTTGGTGATTGATGACCATGTTAGGATATCTCTTATATGTCATGTATGACTTGGATGAATGATAATGGAGTTAGATGCTTTAAATATTAAGGTTACCTTTTCTAGGTATGCAAGAGAAGTTAAAGAATCCTTGAAGATTAAAGTAAGAGAATTTGAAATTAACTAGATATAGGTAGAATCTTAAAAAGACACAAAAATGATTTATGTTTTAAAAATTCTAATTTGGTTTGTTGAATTAGTTGTTCACCTATAGAATTCGACCTAGTTAAACCAGTAAAGAGTGAACTTTAATGTAAGGAATTATATTCATGGACTAAGTAATATAAAGGTAAGACAAAACTAATTTTAAAATCAAAACATTTGATCTTCTTTCTTCCTTGCCTATTTTCGAATGACATAGGACCTATACTACTAAAACTTGAATGTTTAGTACTATTATGTGTTATGAGGGATGTAATGAGTGCTCTAAACATAACTAAGTTATTGTTCTAGACCTTTCTTGGCTTGATATGATTGCTATATTAATAAAAACATATAGTTTCATTATGTTTGTTGCTAACTTGAGATACAATTTAGATTGTTTGCTCGCTTATTTATGTGTTCATGCATCCTTAGCTTCGGTTTACTACTAAGCCGGGGTAGGGGTGTTGTAATCACTAATTTTGTCCGGGGTGTTAAACCCGTTTTCTTTTCTTTTTAGTAATGGGCTTTAATAATAAGAACTAATAAAAAGGGGAAAAAAGAAAGAAAAACAAAAAAACAATATATATATATATATATACTAATGTTATATACCTATCATTACTATTCTATTATCATATATTACTATTCATTATCATTATCATAAGTATTATTACTATTTATTATTACTATTATCTTATTACTATTATTATCTTATTATTACTATTATTATTATCTAATATTATTATTATTATTAATCAAACCTGGAAAAAAACAAAAAAAAATTAAATAAATAAAAGCCCAAAACCACCAGTTCGAAAAAGCTCGTATTATTAAAGTCTGATTTTCAATCAAGAACCCCTAATTAAAGTCTTCTTAAATTTTAAATAATTTTCATCAATTAAAAGCAACAATTGTTTTGGTACCGATTTCCGGGCGTGATGGGGGTGCTAACCCTTCCCCACACGTAACCAACTCCCGAACCCTTCCAAAAGAATCTATGGTTTAGTTTTTACGGTGTATGGCCTACCATAGTGGCCGGTGGCGACTCCAACAGAGAAAAAGATTTTTTAAAGGTTTTTTCCTAAAACCTGAATTGTTTTTAAAATTCCCCCTTTCAGATTAAATGTTTTCAACAAAAACGGGGAACATGGGTTGAGAAAAAAAACCTTGTTACAGCATGGCGACTCCGCTGGGACAAATTTTGTTTTTCAAAACAAAAAGAGAGTTAGGCCAAGAAAATAATTGTTGCTTTTAATGATGGAAATTTTTGAAAGTTAATTTGACTTTAGCGAGATGGTTCTTCCTTGAAAATAGAACTTTAATTACACGAGCTTTGATAATTGGTGGTCTTTAATTAATTCTTCATTTAATTTCAAAGGAAACACCGACATGTGTTGCATCACGCATTAGGCTCTATACCCGAGCTTCGTCCCTTAAGTGGGAGTGAAACGCCCATACCCACGTGAGTCTCCCTCCACGGGTCGGTAATTCACTTTCGGAATCCACACCTTTGACATGTGAGCAGCCCTCCACGTCATTAGGTCGTGCTTTCCCCCGAACCGAAACCAATTCGCAAGCTTGTAATGGGCTAGAATTGGGGTTCTTGTTACCTTAGTAGGTGATAAGATAGGTTCAGGTACCCTTGTTAGAACCGAACCACATGAGTGAGAATTTAAGAAGCCTACCCCGGTTAGAGCAATGCGGAAAACCGTAGAATTAGAATTCATGCTATTAGGTCTTGCATCGTTAATTTACCTTGATGTGTTTCCTCTCGTTTGTTTTATTCAGTATTCATTATTGGTGTTACTAACCCAGTTGCCTTCTTGTCTTGTTTTGCTTATTTTTGCATACTCATCGCATTCTCATACTAAGTGTTGATTCGAGAATAGTCTAAAGTTGAAAACTTTCACAACGGGAGAAAAGAGTCCATAGCAACGAAGCTCCCGGAGCACGCTAATTTAGAAAGAGGGGACGAGCAAAATTTATTGAAAATCGTACCCTATGTATTTCTTACCTCGTTGCAACAAGACTTGATCTCTGTTGTGGAAAGTTGTTTAATGAGGATGTTCGTCGAATCAACATTTCCTTCCATTCGATTTTGTGTTTTTCAATTTGTTGCCTTCATTCATTTCTTTCAGTTATGCATACACATTTCATGCATTACATCATTAAATCATGGACGTTTCAATTGCCTTTTCATTTTGTGTGTATATATTTGCCTATTGAGTCCCCGTATATCAATTGCACAAGGGACATTGACCTTGACCCCAAAGGTTGACTTCGAGCCGCCTTTGCCTAGTGGAAATCGAAAGCTTTGAAGACGATGAATATGTGGCTTACACTCCGAGTTAATTTGGTCACCTAATTAAATACACATAGAATTAGGGCCTTCGGGAGAATAACCATAAATTTTCCACGCTAAAAGAAAAAGAAAGAAAAGAGGAAAAAAAAGAAAAAGAAAAGAAATAAGAGAAAGAGAAAAAAAGAAAGAAAAAGAAAAAAATGAAAAAAAAAGAAAGAAAAAAAGAGAAGACAAGAGAGAGAGAATGATAAAAGCGTAACAAAAGCACTCCAATGTTCGAAGCCTGGTAATAGGCATCTTCAGATATGAGTGTGGAATTTTTGGGGCACTCCGCTGTAGCAAAAGACAAATAAGGTTGCTATGCACCATTCACCTTAGCTACATGAGTGATGGTAATATTTTCAAATCATGACAATGCCGAGTAGCTCAGGGTTTTGTTGTTTGCTCAATCATTTATTTCGAGCCAAAGGAATGTGATGAGTTGACTTCCCCAAAATTGTAAAGAAATGATAAAGGCAAAGCCTACAGAAGATAAGCCTAATTGATTAAAAGCCAAAATAACTTGGGGAGTATGTCACATTTTCAGACATCAGCTCAGCTTTCGAGGTCTCCTAGACACATGATGCTTGAGGCAATCCGTGGTGAGCCATAATAGTGTCGTTCGTGCACTTGATATTCGAGGATTTAATTTGACTTGATATATCCTTAATTTGAAAAGAAAGTATAGTTTTTGAAAATGCATCTCATTTTGAAATCAGAAGATGCAATCTGAATCTTTTGGAACACAAATTAATTTCCCTTTGCTTCAGGGATAAAGTTTAGAATGCAATGTTGTGAATACAAATGACAGCTTGTCAGTAGCTATGGTGAAGATTGTAATAAGTTCCTACATGCTATAGTTCAGGGACTTGAAGCAATTTTTTGTCGAAATGTTTCAATTTCTTTAGAAGATGAGAAATTGACCTTGATGAACTCAAGAGAAAACTTCAGGGACTTGGGGGCATGTGTTTCCCCCATTCTTGAGAAGAGATGAAGTCGTCATGTTCAATTAATACGAAGAGAATAATTTAGCACCCAGTTTGAGAAGGGGGCAATGTTTTGAGAACGAGCATTACGAGAAGTGCTATGTCCAGTTGGACCAGCTAAAGTCAACAATCATCTTTCGAAAGAGATCAATGGATTGGGATTTGGAAAGTACGAAAGCCAAAAGAGGCTAAGAAGAGGAAGGTCAGGATGGACCAGTCTAAAATGAACTCCAGAAAAAGTTCAGGACTTGGGGGCACGTGCTTCCCCCATTGTTGAGAAGAGAAAAATCGTCGCATTAAGTAAAGACGGAGAGAATGGTTCAGCACCCGGTTTGAATAGGGGGCAATGCTTTGAGAACGTGCACTACGAGAAGTGTTACGTTGTCTTTTGGGAAGAGACCGAGATTTGGCAAAGATAAGAAAGCCAAAAGAGATTGAGAAGAAGAAGAGACAAGAAGAAGGTCGAGATTGACAAACTCGGAGAGTAGAAGCATCTGATCATTTTGATGTCATAATTCATGCATCACTTGTAGTTAGGCATCCCTAGGATTAGGGGCATGCTAACTCACATCATCAAGTATTTTTTACCTACTTTCGACAGGTATTTTAAAGCTTTCCCCGTAAAAGGAAATCTGCCTATCCGTTCGAGCTTTCAGAGAATGGAATCCGCCTATCTGTTCGGGCTTTCGGAGAATCGAACATGCCTATCTTTTCGGGCTTTTAGAGAATAGAATATGCCTATCCGTTCGGGCTTTCAGAGAATGGAATTCGCCTATCTGTTAGGGCTTTCGGAGAATAGAATCTGCCTATCTATTCGGGCTTCCGGAGAATGGAATCCGCCTATCCGTTCGGGCTTTCAGAGAATGGAATCCGCCTATCTGTTCGGGCTTTCGGAGAATAGAATCTGCCTATCTATTCGGGCTTTCAGAGAATGGAATCCGCCTATCCGTTCGGGCTTTCAGAGAATGGAATCCGCCTATCTGTTCGGGCTTTCGGAGAATAGAATCTGCCTATCTATTCGGGCTTTCGGAGAATGGAATCCGCCTATCCGTTCGGGCTTTCAGAGAATGGAATCCGCCTATCTGTTCGGGCTTTTGAAGAATAGAATCTGCCTATCTATTCGGGCTTTCGGAGAATGGAATCCGCCTATCCGTTCGGGCTTTCAGAGAATGGAATCCGCCTATCTGTTCGGGCTTTCGGAGAATAGAATCCGCCTATCTCTTCGGGCTTTCGGAGAATAGAATCTGCCTATCCGTTCGGGCTTTCGGAGAATGGAATCTGCCTATCTGTTCGGGCTTTCGGAGAATAGAACTCGCCTATCTGTTCGGGCTTTCGGAGAATGGAACTCGCCTATCTGTTCGGGCTTTCGGAGAATAGAACCCGCCTATCCGTTCGAGCATTTGGAGAATGGAGCTTCTGCTAATTATATATTTGATCGGACCTCGAAGGGTTGAAGAGTGTTGAAATGAGAAAAACAGCTTCAGGCCTCCGCGACCGTTGCATTTTCCCGTACCGACTTCCGAACCGCCAGTAGTTCAAGTGCATGGTGACTCGGAATCCAAACAGGGAAGTCGGACAAAATTGGTGCTTATGGCCTTTGCTTTATCCTTGTTCTACAAGTATAAGCAAAGGGGGGCAACTGTAATCACTAATTTTGTCCGGGGTGTTAAACCCGTTTTCTTTTCTTTTTAGTAATGGTCTTTAATAATAAGAACTAATAAAAAAGGGAAAAAAGAAAGAAAAACAGAAAAACAATATATATATATATATATACTAATGTTATATACCTATTATTACTATTCTATTATCATATATTACTATTCATTATCATTATCATAAGTATTATTACTATTTATTATTACTATTATCTTATTACTATTATTATCTTATTATTACTATTATTATTATCTAATATTATTATTATTATTATTATTAATCAAACCTGGAAAAAAACAAAAAAAACATTAAATAAATAAAAGCCCATATTTATAAATAAAGAACCAAAGTTTATTTTAAAGTACATTATACAATTTCAGAGCTCAAAAAAATAAATAAAATTACAAGGCCTGTTGGCCCAACACACTAAACCTAATCTGATCTAAAGAACCCTAATGGCACTTGTGTTTTGTGCAACCGCCCCAACTCAACCGTTGGATCTAGAGGGGAGATCCAACGGCCCAAATCGCACCAGATGAGAAGGAAGCCCTAGCTGCCCCCAGGAAACCCTAGCACCGCGCAGCCTTAGCCCTTGGATCGAGATCTCATCGGACGACCGAGATCAACGCGGAGAAGCTTCAGGAACCTCCACGCGCCTGCGTGTCCGCGCCTCCTCAACTCCCACGCGCGCGTGTGATTCACCGCGCGCCTTTTCGGATGCCTCACGCCCGAGCCCAGCCAGCCACGTCGTCCGGCCACGTCCTTCTGGTCCCCCCATCGTACGAGCCTCGCAATGCAACAAAAAGAAACAGAAATCAGAGGCACAAATGCAACCAAATTTCAGAGATGGCAGAGGCAACAAACAAATTGCAACACATGAATACAACCAAAATCATCAGCAACAAATCACAACAATTTCCAGCAATATATGTAAATAAGAAAAAGAGAAAAAGAGTGATTTTCGGGCTATAAATACCCGCATGCAATGTAAATCAGAGGAGGATTTTCAGAGAGGATTTCTAGAGTTTTTAGAGAGCCAAATTTGTAACCAAAAAATTTCAGTGAAATACAAGCAAAAGAGCCAAAGATTCGAAGGTATCACCGTCGTTTTTTACTTCGAATCAAAAAATAAAAAAAAAACAGTAAAGAGTCTAAAGTTGAAAACTTTCACAACGGGAGAAAAGAGTCCATAGCAACGAAGCTCCCGGAGCGCGCTAATTTAGAAAGAGGGGACGAGCAAAATTTATTGAAAATCGTACCCTATGTATTTCTTACCTCGTTGCAACAAGACTTGATCTCCGTTGTGGAAAGTTGTTTAATGAGGATGTTCGTCGAATCAGCATTTCCTTGCATTCGATTTTGTGTTTTTCAATTTGTTGCCTTCATTCATTTGTTTCAGTTATGCATGCACATTTCATGCATTACATCATTAATCATGGAATTAATTGTTCGGGGTTATGGCAGCATTTGTGATTACCGAAGATTCCGCACCCACACTTTACTCGCCACCAAAGGAGGCAAATGGAGGAAAGTTTTGCTAAGTTAGAAGCCGACTTGAGAAGGGTCCAAATGGGGGCATATGATGGCCATGGATCATTTTGCGAGTACCACCAGACTACGGGGCATGAAATTCAGAGTTGCATAGAATTTAAGCAATTGGTCCAGGAATTGATGGACAATCGGAAGGTTGAGTTCCTTGAAGAAGTTTGAAGGGTGGAATGGATGGTCAGCTCCGCAGTATTCAAGAGTTTTAGGTATCCAAGACCGCTTGTCTTCATTTCATTGCATTTTAACCTTTTCCTTGAAGTGATGTGTGAAATCAACCTTTGCTACCCTTTGCCCGAAGGTAGCAAAGATTTTTTGTAAGGGCCTCAGACTGCATGTTTTTAAATTTCAATGAAAGGATGCATTACGTTTCAATTGCCTTTTCATTTTGTGTGTATATATTTGCCTATTGAGTCCCCGTATATCAATTGCACAAGGGACATTGACCCTGACCCCAAAGGTTGACTTCGAGCCGCCTTTGCCTAGTGGAAATCGAAAGCTTTGAAGACGATGAATATGTGGCTTACACTCCGAGTTAATTTGGTCACCTAATTAAATACACATAGAATTAGGGCCTTCGGGAGAATAACCAGAAATTTTCCACGCTAAAAGAAAAAGAAAGAAAAGAGGAAAAAAGAAAAAGAAAAGAAATAAGAGAAAGAGAAAAAAAAGAAAGAAAAAGAAAAAATGAAAAAAAGGAAAGAAAAAAAAAAGAGAAGACAAGAGAGAGAGAATGATAAAAGCGTAACAAAAGCACTCCCATGTTCGAAGCCTGGTAATAGGCATCTTCGGATATGAGTGTGGAATTTTTGGGGCACTCCGCTGTAGCAAAAGACCAATAAGGTTGCTATGCACCATTCACCTTAGCTACATGAGTGATGGTAATATTTTCAAATCATGAGTGAAGATAAGCCTAATTGATTAAAAGCCGAAATAACTTGGGGAGTATGTCACATTTTCAGACATCAGCTCAGCTTTCGAGGTCTCCTAGACACATGATGCTTGAGGCAATCCGTGGTGAGCCATAATAGTGTCGTTCGTGCACTTGATATTCGGGGATTTAATTTGACTTGATATATCCTTAATTTGAAAAGAAAGTATAGTTTTTGAAAATGCATATCATTTTGAAATCAGAAGATGCAATCTGAATCTTTTGGAACACAAATTAATTTCCCTTTGCTTCAAGGATAAAGTTTAGAATGCAATGTCGTGAATACAAATGACAACTTGTCAGTAGCTATGGTGAAGATTGTAATAAGTTCCTACATGCTATAGTTCAGGGACTTGAAGCAATTTTTTGTCGAAATGTTTCAATTTCTTTAGAAGATGAGAAATTGACCTTGATGAACTCAAGAGAAAACTTCAGGGACTTGGAGGCATGTGTTTCCCCCATTCTTGAGAAGAGATGAAGTCGTCATGTTGAATTAATACGAAGAGAATAATTTAGCACCCAGTTTGAGAAGGGGGCAATGTTTTGAGAACGAGCATTACGAGAAGTGCTATGTCCAGTTTGACCAGCGAAAGTCAACAATCATCTTTCGAAAAGAGATCATAAGATTGGGATTTGGAAAGTACGAAAGCCAAAAGAGGCTAAGAAGAGGAAGGCAGGATGGACCAGTCTAAAATGAACTCTAGAAAAAGTTCAGGACTTGGGGGCATGTGCTTCCCCCATTGTTGAGAAGAGAAAAATCGTCACATTAAGTAAAGACGGAGAGAATGGTTCAGCACCCGGTTTGAATAGGGGGCAATGCTTTGAGAACGTGCACTAGAGAAGTGTTACGTTGTCTTTTGAGAAGAGACCGAGATTTGGCAAAGATAAGAAAGCCAAAAGAGATTGAGAAGAAGAAGAGACAAGAAGAAGGTCGAGATTGACCAACTCGGAGAGTAGAAGCATCCGAGCATTTGGATGTCATAATTCATGCATCACTTGTAGTTAGGCATCCCTAGGATTAGGGGCATGCTAACTCACATCATCATGTATTTTTTACCTACTTTCGACAGTTATTTTAAAGCTTTCCCCGTAAAAGGAAATCTTCCTATCCGTTCGAGCTTTCAGAGAATGGAATCCGCCTATCTGTTCGGGCTTTCGGAGAATCGAACATGCCTATCTGTTCGGGCTTTCATAGAATAGAATATGCCTATCCGTTCGGGCTTTCAGAGAATGGAATCCGCCTATCTGTTCGGGCTTTCAGAGAATAGAATCTGCCTATCTATTCGGGCTTTCAGAGAATGGAATCCGCCTATCCGTTCGGGCTTTCAGAGAATGGAATCCGCCTATCTGTTCGGGCTTTCGGAGAATAGAATCTGCCTATCTATTCGGGCTTTCAGAGAATGGAATCTGCCTATCCATTCGGGCTTTCAGAGAATGGAATCCGCCTATCTGTTCGGGCTTTCGGAGAATAGAATCTGCCTATCTATTCGGGCTTTCGGAGAATGGAATCCGCCTATCCGTTCGGGCTTTCAGAGAATGGAATCCGCCTATCTATTCGGGCTTTCGGAGAATAGAATCTGCCTATCTATTCGGGCTTTCGGAGAATGGAATCCGCCTATCCGTTCGGGCTTTCAGAGAATGGAATCCGCATATCTGTTCGGGCTTTCGGAGAATAGAATCCGCCTATCTGTTCGGGCTTTCGGAGAATAGAATCTACCTATCCGTTCGGGCTTTCGGAGAATGGAATCCGCCTATCTGTTCGGGCTTTCGGAGAATAGAACTCGCCTATCTGTTCGGGCTTTCGAAGAATTGAACTCGCCTATCTGTTCGGGCTTTCGGAGAATAGAACCCGCCTATCCGTTCGGGCATTTGGAGAATGGAGCTTCTGCTAATTATCTATTTGATCGGACCTCGAAGGGTTGAAGAGTGTTGAAATGAGAAAAACAGCTTCAGGCCTCCGCGACCATTGCATTTTCCCGTACCGACTTCCAAACCGCCAGTAGTTCAAGTGCATGGTGACTCGGAATCCAAACAGTGAAGTCGGACAAAATTGGTGATTATGACCTTTGCTTTATCCTTGTTCTACAAGTATAAGCAAAGGGGGGCAACTGTAATCACTAATTTTGTCCGGGGTGTTAAACTCGTTTTCTTTTCTTTTTAGTAATGGGCTTTAATAATAAGAACTAATAAAAAAGGGGAAAAAGAAAGAAAAACAAAAAAACAATATATATATATATATATACTAATGTTATATACCTATCATTACTATTCTATTATCATATATTACTATTCATTATCATTATCATAAGTATTATTACTATTTATTATTACTATTATTATCTTATTATTATTATTATTAATCAAACCTGAAAAATAAAACAAAAAAACATTAAATAAATAAAAGCCCATATTTATAAATAAAGAACCCAAGTTTATTTTAAAGTACATTATACAATTTCAGAGCCCAAAAAATAAATAAAATTACAAGGCCTGTTGGCCCAAAACACTAAACCTAATCTGATCTAAAGAACCCTAATGGCACTTGTGTTTTGTGCAGCCGACCCAACTCAATCGTTGGATCTGGAGGGGAGATCCAACAGCCCAGATCGCACCAGATGAGAAGGAAGCCCTAGCTGCCCCCAGGAAACCCTAGTGCCGTGCAGCCTTAGCCTTTGGATCGAGATCTCATCGGACGGCCGAGATCAACGCGAAGAAGCTTCAGGAACCTCCACGCGCCCGCGCGTCCGCGCCTCCTCAACTCCCACGCGCGCGTGTGATTCACCGCGCGCCTTTTCGTATGCCTCACGCCCGAGCCCAACCAGCCACGTCGCCCGACCACGTCCTTCTGGTCCCCCCCCCATCGTACGAGCCTCGCAATGCAACAAAAAGAAACAGAAATCAGAGGCACAAATGCAACCAAATTTCAGAGATGGCAGAGGCAACAAACAAATTGTAACACATGAATACAGCCAAAATCATCAGCAACAAATCACAGCAATTTCCAGCAATATATGTAAATAAGAAAAAGAGAAAAAGAGTGATTTTCGGGCTATAAATACCTGCATGCAATGTAAATCAGAGGAGGATTTTCAGAGAAGATTTTGAGAGTTTTTAGAGAGCCAAATTTGTAACCAAAAAATTTCAGTGAAATACAAGCAAAAGAGCCAAAGTTTCGAAGGTATCACCGTCGTTTTTTTACTTCGAATCAAAAAATTAAAAAAAAAACAGTAAAGAGTCTTTTTTTACCTCCGTTTCGAGTCGGGATCCCCATCGTTGTTGTCCGTTGCCGGCGATAAGCCTTATGGCTCCCTCGGAAGCCATGCACAATGAGCCGGTGACGCGAAAGGGGTAAGCTTTGTTTTTTAGATTCGGCCTTTGGGGTTTCAAAATAAAGACATAAGGGTCTTTGGTTTTTTTTTGGTTTTGGTTCCGTGGTGAAAAGAAGGTTTTTTTTGGTTTCAGAAAGAAAAGAAAGAATTTTTTTAGGGTTCTGGCGCCGGCAACGGCGACCGAAACCCCTTTGCGGCGCCGGAGCAAACAAAGAAAAGGGGGAAGCTCTCCCCGATTTAGGGTTTTAAAAATGGAAAAGGGGCCAAGAGTGTTTTTTAACCTGTATATATTATGTTTTTTGGTTTTAAAATAGGGTTAATCACGTTTTAAGACCTTCCGCGTCGATGTAATCACGCGATGAGGACTTCCGCTTTTCAAAACCCTTCCCACGGTCCCTGTAGGTTTTCCCGTGTTTTCAATCTCGTCCCAAATTTGGTTTCAATCGATTTGCGACTGGGGAAATTGCTGTTTGGTCCTTCTGTTTTTTCGAGTCTTTTTAATTTAGCACCATTTTGCACTTTAATTATTTTTTAAATGGGTTTATTTACAGTTTTGGTCCATGTCAGTTTGCATGTTAATTATTTATTTTGCATTTCATCTATTTTGCACATTTAATGTTGTTGTTCATGCATTTTGCATTTTTTACATCGAATGTATATATATTTTTTGTCATATCGCTCATTTTTATTTGATAAATGTATGATATGTGGTATATTGCATGCTTTTTTTATGTGTGCTCTTTAGCCTTTTTATGCCATTCGAATATATTTGTTATATGCTTTTTAATGTCGTTTGAATTTGTATTTTGTGACATGCATTCTAAATGTCATTCATGTGATTTTTAATGTCTTCATTTGCATGATAATTAATTTTAATTATAAAACGGAGATACTTATTAATTCGCGTATTCGGGTCGACTTGCCTAACTTATTGGATGTCCCGCGAATATTCAGATTAATTCGAATCGTCTAAAGGTAAATTCGAGATTAAAACGAACAAGACCATAGCATCATCTTTTAATTGCTTGCATCATGCATAAAGGTGACGTACGAGATTCGAACCCTAGACTAACACGGCAGTCAGTCTTATATGATGTCAGTTTAGTCTTTGGTCCGGTGTACCGTCATCCTTTTTAATTAAATGTTTAATTAACTCGAAACCACCAGTTCGAAAAAGCTCGTATTATTAAAGTCCGATTTTCAATCAAGAACCCCTAATTAAAGTCTTCTTAAATTTTAAATAATTTTCATCAATTAAAAGCAACAATTGTTTTGGTACCGATTTCCGGGCGTGATGGGGGTGCTAACCCTTCCCCACACGTAACCAACTCCCGAACCCTTCCAAAAGAATCTCTGGTTTAGTTTTTACGGTGTCTGGCCTACCATAGTGGCCGGTGGCGACTCCAACCGAGAAAAAGATTTTTTAAAGGTTTTTTCCTAAAACCTGAATTGTTTTTAAAATTCCCCCTTTCAGATTAAATGTTTTCAACAAAAACGGGGAACATGGGTTGAGAAAAAAAACCTTGTTACAGCATGGCGACTCCGCTGGGACAAATTTTGTTTTTCAAAACAAAAAGAGAGTTAGGCCAAGAAAATAATTGTTGCTTTTAATGATGGAAATTTTTGAAAGTTAATTTGACTTTAGCGAGATGGTTCTTCCTTGAAAATAGAACTTTAATTACACGAGCTTTGATAATTGGTGGTCTTTAATTAATTCTTCATTTAATTTCAAAGGAAACACCGACATGTGTTGCATCACGCATTAGGCTCTATACCCGAGCTTCGTCCCTTAAGTGGGAGTGAAACGCCCATACCCACGTGAGTCTCCCTCCACGGGTCGGTAATTCACTTTCGGAATCCACACCTTTGACATGTGAGCAGCCCTCCACGTCATTAGGTCGTGCTTTCCCCCGAACCGAAACCAATTCGCAAGCTTGTAATGGGCTAGAATTGGGGTTCTTGTTACCTTAGTAGGTGATAAGATAGGTTCAGGTACCCTTGTTAGAACCGAACCACATGAGTGAGAATTTAAGAAGCCTACCCCGGTTAGAGCAATGCGGAAAACCGTAGAATTAGAATTCATGCTATTAGGTCTTGCATCGTTAATTTACCTTGATGTGTTTCCTCTCGTTTGTTTTATTCAGTATTCATTATTGGTGTTACTAACCCAGTTGCCTTCTTGTCTTGTTTTGCTTATTTTTGCATACTCATCGCATTCTCATACTAAGTGTTGATTCGAGAATAGTCTAAAGTTGAAAACTTTCACAACGGGAGAAAAGAGTCCATAGCAACGAAGCTCCCGGAGCACGCTAATTTAGAAAGAGGGGACGAGCAAAATTTATTGAAAATCGTACCCTATGTATTTCTTACCTCGTTGCAACAAGACTTGATCTCCGTTGTGGAAAGTTGTTTAATGAGGATGTTCGTCGAATCAACATTTCCTTCCATTCGATTTTGTGTTTTTCAATTTGTTGCCTTCATTCATTTCTTTCAGTTATGCATACACATTTCATGCATTACATCATTAAATCATGGACGTTTCAATTGCCTTTTCATTTTGTGTGTATATATTTGCCTATTGAGTCCCCGTATATCAATTGCACAAGGGACATTGACCTTGACCCCAAAGGTTGACTTCGAGCCGCCTTTGCCTAGTGGAAATCGAAAGCTTTGAAGACGATGAATATGTGGCTTACACTCCGAGTTAATTTGGTCACCTAATTAAATACACATAGAATTAGGGCCTTCGGGAGAATAACCATAAATTTTCCACGCTAAAAGAAAAAGAAAGAAAAGAGGAAAAAAAAGAAAAAGAAAAGAAATAAGAGAAAGAGAAAAAAAGAAAGAAAAAGAAAAAAATGAAAAAAAAAGAAAGAAAAAAAGAGAAGACAAGAGAGAGAGAATGATAAAAGCGTAACAAAAGCACTCCAATGTTCGAAGCCTGGTAATAGGCATCTTCAGATATGAGTGTGGAATTTTTGGGGCACTCCGCTGTAGCAAAAGACAAATAAGGTTGCTATGCACCATTCACCTTAGCTACATGAGTGATGGTAATATTTTCAAATCATGACAATGCCGAGTAGCTCAGGGTTTTGTTGTTTGCTCAATCATTTATTTCGAGCCAAAGGAATGTGATGAGTTGACTTCCCCAAAATTGTAAAGAAATGATAAAGGCAAAGCCTACAGAAGATAAGCCTAATTGATTAAAAGCCAAAATAACTTGGGGAGTATGTCACATTTTCAGACATCAGCTCAGCTTTCGAGGTCTCCTAGACACATGATGCTTGAGGCAATCCGTGGTGAGCCATAATAGTGTCGTTCGTGCACTTGATATTCGAGGATTTAATTTGACTTGATATATCCTTAATTTGAAAAGAAAGTATAGTTTTTGAAAATGCATCTCATTTTGAAATCAGAAGATGCAATCTGAATCTTTTGGAACACAAATTAATTTCCCTTTGCTTCAGGGATAAAGTTTAGAATGCAATGTTGTGAATACAAATGACAGCTTGTCAGTAGCTATGGTGAAGATTGTAATAAGTTCCTACATGCTATAGTTCAGGGACTTGAAGCAATTTTTTGTCGAAATGTTTCAATTTCTTTAGAAGATGAGAAATTGACCTTGATGAACTCAAGAGAAAACTTCAGGGACTTGGGGGCATGTGTTTCCCCCATTCTTGAGAAGAGATGAAGTCGTCATGTTCAATTAATACGAAGAGAATAATTTAGCACCCAGTTTGAGAAGGGGGCAATGTTTTGAGAACGAGCATTACGAGAAGTGCTATGTCCAGTTGGACCAGCGAAAGTCAACAATCATCTTTCGAAAGAGATCAATGGATTGGGATTTGGAAAGTACGAAAGCCAAAAGAGGCTAAGAAGAGGAAGGTCAGGATGGACCAGTCTAAAATGAACTCCAGAAAAAGTTCAGGACTTGGGGGCACGTGCTTCCCCCATTGTTGAGAAGAGAAAAATCGTCGCATTAAGTAAAGACGGAGAGAATGGTTCAGCACCCGGTTTGAATAGGGGGCAATGCTTTGAGAACGTGCACTACGAGAAGTGTTACGTTGTCTTTTGGGAAGAGACCGAGATTTGGCAAAGATAAGAAAGCCAAAAGAGATTGAGAAGAAGAAGAGACAAGAAGAAGGTCGAGATTGACAAACTCGGAGAGTAGAAGCATCTGATCATTTTGATGTCATAATTCATGCATCACTTGTAGTTAGGCATCCCTAGGATTAGGGGCATGCTAACTCACATCATCAAGTATTTTTTACCTACTTTCGACAGGTATTTTAAAGCTTTCCCCGTAAAAGGAAATCTGCCTATCCGTTCGAGCTTTCAGAGAATGGAATCCGCCTATCTGTTCGGGCTTTCGGAGAATCGAACATGCCTATCTTTTCGGGCTTTTAGAGAATAGAATATGCCTATCCGTTCGGGCTTTCAGAGAATGGAATTCGCCTATCTGTTAGGGCTTTCGGAGAATGGAATTCGCCAAAGTTTCGAAGGTATCACCGTCGTTTTTTTACTTCGAATCAAAAAATTAAAAAAAAAACAGTAAAGAGTCTTTTTTTACCTCCGTTTCGAGTCGGGATCCCCATCGTTGTTGTCCGTTGCCGGCGATAAGCCTTATGGCTCCCTCGGAAGCCATGCACGATGAGCCGGTGACGCGAAAGGGGTAAGCTTTGTTTTTTAGATTCGGCCTTTGGGGTTTCAAAATAAAGACATAAGGGTCTTTGGTTTTTTTTTGGTTTTGGTTCCGTGGTGAAAAGAAGGTTTTTTTTGGTTTCAGAAAGAAAAGAAAGAATTTTTTTAGGGTTCTGGCGCCGGCAACGGCGACCGAAACCCCTTTGCGGCGCCGGAGCAAACAAAGAAAAGGGGGAAGCTCTCCCCGATTTAGGGTTTTAAAAATGGAAAAGGGGCCAAGAGTGTTTTTTAACCTGTATATATTATGTTTTTTGGTTTTAAAATAGGGTTAATCACGTTTTAAGACCTCCCGCGTCGATGTAATCACGCGATGAGGACTTCCGCTTTTCAAAACCCTTCCCACGGTCCCTGTAGGTTTTCCCGTGTTTTCAATCTCGTCCCAAATTTGGTTTCAATCGATTTGCGACTGGGGAAATTGCTGTTTGGTCCTTCTGTTTTTTCGAGTCTTTTTAATTTAGCACCATTTTGCACTTTAATTATTTTTTAAATGGGTTTATTTACAGTTTTGGTCCATGTCAGTTTGCATGTTAATTATTTATTTTGCATTTCATCTATTTTGCACATTTAATGTTGTTGTTCATGCATTTTGCATTTTTTACATCGAATGTATATATATTTTTTGTCATATCGCTCATTTTTATTTGATAAATGTATGATATGTGGTATATTGCATGCTTTTTTTATGTGTGCTCTTTAGCCTTTTTATGCCATTCGAATATATTTGTTATATGCTTTTTAATGTCGTTTGAATTTGTATTTTGTGACATGCATTCTAAATGTCATTCATGTGATTTTTAATGTCTTCATTTGCATGATAATTAATTTTAATTATAAAACGGAGATACTTATTAATTCGCGTATTCGGGTCGACTTGCCTAACTTATTGGATGTCCCGCGAATATTCAGATTAATTCGAATCGTCTAAAGGTAAATTCGAGATTAAAACGAACAAGACCATAGCATCATCTTTTAATTGCTTGCATCATGCATAAAGGTGACGTACGAGATTCGAACCCTAGACTAACACGGCAGTCAGTCTTATATGATGTCAGTTTAGTCTTTGGTCCGGTGTACCGTCATCCTTTTTAATTAAATGTTTAATTAACTCGAAACCACCAGTTCGAAAAAGCTCGTATTATTAAAGTCCGATTTTCAATCAAGAACCCCTAATTAAAGTCTTCTTAAATTTTAAATAATTTTCATCAATTAAAAGCAACAATTGTTTTGGTACCGATTTCCGGGCGTGATGGGGGTGCTAACCCTTCCCCACACGTAACCAACTCCCGAACCCTTCCAAAAGAATCTCTGGTTTAGTTTTTACGGTGTCTGGCCTACCATAGTGGCCGGTGGCGACTCCAACCGAGAAAAAGATTTTTTAAAGGTTTTTTCCTAAAACCTGAATTGTTTTTAAAATTCCCCCTTTCAGATTAAATGTTTTCAACAAAAACGGGGAACATGGGTTGAGAAAAAAACCTTGTTACAGGTGTTATAAAACCATTGTATAATACCTATTTGGATTCAATTCATATTTTTGAATGTAAATTTCCTTCTTTTGCAATTTAGCCACTCAACTTTGTATGATTTTCTCATTTCTTTAATTCCTCCTTTGTTTTAAGCCAATTTTGTCCAAATTTGAAGTACATGCTCCTAAACTATTGTAGAATACTAATTTAACTTCAATTCATATTTTTGAAAATAAATTTCCTATTTCCGCAATTTATGTGGGTTACACCGGTACACCCCATCAACAAAAAATTATCCAACGATCAGCACTAGAGATCCATGTACGATGAACGAATTGGGGTGAGTAAGAGTGAAGAATTACATATTTAAAATCTAGAATTCCAAATTTAGAGAAGATAAATATCCATTCACGATTCCACGATGTCGATTCTTAAGCCGCAACAATAACGCTCTGACCTCTACTTAGTTCACCTAGTTGAAACGAGCATATAAAACTCTCTAAACTATTTAGAAGGTTTTCCAAAAAATATTAATAACTGCTAGATCTCTCATGCCTTTATATAGCCTTTGTAATCCCAATTCAATTCATCTTAGGATTTCAATATATATATATATATATATATTTAATACCAAATCTACTTAATTAGGATTTCAATATATATATATATATATATATATATATTAAATATATATAATCCCAATTGAACTTAATTAGGATTTTAATATATATCTATACCAAAATATATAATCACAATTTAACTTAATCAGGATTTCAATATATATCAATATTAATATATATAATCTCAATTCAATTTAATTAGGATTCCAGTATATATATATATATACATACATACATGAATATATAATCTCAATTCAACTTTAATTAAGATTTAAATATATATTAATTTAAATCGAATTATATTATATATTGAAAGAGTCATAATTACAATAAATGTTTTCATTTAATATTTATCCAATAATTAAATTATATATATATATATATATATATATCAAATATATATTAATTTAACTAAATTCGTGTACAACAAATTTGTACATATATACTTCGTTTAATATATGCTCATTTCAACGGTTGGTATAACCCTGTAGGTTCTTGTAATGTTAGTAGTAAATATTAAAACATATATAATATTACAAACAATGAGTGACATTTAGCAATATGTCATTGTCACCTAAGTTACAAAAAATCGTGATTCGACATAACTTCTTCGTGATTAACTCTTTTTCATGTATTACATCCTTTTGACCTTTATATTTAGATTGGACACAAGTCATGGAATAGTCACACTTGTATAATCCATATAATATTTCTTGATATTTTGAGTATATTATTATATACGAATAACTATGATATCTCATATCAACTTATTCAAGCATGACCATGTATTTCTAGTCTCACTCAATCAAGTGGCCTATGATATTACTCCTATTATGTATGAGGCACAAATCCTATCTTGATCAACCATATTCCACTACATAGATTGTGGCATATCCAATATCAATCTTTATAGTGTAGTTAGTTATGACACACGATTGATTGTATCAAAATATATCACTCAAGATGTTGAAATAATGATGATCTCAATAGGCCTGTAAACGAACACGAATGAAGGTGTGTTCATGTTCGTTCGTTTAACTTTAACCGAAAAAATGAACGAACTTGAACATAAGCGAACACAAAATTTCTTGTTCATGTTTGTTCGTTAAGGAATGTAGCTTGTTCGTTCGTGTTTGTTTGTTAAAATGATAAACGGACACAATCGAACATAAACGAACACAAACGAACAGTAACAACATAAACTTCATTAATACAAACTGCAACTTCAAAGTTAAAGTCTTCGAGTAGCAGGCTATTACTTTTAGGGTAGCATGTTATCTTTTTAGGATTGGAAAAATTATAAGTCACAACCCCAAATATTAAAGGTTTACATAAAGCTCGTTAAATTTTTGCCAGTAAATATAAATGGACATATCATATATGTGAATAAATTTAACCGAACATAAACGAACAAACATAAACAAACGGATTACTGAACGTTCATTAACATAAATGAACGAGCAAACCCTTTGTTCATGTTCGTTCATTTAATTAAACGAACAAAAAATTGTATTCATGTTTTGTTTGTTTAATAAATAAACGAACATAAACGAACTTCTCGCCCGAACGATTCACGAATAGTTCGCTAAACGTTCGGTTCGTTTACAGCCCTAGATCTAGAGTCTAAGTATCATGCATGTAGTTATCAGTATCACAATGCAAGAACGGAGGTGTTTGGTTGGTTGGAGGGGCTGCTCCCCCCTCACCCACCACAATTTATAATTATCTCTTCTTTTCCATATCATATAATATAATAAATATAGTTAATAAAAAGGGATTATCCCTCCCATCTTTTTAGTTACTCTCCATTGCCCCCACGTAATGGACAATGCATATGTTACTGCCAACAACAGTAAAAAATTAATTAATAAAGTAAAGAATTTTATTTATATTATAAATAATACAATATATTTTATTTTGATAAACTAAAATACAAAAAAACTGCTTATATTTACCTTCCTTTCAATATTATGAAATAATATTTTTATTTTAATAAACTAAAAATATTAAAAATAGTTCCTATTTCCCATTTCTCCTTCTCCTGATGTTGAAGGTAATAATCACGTGTTTTGAGATAAGGAGGAAGAGAAAATGAAACTTTATTATTAACATTATTATTTTTCTATATAATAAATACAATATTCATTCCTATTTATAATAATAAAGAAACAACTAAAAAATTGGTAAGTAATTAACAACTCGTCCTAACTATTTATTAAATTATAGGCTGTTAACACAACTATGCTCTATTAGCCCCCTCAAGTTGGAGCATACAAGTTATGAATGCCCAACTCGGATGTAGCATTGAGAAAAGATGAAGGTTGCAAGGCTTTGGTGAAGCAATCTGCCAATTGATGATGTGTTGAAACATGCAACAATTTAATCAGTCCTTGATGGATCTTTTTCCGGATCAGGTGGCATTCGATCTCAATAAGCTTGGTCCTCTCGTGTTGAATGAAATTTTCTGCAATTCTGATTGCATACAAGTTGTCACAATAGAGATTAGAAAGAGAAATAACATCAGGCTTTAAATCTGAAAGAAGATACCTTAGCCACTGAATTTCACAAGTGACCGATGCTAGAGCCATGTATTCTGCTTCACTTGAAGAGCTTGAAATGGTCTGTTGTTTCTTTGATTTCCAAGAAACCAAAGCTTAGCCAAGAAAAACACAAAAACCAGTAATTGATTTCATTGAATCAGGGTAAGTGTAACACCCCCTTCCTAGTTTGGTCGAGAACCGGGTCGAAAGGTGATACTGATGATCAATACAGTGATCGATGCAATAAAATTTCATTTTATTATCAACGATTAAAACAATAACATACAATAACACATTAACACAATGTATCTTAGTCCAATTGATCCATATGAAGCAATAATTAATCAGTTAGGATAAATTCTTAACTATTACAAGTTTTAGGGACCAAACTGTAAATTTGATCAATTAGAGGTCATTCAATGCAATTATTTATACCACAATGAAATTCAATACTATATTAACAGGCCTGTAAAGTTTCATGCAATTCGGGGATCATTTACCCATTCAATTAATCATTCAAAATTTCAGTGACTAATCTATGAGCACTACAAACTGTCAAATTAAGCCTTTTAACTAACTTAACTAACTCTATATCGAAACACCTTAGGGTTGTTTCGAAATGGGTGTACGATGGTCAACCCATGTTGACCTTGCCTTTTAGACTGTATCGATACGGGCAAGCCCTGTATCAGTACGGGTTGACTTCCTTTGACCCGTTTTGATACGCTATAGGCTCGTATCGAAACAGTGGATTCCATTAGAAAAATGTTCCGATACGGCCTCAAACTGTATCGATACGCCATTTTCTTAAAGTCCAATTTTGCTCAACCGTATCGATACGCCATCACCCGTGTCGATACGGCCTGACATATAATGACAAATTTTTGCTGGTTTTTAATCGAATTGACCTACCAAACGATGTTCAAATACAATGAAACTTTACACACAATATTTCAATGGTATAAACTACTAAAATGCCAAAAATTCATGATCATACTAATACGTTTACTATGTTTTGATCTTTATGAGCTAAATATGAAAACTTAAGACCACTTTGAGCCAAAACAAAAGGGCCATTTAGAGCCATTAACCATTTTACAACATAGGCATCTCACAACATATCAAAATGGGCATAAACGACTAGTTCGACTACTTTGCCTCATTCCTAGAAGTTTATAAGGTCAAAATACATTACTTTAGGGCTCGTAGTGACTTGTATTGCCTTGACTATCCGATCTTCAATCGCAATGGCCTTTCAACCTGAAATGCATGAGATGAGACACATTAGGCATACATTGCCTAGTGAGGTAGTCATAAACAATATGAACAACAATGTAGCAAGTATTTAAATATATGTTCTCATGCTCATCAATGTAAATATTATGCATCAATGTGCAATGTTTAACATATTAATTTCATCATTAACCCTTGGATTGAATCAAGATAGTGGATACGCGAATTCCTACACCTCGGCAAATCAATGAAAGGTCTAGTCCCTTCGCCTCGCCAATATGACCAACATCAATACACATCCCTTCGCCTCGCCAAATCAATATAGTCCGTAGCCTTAGGACCGTAGTCTACTCGTACACCGAGCTAATGAATTCTATGGCATGCCAATTGTATCCATTGTCCATTCAAATCCAAGGTTTCAATGTCCGTATCCATATTCAATGTTCAATGAGAATTTCGATGACCAATGACTTCAATATTATCAATAGCCAACATGTTTCATTAACAATATGCATATTTCAATGTCAATGTCAATATCAACATCCGATTATTTCTTTAGAATATTTCAATAACTTTAATCATATCGATGACAATGCATAATAGCGATGGCAATAACTATGTCCGATATTCAATAACAACTTACTGACACTTACCAATGAATCTGATTAACAATCTAATGCAACTTATTCAATAATATTTGTTAGCGATATAGTCGAAAACAACAATAAAGGATTCGGGAAGGCTCTTCACCTAATCTCGAGACTCCGACTACACTCACCTTACAATCCAATGCTCCTACGGCTCTCGGATGACAACTCCCTTGTTCCTAGCCTTCAGTGAATTTGATGAATGTTCCTTTTCGTTATCTTGAGCTAGGAAATCAATAGGGAGATTATTAGGATTGATAATACAATATCAAAATCAATACTACGATATCAAAATCGATATTCGATTTCAATATAGATGAAAACGATGAGATATCCATGGATGGTCAAAACCCTACCTTAGGATTTAGCTCAACTCATCCATGGAATCCAATAACCGATTTAGGAATATAGCTTACCCGATCGATAGCAATGATTTGATATCAATAAAATGAAGAAAAAGCAAAGCTCAAAACTATCTCCAATGGAGGTGTATACTTCAACGAAGAAGATGGCGAAGATGGAGGTGCTTGCTTCAATATCTCGGGTAAGTCTCTATATTCCTTTTTTCCTTTGTTTATGTAAAACATATGTATTCTATTGAATTAACTTTCCTTTAGGTGAAGTAAATTGATCAGATTGTCCCACGTTGGGACATTAGTGATTGATGAGGGGCTAATCACAAGGTTAGTCCCTCAACTCTCACTACATTTTTTGTCTTGCCCTCCAACTTATTGCCACGAAATAGGTTTCAACATTATTCGATAGAGTACAATGACAATATTTTAGCTCAATTAGAATCTGATATCTATAATTATCTAGCAAATTCTATATTTAGACTTTATCGATGTGAAATTTCCGATCACCGGAACCCAATTTCGACTAGACTGGATTTTGGGGTGTTACAACTCTCCCCCTTAAGAAAAATTCGTCCTTGAATTTTTTTCCTGAACCAAAGAGATGTGGATATTGTCGTTTCATGGTCTCTTCAGGTTCCCAAGTGGCTTCATCAACGGTGTGGCTCCTCTAGAGCACTTCAACTAACGGTACAGTTTTTTTGCGAAGCCTTTTGACCTCTCTTGCAAGAATTTGAACTGGTTTTTCCTCGTAAGACAAATTTGGTTGGATTTCTATTGATTCAGGTTCCACAATGTGCGAAGGATCAGAACAAAACTTCCGAAGCATCAATACATGAAAAACATCGTGGATCTTACTCAATTCAGAGGGCAACAACATCGATACACTACAAGGCCAACTCTTTCAATGAATTCAAAGGGTCCAATGAATCGGGGACCCATTTTTCCCTTCTTGCCAAACCTTAAAACCTTTTTCCACGATGATACTTTGAGGAAGGCTTTTTCCCCAACTTTGTACTCGATGTCTCTTCTGTTGAGATCAGCATAAGCCTTTTGTCGATCAAAGGCAGCCTTTAAACGATCATGAATATTGGTGACCCGCTCTTCAGTCTCTCAAACCAATTTAGGGCCTAACATCTTGCCCTCGCCAAGCTCCGACCAACACAATGGAGTTCTACATTGCATACCATACAATGCTTCATATGGGGCCATTTGGATTGATGCTTGGTAACTATTATTGTAGGCGAATTCAACAAGGGGTAGAGATTTCTCCCAAGTTCCACCAAAGTCAATGATGCATGCTCGAAGCATGTCTTCCAAGATCTATATAGGGAGGTTCAATAGCAATACCGATTTCTAAGGTTTCAAAGGACATTTATTTCGATATTTACCTGGATTACCCTTTCTGGCTGGCCGTCAGATTGAGGGTGAAAAGTTGTGCTAAGATTAACTCTAGTACCTAGAGCTCCTTGTATGGTTCTCCAAACCTGAGATGCAAATTGGGGATCTCGATCGGAGATAATAGACTTGGGTACTCCGTGGAGTTAGATTACTTCCTTGATGTACAAATCAACTAATTTAAGGAGACCGTAGTCCATTCTAACCGGTATAAAATGAGTTGACTTCGTGAAACGATATACTATGACCCATATGGCATCATGCTTCACGGGAATTAGCGGTAAACCACTAAAAAAATCTATAGTGATTTTGTCCCACTTCTATTTCGGTGGATCGATAGGCTGCAATAATCCGGTAGGAGCACAATGTTCTACCTTAACACGTTGGCACGTGAGACACTTGGAAATGTAATCAACTATGGCCTGCTTCAAGTCTTGCCACCAATAGAGTTCACGTAGGCCCTTATACATCTTCACAGACCCAGGGTGAATGGAAAAAGAGCTCGAATGAGCTTCAGAGAGAATATCAGTGCGAAGAGATTTATCATTAGGTACACAGACCCGGTCGTGAAAGCACAAGAGCCCTTCAGAATTAATTCTGAAGTCGGGGTTGTCCGATAACTTAAAAACAATGGATTGAAGCTCAGGATCTTGCTCTTGCAATTCCTTGATTCGCGAAACGATGCTACACTGAACTTGAAGTTCAGCTGCAAGACAACGATGCTTCCGAAGTCGAAAGTGAGCGTTAATTGCTCGAGGGGCTACAATATAGCGATATTACAATGAGTTAATGTACCATACAATATATATAACTCCAAATTTACTGTCAATGCTTACCAGGCAGAGGTTTGCGGCTGAGTGCATTAGTTACAACGTTGGCCTTGTCCGGATGGTAATCAATGACAAGACTGTAATCTTTAAGAAGTTCCATCCACCTCCGTTGCCGAAGGTTCAACTCTTTTTGAGTCAACATGTACTTAAGGCTTTTATGATCGGTAAAGAGATAACATTTTTCTCCGTAGAGGTAATGTCTCCAGATTTTTCAATGCAAAAACAACTGTAGCCAATTCTAGGTCATGAGTAGAATAATTTATTTCGTGCGGCTTAAGTTGTCTCAAGGCATAAACGATGACTTTGCCTTCTTGCATCAATACACATCCTAACCTGAGGTGTGATGCATCACTGTAAACTGTGTAGTACTTTCCAGACTCGGGTTGGGTTAGGACATGTGCATGGGTTAATACTTGCTTCAACTGATCGAAACTCCGTTGTTGAACCTCGGTCCATACAAAAGGAGCTTATTTCCTCAATAACTTGGTTAAAGGAGCGGCTATCATAGAAAACCCTTTTACAAATCTTCGATAGTAGCCAGCAAGCCCAAGGAAGCTTCTGACTTCACCAATGTTCTTCGGTGGGTGCCAATCTACAATAGCTTGGATTTTCTTCGGGTCCACCTAAATACCCGAAGTTGACACAATATGTCCTAGAAAGGCAACTTCGGTGAGCCAAAACTCACACTTAGAGAACTTCGCGTACAACTGCTTCTATCTTAAGGTTTGAAGCACGAAACGAAGATGATCTCGGTGTTCCACTTCATTCTTGGTGTAAATCAATATGTTATCTACAAACACCACTACGAATTTATCAAGATAGGGTCTAAAAACCCGATTCATCAAATCCATAAAGGCTGTCGGTGCATTGGTTAACCCAAAAGGCATCACCAAGAATTCGTAGTGTCCATATCTGGTACGGAAAGCGGTCTTCGGTACATCACACTTCTTAACTCTTATTTGATAATAGTCCGACCTTAAATCGATCTTGGAAAACATAGAGGCATCCTTTAGTTGATCGAACATGTTGTCTATTCTAGGCAATGAATATTTGTTCTTGATGGTTACTTTATTCAACTGTCGGTAGTCAATGCACAATCACATAGAACCATCTTTCTTCCTTACAAAGAGAACCAGTGCTCCACAAGGTGAAGAGCTCGATTGAATGAAACCTTTGTTCAATAATTCTTGAATCTGAGCCTTTAATTCTTTTAATTCCACAACTGTCATGCAATATGGTGCAATAGAAACTGGAGCAGTCCCTGGTTGCACCTCGATGCCAAACTCCACTTCACGGGTTGGGGGCAATCCCGGAAGTTCATCAGAGAAGACATCAGGAAATTCACACAAAGTGTCAATGTCTTGCAGTTGAGATTCACCTTTGGTTTCCAACGTCAGAGCATACAATGATGGGTTCTTCACATTCATCAATGCAACACTTTCCTTACCCAGACCCGAAGGTACAATTTCATTTTACAACAGTCTACCCAGGCTTGATTCTCACTAAGCCAATCTAAACCTAGGATGACATCGAACTTGTGGATTGGTAAAGCCAACAAATTGGCCAGAAAAGGAATCCCTTGGATCATTAAGGGGCAGTTCTTGTACACTACCCTTACGGTGACACAATCTTCTAAGGGATTGGTTACATAGATTCTCGATGCTATTGGTTCGGAAGACATATTATACTTCTTAACTACAATGGTGCTTATAAAAGAATGAGTAGAACCATGGTCAATCAATAAATATAAAGGATGTGAATATAGCTCAATGGTACCTGCAAGAACGTCAGGTTCATCCTCTTCTTCTCTGCTCCTCACATGATACATTTGGGCAGGGGTTTTAGAATCATGCTTATTGAATGGTCCCTGCTTCAGTCCTTTACCTCAAAAAGACTGAGCAAGAGAGGCAGCAATAGTCGATGTAACAACATATTTGGTTGCATTTGAAGGGCAGTCACGTATAAATTGACACTTCTCATCACAATAGTAGCAGGCTCCAGTTTGCTTACGATATTGAGGCACCAGGTTCCTATTCTAGCAATAATTGCAAACTGGATGTTGGTTGCCTCGATTTGAACCTCCGGTACTATCAAAAGACGTTGCCTTAGCAAAGGACTGTGCTACAGACTGAGGTCTCTCAATGTTCCCAGAACGGGAGGGTTATGGATAGACATTCTGTTTAGGTCCTTGATATCTCCCTTTCTTGTTCCATCTCACAGGTCGAGAATCGTCTCTGAATCTCTTCTCGGACTTTCCAGCCCCACCAGCTCGTTGAGCCTTATGTGCAGCTTCGGTGGCCTTAACTCTATTTACAAGGTCTTGGAAATCAGAAATGCTCAGTGCAGTAAACATAGGGCGTAGTTCATCATTGAGCCCTGCAATGAACATCCAACAATTCTCTTCCTCCTTTATATACTCAGCACCATATCTACAGTACTTGCAGAAATCATGGATGTACTGTTCAATTGGTCGCTCACCTTGTTTGAGGTGGAGAAAGATATTTCGCCTCTCAGCAAGGTAGAATTCACTGATATATTTTTGCGGAATTCTTCTTTGTCTTCAAAGACCGTCAATATGACAGTTTCCCACCAGTGAAGTGCCTCATCAGCAAGCAACGCGATAGCACACTCGAGTTTGTGCTCGTCTGAACACTGAAGTTGCTTATCCAAAATCTGCAAGATATTGTCCAACTAGTATTCGGAAACTTCTGGGTTGTCGTCATCTTCTCTAGTAAAGGTGTAAGCTTGATACTGTGAGAGCTTATCAATGGGTGCTCGAGTGTGTTGGACAGCAGGGGCGATAGGTTGCACGACTTGTTCGGCCCTTATAACAGTCATAAACTGCTTGAACATGTCAGCCATGTTCTTGTAACATTCAGCCTGAGCGGTAGGTGCTACAGGCTCAGTACTCTGAGCAGGAGGATCCTGTGGGTGCGGTGGATTCGGAGGATTTCCTCCTCTAATCTCTTCGCCATGCGTCGAGGAGCCGGTGGCAAGCTCATCGATGTGAGCTTCATTAGTTTCAGACATATCTATAAGAAATATCGGATTAGTCGACAAGTCACAATATACACAATATATAAATCCTAGGTGGCAAAATAACACATAACAATGCAACAAGCTTCAGTTTAGTCCTAGAATCGACTAAACTCTAGCTCTGATACCACAAATGTAACAACCCCTTCCCAGTCTGGTCGAGAACCGAGTCGGAAGGTAATACCGATAATCAATACAATGATCGATGCAATAAAATTTCATTTTATTATCAACGATTAAAACAATAACATACAATAACACATTACCACAATGTATCTTAGTCCAATTGATCTATATGAAGCAATAATTAACCAATTAGGACTAATTCTTAACTATTACAAGTTTTATGGACCAAACGGTAAATTCAATCAATTGAAGGTCCTTCGATGCAATTATATATACCACAATGAAATTCAATACTATATTAACAAGCCTGCAAAGTTTCATGCAATTCGGAGATCATTTACCTATTCAATTGATCATTCAAAATTTTAGTGACTAATCTGTGAACACTGCAAACTATCAAATTAAGCCTTTTAACTAACTTAACTAACCCTGTATCGAAACACCTCAGAGCTATTTCGAAATGGGTGCGCGATGGTCAACCCATATTGACCTTGCCCTTTAAACCGTATCTATACAGGCAAGCGCTGTATCGGTACATGTTGACTTCCTTTGACCTTTACTCGTTTCGATACGCTATAGGCCTGTATCGAAACAATGGATTCCATTAGAAAAATATTCCGATGCGGCCTCAAACTGTATCGATACGCCCTGTTCTTAAAGTCCAATTTTGCTTAACCGTATCGATACGGCCTCACCCATTTCGATACCCCATGGTGCAGCAAAAAATTATCCATCGATCACCACCAGAGATCCATGTACGATGAACGAATTAGGGTGAATAAGAGTGAAGAATTACCTGTTTAAAATATGAAATTCTGAATTTGGAGAAGATAGATATCCAATTAAGATTCCACGATGTAGATTCCTAAGCCGCAACAATAACGCTCCGACCTCTACTTAGTTCACCTAGTTGAAACGAGCATATAAAACTCTCTAAACTATTTACAGGGTTTTCCCAAAAAGCATTAATAACTGCTAGATCTCTCATTCCTTTATATAGCCTTTGTAATCCCAATTCAACTCATATTAGGATTTCAATATATATATTAATATATATAATCCTAATTTAACTTTAATTAGGATTTTAATATCTATATATATATTTAATACCAAATAAACTTAATTAGGATTTCGATATATATATATATATATATATATATTAAATATATATAATTCCAATCCAACTTAATTAGGATTTTAGTATATATCAATATCAATATATATAATCACAATTTAACTTAATCATGACTTCAATATATATCTATATTAATATATATAATCCCAATTCAACTTAATTAGGATTCTAATATATATATATATATATATACATATGAATATATAATCTCAATTTAACTTTAATTAAGATTTAAATATATGTTAATTTAAATCAAATTATATTATATCTTAAAAGAGTCATAATTACAATAAATATTTTCTTTTAATATTTATCCAATAGTTAAATTATATATATATCAAATATATATTAATTTAACTAAATTCGTGTACAGTAAATTTGTACATATATACTTCGTTTAATATATGCTCATTTCAACGGTGGGTATAACCTTGTATGTTCTTGTAATGTTAGTAGTAAATATTATAATATTTCTAATATTACAAACAATGGGTGTCATTTAGCAATATGTCATTGTCACTTAAGTTACAGAAATTCATGATTTGACATAACTTCTTCGTGATTAACTCCTTTTCATGTATTGCATCCTTTTGACCTTTATATTTAGATTGGTCACAAGTGATGGAATAGTCACACTTGTATAGTCCATATAATATTTCTTAATATATCTTGAGTATATTATTATATACGAATAACTATGATATCTCATATCATCTTATTCGAGCATGGAAATGCATTTCTAGTCTCACTCAATCAAGTGGCCTACAATATTACTCATATTATGTATGAGACACAAATTGTAACGCCCCGAGTTTAGGGCCGAGAGATGTCGGATTAGTCAAGCCGAGTCGGATTAATTTTAAATTGGAGAAAAACTATTTTTAACACACACCTAAAAGTGTTTTAAAGGAAAAAAAGGCAAAAAGGGAATTTTCAATAAAAGAAATAAGGAAAAGGGGATTTTTGAAAAGCCATCATCTTCTCCAAATTTGCTTTTCACGTTCAAAATCCTCTCCAAACCCCATTTTACTATTCCATTGCCCCAAGCTCCCAATTCAAGTGATTTCTTCAAGGTAAATGGCTCCTTAACTTAGTTTTATCTTTCTTGAGTCTTGAATGCTAAAATTTTTGCAAAACTCATGGAATTAACTTGCTTTGATTTTTAAAGTTTGGGTTGAAATGAAAGGAGTTTTATGGGTTTTCGTTTAGGTTGACTATGGCTGAGTTTGAGAGTGTTTTAACTTTGTTTTATTGCTAAAATAACATGAAAATGGTGAGTTGTTATAGGAAACCTGAAATGGGTATTGTGGGTGGTTTTGGGTCTAAATGACAGCTGAAGGTTTGTTAGCTTTGGGTTGATGTTTTAGAATGTTAAAAGGTAGATTTTTGATGGTAAACTCGTTGGGTATGGCTGCAAGTAGTTTGAGATTGAAATTGTTATGTTTCGGGTGAAATTTGGACTTGAATCAATGTGTGCTGTTGCAAGGTTGTTGAGTTTCGAGTTTTTGCTATGTTTGTGAGTGTATTAGTGTTCTAATATTCAGTTTTGGGTTGCTTATAACAGAGGAATCAGATTTGGGCTTTGTGGACGGAAATCCGGGTAGTTCGGATGTTTCATTCGGCATCTTGGGCATCATTTGTGTGTTGGATGGTGAGTGGATCGATTAGAAAAAGCCTTAACGTGGTTAAGGAAATGTTTTGGGAGTTTGGATTGAGCTTGAAAAGCCAATCCAAGCTCAAGAGTAAGTTTTAAAGGTTTTATGCAATTAAATTATGTTTTACGATTCTTGATGCAAGTTGAACATGTTATGTTGTAATGTGTTAGTTTGCATTGTTATACATGTTGAGACTTATGACTTGTGTTTATATTTGCATTGTGAGTACATGCTTTGCATGGAAGTTTGAACATGGTAAGTGGTTCAAGCATCGATAATGCTTGTAAATGTGAATGAGTATATTGACACGTGTTCAGGAAAGAGGAGTTCTAAATGGGACAGAGATCGTGCCAAGAGGCACAAGGATATGAAACCTCATCATGATCATAGATGCGGAGGTGGTAATCCAGGGTAAGGCCATCACGGCCAAGGGATTGAGAATCGTACTCCCGAGTGCAACAAGTGTGGTAGACGTCATTACGGTGAGTGTTGGGGCACTTATGGCTCTTGTTGGAACTGTGGGTCTAGGGCGCACTTGAAGCGCGGTTTTCCACATCCGTCTAGGGATGGACAAGCTCTTGCAAGAGCTGTCGAGCATCAGAGAGGTTGTGGGCGCGGTCGAGGTAACTTTCAGCCTGGGAATGACGGTCAGAGGAATGTAGCTCATGTTGTCGCTGTTCAGCCCGAGGGAGGTGGGCTAGCTAAGGTGTATGCACACCGTGAGGACAGGAATGACACAGATGTGATTACAGGTAATTTCTCGTTATAGTCTTTGACTTTGCTTTCCTTGATTGATTTCGGTTCTATGCAGTCGTACATATTGAATGAGCATGCAAGATTGCTAGATATTCCGGTTGAGATATTAGATGTGGGTATGAATGTCACTAGTTCTTTTGGCGAGACAGTTGTGGTCAGAAAGATGTACAGAAGATGTCCTTTGATGGTTCAGGGTCATATTTTTCCCGTGGATATGATGGAATTGCCGTTTTATAGTTTCGATGTAATATTAGGAATCGAATGGCTTGTAGAGCATAGGGCTAGGGTAGATTTTGAGACAAAGAGGGTGTCCTTGAGACTTTTAAAGGATCACGAGGTAGTAATAGTGGGCGAGAACGTTAAGTTCTTGTCCAATGTAGTTTCTGCCTTAGAGGCTCAGAAGTTATTGGATGTGGGTTGTCAGGCATACCTAGCCTATGTTATGAATCCGAATATGGATGAGGCGCGACCGCAAGACATTAGGACAGTTTGTGACTTTCCGAGTGTACTCCCTGAAGAATTGCCTGGTTTGCCTCCAGATAGATATGTAGAGTTTGTTATTGAGACTTATTCAGATTCAGCTCCAATGTCGGTTGCACCGTACAGAATGGCTCCTAAAGAAAAGAAATAGTTGAAGACACAACTTCAGGAGTTGATAACTGAGGGTTCATTCGTCCGAGTACTTCACCTTGGGGTGCACCGGTGTTGTTTGTGAAGATGAAAGATGGTAGTTTGAGAATGTGTATCGATTACTGACAGTTGAATAAGTTGACAGTGAAGAACAAATATCCGTTCCCGAGGATTGATGACTTGTTTGATCAGTTGAGAGGTGCTTCAGTGTTCTCCAAGATAGATTTGAGATCCGGTTATTATAAGTTGAAAGTAAGAGATCAAGATGTACCGAAGATAGCTTTCCGTATTCGTTATGGGCACTACGAATTCTTAGTGATGCCCTTTAGTTTGACTAATGCACCAGCAGCTTTTATGGACATGATGAATAGAGTGTTTCACGAGTACTTGGATCAGTTTGTGGTAGTGTTCATTGATGATATTTTAGTGTACTCTTGTATCGAGGAAGATCATGATCGGCATTTGTGTTTGGTGTTGCAGAAATTGTTAGACAATCAGTTGTATGCCAAGTTAAGCAAGTGTGAGTTTTGGATTAGGGAAGTAATATGCTTAGGCCATATTGTATCAGCCGAGGGAATCCGAGTGGATCCTAAGAAGGTTGAGGCAGTTGTGAGTTGGAAACCACCGAAGACAGTGACTGAAGTTCGTAGTTTCTTAGGTTTGGCCGGTTACTATAGATGTTTTGTTGAGGGTTTCTCAAAGGTTGTAGCACCTTTGACTAAATTGCTACTTAAGGATGTTCGGTTTGAGTGGACTGATGCAAGACAACAAGCATTTGAAAAATTGAAAGAAGCCTTAACCGAAGCTCTTGTTTTGATTCAGCCCGTGTAAGGGAAAGAGTTTGTAGTCTTTAGTGATGTGTCGTATGTTGGCTTAGGTTGTGTGCTTATGCAAGAGGGAAGAGTAGTGGCCTATGCGTCTAGGCAGTTGAAGACTCATGAGCGTAATTACCCTATGCATGACATAGAATTGGCTGCAGTGGTTTTTGCTTTGAAAGTTTGGAGACATTACTTGTATGGTGAGAAATGCACAGTGTATACGGATCACAAGAGTCTGAAGTATATAATGACACAAAGAGAGTTGAATCTTAGACATCGTATGTGCTAGAGTTACTTAAGGACTACGATCTCACGATTGAGTACCATCCGAGTAAAGCCAATGTAGTGGCTGACGCTTTGAGTAGAAAGGAAGCAGTGGAATTACGAGCTATGTTTGCTAGATTGAGTTTGTCTAAGTATGGTGGTTTAGTGGCCGAGTTGCAAGTTAAACCTTCGTTACTTTAGTTGATTACAGAGAAACAGTTGCAAGATAGATCATTAGCATCTCATGCACAAGACATAGCGGAGGGTAAACCGACAGATTTCTATTTTAGTAGTGATGGAGTCTTGTGTTTCAAGAGTAGAGTAGTTGTTCCGGAAGATGTAGGCTTGAGACGCACCATCCTAACTGAAACTCACAGTAGTCCGTTTGCAATGCATCAAGGAAGCATGAAAATATATCGCGATTTGAAAAATGAGTATTTCTAGATTGGTTTGAAGAAAGATGTTGCCGAGTTTGTGAGTAAGTTCATGTTTTGTCAGCGAGTTAAAGTCGGGCACCAGTTTCCTTCAGGTTTGTTACAACCGTTGAGAATTCTCGAGTGGAAGTGGGAGAGAATTGTCATGGATTTCGTATCGGGTTTGCCGTTGACACCTTCTGAGAAGAATTCGGTTTGGGTAATTGTTGATCGTCTTCCGAAATATGCGCACTTTTTGGCCGTTCACACTACTTATACTTTAGATAAGTTGGCCGATTTGTATATCAGTGAAATAGTGAGATTGCATGGTGTACCGAAATCTATAGTGTTAGACAGAGATTCGAGGTTCACGGCTAGATTTTGGGAGAGTTTGCATAGTGCTTTGGGTACTCGACTAAATTTCATCACTTCATATCATCCTCAGACCGATGGCCAGTTAGAGAGAGTCATACAAGTGTTGGAAGACATGTTGAGATGTTGCATTATTGAATTTCAGGGTTCGTGGGAGAAACATCTACTGTTTGTAGAGTTTGCGTATAATAACAGTTATCAAGCGAGCATTCAAATGGCACCTCATGAAGCTTTGTATGGTAGAAAATATAGAACACTTGTTTGTTGGGCCGAAGCGGGACATAAATCGATACCTTTGCCTGATATGCTTAAGGGTACTACTGAGAAAGTACAGTTGATTTGTGACCGTTTAAAGGCAGCTTCAGATAGACAGAAATCTTATGCAGATTTGAAAAGAAGAGAAATAGAATATGTTGTGGGAGACAAAGTGTTCTTGAAAGTCTCACCTTGGAAGAAGGTGATGAGGTTTGGTAGGAAAGGTAAGTTGAGCCCGAGATTCATCGGTCCGTATGAGATAGTTGAGAGAGTTGGTCACGTTGCCTATAGATTGAGACTGCCGGCCAAACTAGAGAAGATTCACGACGTGTTTCATGTTTTGATGCTTCAGAGGTATAGATCAGATCCGTCACATGTTATGCCAGTTGAAAAGATAGAATTGAATCCGGATTTGACCTACGATGAAGAACCAGTTGAGATTTTGGCTTCGGACAGCAAAGTGTTGCGAGGAAGGACCATTGAGTTGGTTAAGGTTAAGTGGGACACCGAGGACTGGAAGAAGCCACTTGGGAGAGGAGGGATGACATGAGAAAGCAGTTTCCGCATCTTTTTCTGCCAGGTAAATTTCGGAGAAGAAATTCCTTAAGTGGGGGAGAGTTGTAACGCCCCGAGTTTAGGGCCGGGAGATGTCGGACTAGTCAAGCCGAGTCGGGATAATTTTAAATTGGAGAAAAACTATTTTTAACACACACCTAAAAGTGTTTTAAAGGAAAAAGGGCAAAAAGAAAATTTTTAACAAAAGAAATAAGGAAAAGGGGATTTTTGAAAAGCCATCATCTTCTCAAATTTGCTTTTCACGTTCAAAATCCTCTCCAAACCCCATTTTACTATTCCATTGCCCCAAGCTCCCAATTCAAGTGATTTCTTCAAGGTAAATGGCTCCTTAACTTAGTTTTATCTTTCTTGAGTCTTGAATGCTAAAATTTTTGCAAAACTCATGGATTTAACTTGTTTTGATTTTTAAAGTTTGGGTTGAAATGAAAGGAGGTTTATGGGTTTTTGTTTGGGTTGACTATGGCTGAGTTTGCGAGTGTTTTAACTTTGTATTATTGCTAAAATAACATGAAAATGGTGGGTTGTTATAGGAAACCCGAAATGGGTATTGTGGGTGATTTTAGGAGTTGAAAATCTTGTGTTTTTGGATGAGTTTTGGGTCTAAATGACAGTTGAAGGTTTGTTAGCTTTGGGTTGATGTTTTAGAATGTTAAAAGGTAGATTTTTTATGGTAAATTCGTTGGGTATGGCTGCATATAGTTTGGGACTGAAATTGTTATGTTTCAGGTGAAATTTGGACTTGAATTGATGTGTGTTGTTGCAAGGTTGTTGAGTTTCGGGTTTTTTCTGTGTTTGTGAGTTTATTAGTGTTCTAATGTTCAATTTTGGGTTGCTTATAACAGAGGAATCAGATTTGGGCTTTGTGGACAGAAATTCGGGTAGTTCGGAGGCTTGATTCGGCATCTTGGGCATCGTTTGTGTGTTGGCTGTTGAGTGGATCGATTTAAAAAGACTTAATGTGGTTAAAGAAATGTTTTGGGAGTTTGGATTGAGCTTGAAAAGCCAATCCAAGCTCAAGAGTAAGTTTTAAAGGTTTTATGCAATTAAATTGTGTTTTACGATTCTTGATGCAAGTTGAACATGTTATGTTGTAATGTGTTAGTTTGCATTGTTATACATGTTGAGACTTACGACTTGTGTTTATATTTGCATTGTGAGTACAGGCTTTGCACGGAAGTTTGAACATGGTAAGTGGTTCAAGCATCGGTAAGGCTTGTGGTTGTGAATGAGTATATTGACACGTGTTGAGTTGTTACCAAATATAATTGATCAATCAATAGGATTAGAGTGCACTCGAGGTAAAAGTCGTGTGTGGCCTTAGTGATGCTATATTCCACTAAGGAGGAGTACGGTGATGTGAGATTCCACCGAAAATTATGTTTTTACTAGATGGGTGAGTACGGTGATGTGAGATTCCACCGGAAGTGTCTAGTGGGTTTGAGAAACTATCCGCATATCCGAGTAAAAACGATGAATGCCAATATACCCATGATGCTTTAATTCTCATGTTAAGCATGTTGTTGATTTCTTCTTTTATGCTTATGCATTGTGGTTACTTTGCTTGCGTAATGAGAATGAGCATGTGGTAAGCCTATGGTTTGTGGTTGCATTCAGTAAATGCATGTTGTTATGTGTTCAAGCATGTGGAAATGATTTGGAAATGGTTTTGGTTTTTCAATCAAACTACGTATTAAAATTGCATTGTTGTAGCTACCGTTTTGAGCACCGCCCACTAAGCTTAAACGCTTACGCTCTCCTTTCCAACAATGCAGGCCCTTAGACCTTCGGAGCAGCTTGGAGAACAAGGGAGAATCCAAGGGAGTTGGTTTGCTCAAGTATGAGTTTAGACTTCAATAATTACTATTAGGCAATGGGATAAGACCTTTATGTTTGAAGTGTTGTTGGCATGTCCTTTTTGCTTAGACAGGTTTGCTTCGTTGTTTTGGGCTTGTAATGCCTTTTACCTTGTTGGTTTATGCTTTTGTTTAGCTTTTGGCTATGTTGGTGAATGCTATGTATGCTTGCTACCTTTAAGAATCTTGTCTTGATGGATGTTGCATCGTTATGTGTTCAAATTGCTTGATATGTATACCTATGGATGCCTTGAGTCATATGTGTGTTTGTATGTTGCTTAGATGTTGTTAAATGCCTCTTGTGTGGAGTCCCTTGTGTTTTTGACAGCTAAAATGAGTCTTGCATGGCAGAACGTATCGATACGCTCAGGGGCAGTATCGATACGGTCCCTTGTTTTGGGCAAGGCGTACCGGTATGCGGGGGCGTATCTATACGCAAAATGCTCTCTGGAAATCTGAGAAATTGACGAGATTTTGGCGTATCGGTACGGGCCCTGAGAGTATCGGTACTGTCTTCGTAGTTGACCAAGGGAAGTTGACCAAGGAGGGTATCGATACGGTTTCCCTAGGTTTGACTTGGGGTGTTGACCAAGTATAGGCGTATCGATACGGTCCCTTAGCGTATCGATACGACCTGTTGTAAAGTTTAAAAAGGGTTGTTTTAATTGCATGTTTTTCTTATTTTGTATCCATGTGTGTTTTCCGCTGTGTGTCCTCTCACATAGGATATAATTAATGCATCTAGACAAGATAACTTTAAAAGAAATTTTCTAGGGTTGCTAATCGGAGTGGAGCCTTAACAAGTTTTGCTTCAGTTTTCCCCGTGTAACCTGTTCGATGCGGTCTGGCGGCTAGGCCGGGTCGAGGGGGTTACACAAATACTATCTTGATCAACCATATTCCACTTCATAGATTGTGACATATCCAATATCAGTCTTTATAGTGCAGTAAGTTACGACACACGATTGACTGTATCAAAATATATCACTCAAGATGTTGAAATAATAATGATCTCAATAGGCCTGTAAACGAACACGAATGAGGGTGTGTTCATGTTCGTTCGTTTAACTTTAACTGAACAAATGAACGAACATTAACATAAATGAACAAAAAATTTCTTGTTCATGTTCGTTCGTTAAGGAATGTAGCTTGTTCGTTCGTGTTCGTTCGTTAAAATGATAAACGGACACAAACGAACATAAACGAACACAAACGAACAATAACCACATAAACTTCATTAATACAAGCTGCAACTTCAAAGTTAAAGTATTCGAGTAGTAGGCTATTACTTTTAGGGTAGCAGGTTATGTTTTTAGGATTGGAAAAATTATAAGTCCAACCCCAAATATTAAACGTTTACATAAAGCTCGTTAAAATTTTCCCAGTAAATATAAATAGACATATCACATATATGAATAAATTTAAACGAACATAAATGAACAGAAATAAACAAACGAATTACTGAACATTCATTAACATAAAAGAATGAACAAACCCTTTGTTCATGTTCGTTCATTTAATTAAACGAACAAAAAATTGTGTTCATGTTTTGTTCGTTTAATAAATAAACAGACATAAACGAACTTGTTGAGTGGATCGAATGATCGAAATGAACCAAGAGGGGGGTGAATTGAATTTTTTAAAGTTCTTGGTGGTGGAAATTGCAAATAAAAAGATTGACAAGGAATTTTAGAGTGGTTCAAGTTCCAAATGAACTCTACATCCACTACCTTAGCTTCACTAAGGATTTGCAACAATTCCACTAATTGCTCCTCCCCTTTTCTAGGCTAAGGAGGTAACCTTTACAATTTTTGGTCAAATTTTCTACCCAAAATTTGACCCAATCCTCACACAATTTAAAAAAAGAATTTGTTAGCTAAACAAGTATCTCTCAATACATAAACTAGCCCAATTACAAGCACTCAACCCAATTGAAATGATAAGAATGAAAAATACAATCTGGGTTTCTAGACAATAATGGGATTTAAGCACAAATGCTTGGATTTGATGTTTGGATGTTTGCTTTAGGATCAATAGTTGTTGCTAGAGCTTTTAGAGGTCCCTTTTATATCATCTCATTGATTTCTAGTCGTTGTGGTTGTTGCATTCATCAATAGAGCCGTTGGGGGTGTTATCTCACCTCCATAAATGCAGTCTGCAACCAACCGTTTCGAAACGCCCGACCCTGTTTCGAAACAAACTAAAATAGAAAGAGCCGTTGGGGTGCATTAAAGAGCCCGTATCGAAACGGTCTGACCTGTTTCTATACGTTAAGAGCCGTTTCGAAACTTGTTTCGAAACATTTTGCCACTGTCAAGGGTCGTATCGAAACGACATGAAATCGTTTCGATACGCCTTAACGGTTTGTTAAAAATCAGTTAAAAACTTGCAACGGTAATATTTTTCAAATCAAATGAAGAACCGTTTCGAAACACTGAATGTCGTTTCGATACGGTTTCTCTATGTTCTAAAGTCGTTTCGATACTTGTTTCGAAACACGGGTTGGCAGTGTTGAAATTGTTTCGATACCCGTTTCGAAACATGGGTTGACAGTTTCAAAACTGTTTCGAAATGCCTTAGGCCGTTTCGAAACAGGGACTCGAAAATCATTGTTTTGCCTTTAAGAACACTTAGAAAATATTTGATAAACTTAGTTTTTAACTTAGGCATATTCTTTAAATCATATAGGGATGTTTGAGAACTTAAAAATTCGTTTTCACATTTTCAATTTAGTCCTTAGGTTCTTTAGTTATATCAAAATTAAAATATCGGTTTCACAATCTCCCCCTTTTTGATATAACAAAACCAAAGTTAGAATTTTTAAGAGTTTTGAAAATTTTGAATACATTCTAACTCCCCCTTAATTTAAGATAGGTTTTCAAAGTTTTAAAAGGATTTAACTTTGAAATTCAAGGTTTAAAACTATAAAACACTTGAAACATTTAAAACGAATTTTTGGCTCTTAGATTTCTTCTCCCCCTTTTTGTTAGATCAAAAACAATAAACAAGGCTCATAGAGAAGAGATAGGGTTAATAGCAATAATCATTAAGCAATAAGCAATAAGCAACAATAATATTAATTCATAAAATTAAAATATCCAAAACATAAATCTTCAACAATAAGTTCAAAGCATAATCCCAAATAAAATCAAAAGCATAGGTTCATAAAACATAATGGAAATAAAGATGCAAACTTAAACCTAAAATTCATAGCTAATATGATATGTCATGAATATCCTAGGCCTCGTCGTCACCATCATCATCCGAGGTCTCATCATCACTCTTGACTTGAGATTGACGGAACTTCATCCATTGGCCATAAAAGGTGGAGAAGGACATATCCATGGCCGAGTGTTGATTCTCAAGGGATTGGAGTCGATCGTCTACATTTTGCAAACGCGTATTGATAGCACCAAAGCTTGAAGCCATGTTAGTGTCCATGGCGTTGAACCGCTCGGTAAGGAAAGCCGTGAGAGCTTCATTGTTTGCAACTTGAGCTTGTGGTTGAGGTTCAACGGGAGGAGGAGGAGGAGGTGCTTCCCTATCAACACGTGCCCAATTTCCATTGTTTACATAGCGAAAACCGGACTTACGAAGAGAGGACTCACCAATTTTAGACTAGCGGGGTTCCGGAGAGTCGTAGGTGCAATCAAGATTAAGCTGGCTAAAGATGTGACTTAAAACCATTCCATAAGTGAAGGATTTCAGTGCATCGGTGTCACAAAGCTTAACATTGTTAACCATTTCAGCATATATGATCTTAGCTAGATTAGGGCGCTCACCACGACGGAAACACTCAAGCCAAAAATAGTCTACTTGACGAATGTGAGAATATTTACTTCCGGAGGGGCGAAGGAACCATGAGACCATCAAATGGAGGAATCGATCGTGCACATCCAAAGTAAGCATCGAACCGGTGTGAGAACCAAAGTGACTCTCATTCTCAAGTCCTTCGTTCTTAAGAGCAAACGTAGACTCCAAGAGAGGGATGTTAATGATAATCTTCTTCCCCAAAATAAAATACTCAAGCCCAACAACTTCGGAGTTGTCTTCATCATTGATAAATTGAGCATTGGAGTAAAAGAGAAGTACCATATGTTTGTAGCAAATGTCCGGGATGCTCAAAAAACCAAGAAAACTCCATTCTCTCAAACGGTCGAGGTAACGAAAAAGAAAGTGTTCGGAGTCAATAAAGTTGAGATCAATGACACGTTCACGATGAACTTCATACTCCTTGACATATTTGAATCGATCCCTCATCTCTTGAGTTCGAAGAGATTTTTGAAATAGTTGTGTGAGATTTGGACGAATACTCGAGTCACTAACTTGACTGGTCTTACGCTTTTTGTGAACATTCTCCGAAGCCATCCTAAAAAAATATTAAGCAAGGGATTTAAAATAGGTTTAAGTGTATGCATGAGATTTCGTAATTCAATCCAATGATAAATCTCACTTAGTTTTAAAACAAGTTTTAAAAAAATTTTACAAAACAAAAAAAAATTAAGAGAAAAACAGTAAAAAAATACGAGTTACAATTTATATATTCGAATCAAAAAATTGAAGATTTTGAAATTTTTTTTACAAGATTTGAAAAACCCAAGTATCAAAACATATAAACTATACAAAACTAAAATTTTCTAACCTAAGATTTGAGTACAAATTGAAGGAAAAAGAAAAAGATGAAAAATACCTTAAATTGGGATTTTGGATGAATGGATGAAAATCCTTGCACGATATTGTTGAAGCTTGCTTAGACTTGTGTTTAAGAGAAAAATCCCTCAAGATTTGGTGAAAAACAAAGAGGTTTAGAGGGTTTTTATAGGAAAAATTCGAGTCTAAGGTTTTTAGGGTTTGGGAGAGTTTTAATTTGTGTTGAACTTTATCATTAAAAGCCCCTTTAAAGCAGTCCGCGAATTCGTTTCGGAACGGTCTTGACCGTTTCGAAACGCGGGCATGAGTGATTGACCGAATTTTCAACTTCAGCTGACCGTTTCGATACGGGTTTGACCGTATCGAAGCCCCGTTGACTCGTATCGAAACTTGTTTTGATACACCCTTTGGCTGTAGCCAAAACGTTTCGAAACGCCCTTCTCACAGATAGGAATTTAAAGCAACCGTATCGAAACAGGTTGACCCGTTTCGATACACCTGGGCCTGGAAGTGCAGATGAGGCTCTAAAAGTGCAGAAAAATGAATTTTTCTAAGGCCTAACTTGCATGAATGACATGAATGAGCAGGAAAAACATATGCAAACATAAACATACTCCCCCTAGCTATAGGCATGGATGAAATTAGGAGTAAAAACACATAAACATGGCATTTCACAAGATCAAGCAATTTTAAGCACAAAAGAGGTCCTAAAAGGTCAAGATAGGCTAGCTAGACCTAACTCTCTCCTAAGGGACCAAAAACGCTCTTTGTCTAAATGTTTTGTAAATATGTCCGCTAATTGATCTAAGGTGTCAACATACTCTATAACCACATCTTCTTTAAAAACATGATCTCTAATGAAATGATGCCTTATTTCTATGTGTTTGGTTCTAGAGTGTTGGATGGGATTTTTTGTCAAACATATGACACTAGTGTTATCACATTTAAGGGGTATGGTTTCAACTTTAATACCATAATCTAAGAGTTGTTGCTTCATCCAAAGGACTTGAGCACAACAACTCCCTAAGGATATGTACTCGGCTTCGGTGGTAGATAAGGCCACACTATTTTGTTTCTTAGAGAACCAAGGTATGAGCATACTACCTAGGAATTGACAAGTTTCCGAAGTACTCTTCCTATCGATTTTGCACCCCCCATAATCCGCATCCGAATAAGCATGAAGGTTGAAGGTAGAGTCTCTAGGGTACCAAAGACTTAAACAAGGAGTATCTCTAAGGTACCTAAAGATTCTCTTAACGGCTATAAGGTGAGACTCTCTAGGACTAGCTTGAAACGTAGCACACAAGCAAACACTAAACAAGATATCCGGTCTACTTGCGGTAAGATAAAGCAATGATCCAATCATAGAACGGTAAAGCTTAGAGTCGACACACTTACCTCCTTCATCTTTGTCAAGCTTTGTAGATGAGCTCATAGGCGTGGCTTGAGGCTTTGCATTCTCCAAGCCAAACTTCTTGAGCATACCCTTTATGTACTTTGCTTGATTGATGAAGGTGTCATCCTTCTTTTGCTTGATTTGGAGTCCCAAAAAGAATGAGAGCTCCCCCATCATGCTCATCTCAAATTCACCTTGCATTAGCTTAGCAAACTCTTTGCAGTGACATTCGTTAGTAGAACCGAAAATAATATCATCGACATAAATTTGTACTACTTAGATGTCATTTTTATCCACTTTTATAAAAAGTGTAGTGTCCACCTTGCCTTTTTCAAAACCCTTTTGAATTAAAAAGTTTTAAAGCCTTTCATACCAAGCTCTAGGAGCTTGTTTTAAACCATAAAGAGCTTTAGTGAGTTTGAAAACATGATTTGGAAATTTTGAGTCTTCAAAACCCGGTGGTTGTTCCACATACACTTCTTCATTTATAAAACCATTTAAAAACGCGCTTTTAACATTCATTTGAAAAAGCTTGAAATCATGATAACATGCATATGCAAGCAAAATCCTAATGGCTTCCATTATAGCTACGGGTGCATAGGTTTCATCAAAATTTATTCCCTCTTCTTGAGTGTAACCTTGTGCTACTAGTCTAGCTTTATTTCTCACAATGTTACCGCTCTCATCTAGCTTGTTCCTAAGGACCCATTTAGTTCCTATGGTAGATTGATTACTAGGCCTATCAACTAATGTACAAACGTTACTTCTCTCAAATTGATTTAACTCTTCTTGCATAGCCATAATCAAAAAATCATCTTTCAATGCTTCTTTTATATTCTTAGGCTCTATGCATGAGATAAATGCAACATGATTCATTAATCTAAGAGAAGATCGAGTGGTTACCCCCTTGGATGGAGCACCCAAGATTTCACCATCTTTGACATAGTTGAACTCCCTTTGGTAGCTCACTTCCTTTTCCTCAAGAGCCAAGTCCTTTAAGGCTTCAAGAGGTGGATCTTGTGTGTCATCTTCTTTTGTTGGAATCTCATCCTCCTTTGAAGTTTGTCCTCCATCAAAGGCATTTATTATTCCTACATCATCATCATCACAAGAATCCTTCCTTGGAAGGAGGTTATCACCGAATACAACATGTATAGATTCTTCTACTACTAAATTTATTTTGTTAAATACTCGATAGGCTTTAGAGGTTAAGGAGTATCCTATGAAAATAGCTTCATCACTTTTTGCATCAAATTTACCTAAGTTGTCTTTTCCATTATTTAAAACAAAACACCTGCAACCAAAAGGGTGAAAATAGCTAATGTTAGGCTTTTTAGATTTTAAAATCTCAGAAGGTGTTTTCTTTAAAATTGGCCTAATCATTACTCGGTTTACAATGTAGCAAGCGGTGCTTGTGGCTTCCGCCCAAAAATATTTAGGTAAATTATTTTCACAAAGCATGGTTCTAGCCATTTCTTGCAAAGTTCTATTTTTCCTCTCAACTATCCCATTTTGTTGAGGAGTTCGAGGAGCCGAAAAATTGTGGCTAATACCATTTTCATTCAAACAATCTTCAAACCCTAAATTTTGAAACTCGGTTCCATGATCACTTCTAATATGTGAAATTCTAAGTTCAAGATCTTTTTGGGTTAGTTTTGAAAATATGATGAATTTTTCTAAAGCCTCATCTTTAGTACTTAAAAATAGAACCCAAGTAAATCTAGAAAAATCATCAACAAGTACAAATGCATAAGATTTACCACCCAAGCTCATAGTCCTAATTGGCCCAAATAAATCCATATGGATAAGTTGTAAACATCTACTTGTAGAAACATCATTAATGGATTTAAAGGAAGACTTATGTTGTTTACCCTTAGAGCATGCATCACAAATTTTATCGTTTGAAAATTTAATCTTGGGTAAACCTCTAACTAGATCAAGGGAAACTAGTTTTTCTAAAACACTAATGCTAGCATGTCCTAGTTTCCTATGCCACAACCATGCATCATTTTCATTTTGTGCTACTAAGCATGCATGAGATGTATGTATGTCATCTAGATGCACCATGTATATGTTCCCTATGCAATGACCTATGAGCATAATATTATTAGGTTTAATGTCAACAATTTTTCACCCATTGTTATCAAATAAAACATTAAATCCTTTATCACACAATTGACTTATGCTCAATAAGTTATGTTTAAGACCATCGACATACAAGACATTTTCAATGAGAATAGTAGAGTGATTACCTATGGAGCCAATACCTTTAATGTGGCCTTTGGAGTTGTCACCAAATGTCACCACTCCTCCACTTTTTGGCTTTAGATCCATGAATCTACTCTTGTCTCTGGTCATATGCCTTGAGCATCCACTATCAAGGTACCATGAGTTTTGACTTTGTGTTTTGGCCTTGTAGCAATGCTCCCCCTACAAAGAAAGATATTAAGCTTTTGTTTTTGGTACCCAAATCATTTTGGGTCCATGAGTGTTAGCTCCCAAAACCTTGGTTCCCTTAGGAATCCAAGATGACATAGCAACAATGTTATTAGATTTTACAAGTTCCTTAGGAACCCATAAACTTCTAATCCTTTTAGTTCTACTATGTCTAGAAAAGCTACCTTGTTTGTAGTAATTAGTCTTTTTCTTAGGTTGGTTTGTTTTTGAAGATTCACCCATTTCATGCTTGACACTACCAACATTTTTAAAAAACTCTTTGAGCTTATTAAGCTTATCTAACACCTTTTGGTGTTCACTATTACATTGAGATAAAAGATTATTAAGGTCAACATTTTCATATTGGAAGAATTTTAGCTCATCTTTCAACCCTAAAATCTTTTTCTCAAATTTTAAATTAGCTTGAGAAAGTGAGTCATTTTTATCATTTAATTCCGAAATAATTTGCTTATTCCTAATGACCGACTCCTTGTATTTCTCAACTAATTCATCATAGACCTCTTGCAACTCATCATATGCATCATTTAATTCATCATATGTAAAATCAAAAGATGATGAGTTAGAGGTTACCATAGAGGAATCTTCCTCAAGTGCCATGAAGCAAAGGTTGGCCACTTCTTGTTCGTCATCCTTCGATGACTCCTCATCACTCCAAGTAGCAAGCTTGGCTTTGAGCTTTTTCTTCTTCTCAAAGCCCTTCTTCTTGAGTTGAGGGCACTCCGAACGTATGTGGCCGGGTTTATTGCACTCGAAGCAAATGATTTGATCCCTTGCTTTTTCTTTGTTTTTACCTTTGAAGTCCATCTTCCTTTGAATTTTTCTTCCCCGGTTGGACCTCATAAAGCGTGAGAATCGTTTGGCTATCATAGCCAATTCTTCTAGCTCATCCTCCTCACTAGAAGAGCTCTCCTCAAGTAGTGAAGTTTGAGAGCTATTCCCATCTTCTTCTTCTTTTCTACCTCTAGCTTTTCTACTCTCTTCTCTTCTTTCTTCTTCTCTTCTTCCCTTCCTTGCTTCATAATCTCGTGAGTAAGGAGAGAACTCACTAGCTCATCAAGCTTTAAAGTCTTCAAATTTTTAGCTTCTATGATGGCGGTTCTCTTCTCATCCCAAGATTCGGGAAGTGAATAGAGTAGCTTCCGGACAAGTTTGTCTTCCGATATTGTCTCTCCAAATCGTTTGAGCCCATTGACTATGGTGGAGAACCGATCAAACATCTTGGACACCGTCTCATCGGGCTCCATCTTGGAATTTTCATAACTAAGATTGAGAATTCCAATCTTAGTTTCCTTGACATCATTTGTTCCCTCATAGGTAGTCTCAAGAGTGTCCCACATTTCTTTGGCACTCTTAATGGATGATACTTTGGAGTAGATGTCCGGACCGAATGAACAAAAGAGCATGTGGAGGGCTTTGTCATTTATTTGGATCTTCTTCCTTTCTTCTTCACTCATCTCCACCTTTTTCTTCAAAACCATCTTCCCTTCACTATCTTGCTTCAATGGAACGTAAGGGCCATCTTCAATCACATCCCAAACCAAGTAGTCATTGGATTTGATGAAGAGACGCATTCTATTCTTCCAAAACAGATAGTTGTCACCATTGAAGAATGAAGGTTTTGTAGTGGATTGAGACACATACATGCTCGAACTGGAGGTAGAAGCCATCTCTTGATTTTTGGATGATCACACTCTTCCTAGGAACTCCTCTTGTGGTTGTTAATCCTCAAAGAGGTAGGCTCTGATACCAATTGTTGAGTGAATCGAATGATCGAAATGAACCAAGAGGGGGTGAATTGGATTTTTTAAGGTTCTTGGTGGTGGAAATTACAAATAAAAAGATTGACAATGAATTTTAGAGTGGTTCAAGTTCCAAATGAACTCTACATCCACTACCTTAGCTTCACTAAGGATTTGCAACAATTCCACTAATTGCTCTTCCCCTTTTCTAGGCTAAGGAGGTAACCTTTACAATTTTCGGTCAAATTTTCTACCCAAAATTTGACCCAATCCTCACAAAATTTAAACAAAGAATTTGTTGGCTAAACAAGTATCTCTCAATACATAAACTAGCCCAATTACAAGCACTCAACCCAATTGAAATGATAAGAATGAAAAATACAATTGGGGTTTCTAGACAGTAATGGGATTTAGGCACAAATGCTTGGATTTGATGTTTGGATGTTTGCTTTAGGATCAATAGTTGTTGCTGGAGCTTTTAGAGGTCCCTTTTATACCTTCTCATTGATTTCTAACCGTTGTGGTTGTTGCATTCATCAATAGAGCCGTTGGGGGTGTTATCTCACCTCCATAAATGCAATCTACAACCAACCGCTTCGAAACGCCGGACCCTGTTTCGAAACAGACTAAAATAGAAAGAGCCGTTAGGTGCATTAAAGAGCCCGTATCGAAACGGTCTGGCCTATTTCTATACGCTAAGATCCATTTCGAAACTTGTTTTGAAACATTTTGCCACTGTCAAGGGTCGTATCGAAACGACATGAAATCGTTTCGATACGCCTTAACGGTTTGATAAAAATCAGTTAAAAACTTGCAACGGTCATATTTTTCAAATCAAATGAAGAACCGTTTCGAAACACTGAATGTCGTTTTGATACAGTTTCTCCATGTTCTAAAGCCGTTTCGATACTTGTTTCGAAACACGGGTTGGCAGTGTTGAAATCGTTTCGATACTCGTTTCGAAACATGGGTTGACAGTTTCGAAACGCCTTAGGCCGTTTCGAAACAGGGACTCAAAAATCATTGTTTGAGAACTTAAAAATTCGTTTTTACATTTTCAATTTAGTCCTTAGGTTCTTTAGTTATATCGAAATTAAAATATTGGTTTCACAGAACTTCTCGCCGAACGGTTCACGAATGGTTCACTGAATGTTCAGTTCGTTTACAGCCCTAGATCTCAAGTCTAAGGATCATACATGTATTTATCACTATGCAGGGACGGATGTGTTTGGTTGGTGGGAGGGACTGCTTCCGCTCACCCACCCCAATTTATAATTATCTCTTCTTTTCCATATCATATAATATAATAAATATAGTTACTAAAAAGGGATTAACCCTCCCAACTTTTTAGTTACTCTCCATTACCTCCCACGTAATGGACAATGCATAGGTTAATGCCAACAACAGTAAAAAATTAAATAATAAAGTGAAGAATTTTATTTATATTATAAATAATACAATATATTTTATTTTGATAAACTAAAATACAAAAAATTGCTTATATTTTCTTTCCTTTCTATATTATGAAACAATATTTTTATTTTAATAAACTAAAAATATTAAAAATAGTTCATATTTCCCATTTCTCCTTCAAAGGAAGAGAAAAATGAAACTGATGATTAATACAGTGATCGATGCACCATTGAGAAACGATGAAGGTTGCAAGGCTTTGGTGAAGCAATATGCCAATTGATAATGTGTTGAAACATGCAACAATGTAATCAGTCCTTGATGGATCTTTTTCTGGATGAGGTGGCAGTCGATCTCAATAAGCTTGGTCCTCTCGTGTTGAATGAAATTTTCTGCAATTCTGATTGCAGACAAGTTGTCACAATAGAGATTAGAAGGAGAAATAGCATCCAGCTTTAAATTTGAAAGAAGTTACCTTAGCCACTGAATTTCACAAGTGACCGATGCTAGAGCCCTGTATTCTGCTTCACTTGAAGACCTTGAAATGGTCTGTTGTTTTTATGATTTCCAGGAATCCAAAGCTTAGCCAAGAAAATCACAAAAACCAGTAATTGATTTCATTGAATCAGGGTAAGTGTAACACCCCCTTCCTAGTCTGGTCGAGAACCGGGTCGGAAGGTGATACTGATGATTAATACAGTGATCGATGCAATAAAATTTCATTTTATTATCAATGATTAAAACAATAACATACAATAACACATTACCACAATGTATCTTAGTCCAATTGATCCATATGAAGCAATGATTAATCAATTAGGACTAATTCTTAACTGTTACAAGTTTTAGGGACCAAACTGTAAATTCGATCAATTAAAGGTCCTTCAATGCAATTATTTATACCATGATGAAATTCAATACAATATTAACAGGCTCGTAAAGTTTCATGAATTTCGGAGATTATTTACCCATTCATTGATCATTCAAAATTTCAGTGACTAATCTGTGAACACTATAAACTATCAAATTAAGACTTTTAACTAACTTAACTAACCTTGTATCGAAACACCTTAGGGTTGTTTCGAAACGGGTGCACGATGGTCAACCCATGTTGACCTTGCCCTTTAGACTGTATCGATACGGGCAAGCCCTTTATCGGTACTGGCTGACTTCCTTTGACCTTGACTTTGACCCGTTTCGATACGCTATAGGCCTGTATCGAAACAGTGGATACCATTAGCAAAATTTTCCGACACAGCCTCAACCCGTATCGATACGCCATGTTCTTAAAGTCCAATTTTGCTTAACCGTATCGATACGCCATCACCTGTATCAATACGGCCTGACTTGTAATGACAGATTTTTGCTGGTTTTTAATCGAATTGACCTACCAAACGATGTTCAAATGCAATGAAACTTTGCACACAACATTTCAATGGTATAAACTACTAAAATGACTAAAAATTCTTGATCATACGAATACGTTTACTATGTTTTGACCTTTATGGGCTAAATATGCAACTTTAGACCACTTTGAGCCAAAACAAAAGGGCCATTTAGAGTCATTAACCATAATACAACATAAGCATCTCACAACATATCAAAATGGGCATAAACGACTAGTTCGACTACTTTGCCACCTTCCTAGGAGTTCATAAGGTCAAAATACATTACTCTAGGGCTTGTAGTGACTTGTCTTGCCTTGACTATCCGATCTTCAATCGCAATGGCCTTTCAACCTAAAATGCATGATATGAGACACGTTATGCATACATTGCCTAGTGAGGTAGTCATAAACAATATGAACAAAAATGTAGCAAGTATTTAAATATATGTTCTCATGTCATCAATGTAAATATTATGCATCAATGTACAATGTTTAACATATTAATTTCATCATTAACCCTTGGATTGAATCAAGATAGTGGATACGTGAATTACTATGCCTCGCCAAATCAATGAATGGTCTAGTTCCTTCGCCTCGCCAATATGACCAACATCAATACACATCCCTCCGCCTCGCCAAATCAATATAGTTTGTAGCCTTAGGACCATAGTCCACTCGTACACCGAGCTCATGAATTCTATGGCATGCCAATTATATCCATTGTCCATTCAAATCCAAGGTTTCATTGTCCGTATCCATATTCAATGTTCAATGAGAATTTCGATGACCAATGAATTCAATATTATGAATAGCCAACATGTTTCATTAACAATATGCCATATTTTAATGTCAATGTCAATGTCAACATCCGATGATTTCTTTACAATATTTCAATAACTTTAATCATATCGATGACAATGCATAATAGCGATGGCAATAACTATGTCTGATATTCAATAACATCTTACTGACACTTACCAATGAATCTGATTAACAATCCATTGCAACTTTTTCAATATTATTTGTTAGTGATATAGTCGAAAACAACAATAAAAGATTCGAGAAGGCTCTTCGCCTAATCTCAGGACTCTGACTACATGCACCTTACAATACGATGCTCCTAGGGCTCTCGAATGATAACTCCCTTGTTCCTAGACTTTGGTGAATTTGATGGATGTTCTTTTTCGTTATCTTGAGCTAAGAAATCAATAGGGAGATTATTAGGATTGATAATACAATATCAAAAATCAATACAACGATATCAAAATCGATATTCGATTTCAATATAGATGACAATGATGAGATATCCATGGATGGTCAAAACCCTACCTTAGGATTTAGCTCAACTCATCCATGGAATCCAATAACCGATTTAGGAATATAGCTTACCCGATCGATAGCAATGATTTGATATCAATAAAACGAAGAAAAAGCAAAGCTCAAAACTACATCCAATGGAGGTGTATGCTTCAAGGAAGAAGATGATGAAGATGGAGATGCTTGCTTCAATATCTCGGGTAAGTATATCTATTCCTTTTTTTCTTTGTTTATGTAAAACATATGTATTCTATTGAATTAACTTTCCTTTAGGTGAAGTAACTTCACCAGATTATCCCACGTTGGGAAATTAGTGATTGAGGTAGGGCTAATCGCAAGGTTAGTCCCTCAACTCTGACTACACTTTTTGTCTTGCCCTCCAACTTACAATTTTCTCAATTTAGTTACTAAATAGGTTTCAATATTATTCAATAGAGTCCAATGACAATATTTTAGCTCAATTAGAATCCGATATCAATAATTAGCTAGGAAATTCTATATTTAGACTTTATCGATGTGAAATTTCTGATCACCGGAACCCAATTTTGACTATACCGGATTTTGGGGTGTTACATTAAGAAGCCCAATCAATGTCTGAAAAAGCATTAATTTTGATATCATTACTAGAAAGAAAACAGTCCTTGTCCAAGAGTGCGTTTAAGATATCTAAGAATCCTATGTGCAGCGACCATATGAATATCAGTAGGAGAAGAGAGAAAATGGGAAAGTTGTTGAACAACAAAAGATATGTCTAGCCTTGTATTAGTGAGGTAAAGCAATTTGCCTATAAGCCTTCTATAAGAAGTTATATCAAATAAAGGTATTTCATCTTGTTTACAAAACTTACTCCTTGCAAGAATAGGAGTAGAGATTGGCTTTGAATTCAAAAAATCAGCCTCCTCTAGTAAATCTAAAGTATATTTCCTTTGACACAAGTTTATACCTTTACTAGATCAAGCAACCTCAAGACCTAAAACGAATTTCAAATCCCCTAAATCTAAAGTATATTTTATGATAGTAATCTCACTCAAATTTAGATTGGCTACACAATATAATCAACATATACTGCCAGGGCAATAAAGTTACTTCCTGGGCCTTTAACAAAGAGAGAATTATTAGAGGATGCTTGCTTAAAACCTTGTTTAACTAGAGCTAAAGTCAATCTTTCATTCCACTATCTTCTGGCATGTTTTAAGCCATTGTTGACTCTTTGGGGAGTGTATAAAATGAAGCTGGCAAAAGATATAAGTGATATGTATTGGTCAAGTTATGCCAAGAGTCTTTTATGTGGAAGTATACACGGTCTGCAAGTAATACATCGATCAAGCTGAGTGTCGGTCCCATAGAGATTGCATTTGGATTTCGATCGCTTTGCTAATTACTTGTCTGGTAAAAAAATGTTTTTAATGTAGAGTGGTTTTGAAAGAAAATGAGAAGATAATGAAAGTACTAAAAGTAAGTTTAAAATGTTGACAAGGAAAGTGTTTAAATGAATGATGAGCGCTGGCGAGGAGTGCTTGGTTTTCACGCTATTCATGTCATGCCAGCCTTTAATAAATATTGTCTTGGCATTTTTTGCTGAGCAGATTCAAAGATGGCAATGCTTCTGTCGATAGCATTGCTCTAAATTAATCATGGAAAAACCATAATGCCTTTTCATAAATCAATTCGATTAAGTGTCAATCCTTACACCTGAGGGGTAGATTTCACTCCCGGAGTAAGTTTATCTGCTTGAACATCTTCTCCCGAAGCATCTCACCTAAGTATCTAGCATTTGATCGTCGTCACCCAAGTAAGTTATGATATTAAGTTGCAATAGGCTAACTTTTCCAGCTGTCGCTTGGCATAGTATTTTAAAAAGAGAGTGCCAGCTGTTACTTGGTAGCACACTTAAAGATAGTAAACATGCCAGATAGGAAAAACAATGCCAAGGCAGTGTCGATTTATTAAAAACTAAACAAAAACATAGCGTTCAAACGCAATCACCCCTCACCAACTATGAAATTAGTTCATGGTGAGGGTATCAACCAACAAACCATTATCGTTTTTAACATCCATCATCATTAAAACTAAGTAAAAATAAAATGACAACAAAGAGGATGGGGTAGAAGAGGGTCTCTCGATGCAGCTCTTCACAGCCAGGCTCTTGGTCGAGTGTTGAATTTTATCTCCGATCACTCTTCTCCTTTTTCTGCTCTCTTCAACTTTGCTTTGATCGGGTTTAAATAGGACCCCATGGATAGCCTAGGATTAGCTTGAATTTAAAATTGAACGTGTGGAGATAAGGAAGGTAATCGTCTTATCCATCGTTTGAATCCTAAGGATGATCAGATTAGGGCTGACGTCATTGTGCCATTGCTCCTTTAGCATCGTAGCTCGGCATGGTACTACCAACCGCGCTTGGCACTGCTTGTTCGCTATTTTTTCGGAGATTGATACAATCCTTATTTTCTCGCAATGTGATCTGGTCCTATTTTTTCGGGGTCAACATCTTCTTGGCATGGGATCAAATGCTCTTTTCTGCCAACCGGTACTTGGTATTAAAGGTCCTTCTATACCAACGCCTACTCGGCATCCTCCTTGGTGTCGTCTCCTTCCTGGGCTAATATGCTCCTACTCTACCAGATGTTGTGCCATCAACTATGCCAACCTGCAAAAAGGTGCCAAAAACAACCCTTCACACTGGCATAATAATGAATCCTTACTCTTTATGTAATGTATGATTTTGCGACCTAAATGCAACTAAATGTACTTAAAAGACGAGGAAGAGCATGTGAAATAAGCATAAAAATTAGTACTTTTAGAGCGTCAACACTCCCCTACACCTAGCTCATTGCTTGTCCTCAAGTAATGAAAAATAAAATTAAAACGATGAAAATGATACCTCGGCAAAGTTTTGGTTGGATGTCAACCGATGCTGGCAACTAAGCGTTGGCATAGGTCTGTCCTCAGTTATCTCAGTGCAGTAATGTCAAACAGATAGTAATTAAGGAGCAACAATATAAATCTAGTCTAAGGTCATGAAAAGTGCATAATGTTGGGATATATGCATCAAATATCCTTTCATTCCCTTACCAATTTTACTTCATAAACTCATATTATTATTTATTATTTATTATTACTATTATTATTATTATTATTATACTTTTTTAATTGCTGGCATTAGATTAGGGTAGTGGCATACACTGTTTGGCGTGAGATATAAGAGGGAGCATACCATGAATACCATCGTTAGTCCAGATTACATTACTTACTAACCTATTACACTCAGACCGTAAGTCATGTTGGCTTGAGAACTAAGAGGGAGCAAACAACGAAGCCTCAAGTTAATAATTTTCCCTAGGTAGAGGAGTGTTCTAAAGTTTTTCAGCATTTGGCACACATTGGTGCACTACCTTTTTAATTATTTATTTATTTATTTATTGCTTGGAATTCTGAGCATAGTTTCAACCAGTCTAAGTTTGCTAGGGAACTAGATACATATCACTTGTTAAGTGTAAATTCAATTCCCTAAACTAGAGATCTATTGCAAAGCAATCTCGACATACTATCCCGCTCGCATAAACATCTAAAGATTTTAAATTTCCTCATCGGACAGACACCTAGGTCAAATTAAACTTTCCTAAAAAATGTTAATCATGCTTCAAAAATTGGCCAAGATAAAAATTTCTTTTTCATCTTTTTTGTGGTTCGGTATGCATGGCATTAATCCGAACCTAACCTATATGACATGACATGAAAACCTGATGCAGTACATAAAATAAACATGAATGGCATGACATAAATGTGAGGAAATGCGCACCCTCAAACCCAAGATGTGCATTGTCTCCAATGCATGAAACAACACATATATACAACAAAAATAGAAAAATAAATGCATGAACATGTGAATGCAAATGAAATGCAAAGAGTTAGGATGAAGAAGACTCATCTTCAGAAGAGACTCCTCCTCGGACGACACAAGCTTCAGCTGCTAATTTGGCTCGGGTCTTTCTCTAGGATAACTTTCCATGGTCAGAAGCCATCCTCTTTTTTCTGATCCACCCTTGGGCGGCTGTGGGGGTAGGGGTATCTTTCACAATCTTCATCGGCTCAAGTGAATTGGTGTAGCAGCAGACTCGGCAGGGGCGGTAGGTTTCTTCTCACTTTCATCAACAGATTCTTGTGGCGTAGCAAACTTGGCAGTTTCATCTTTGGCAAGTGAAATAGGCTCTATGGAAGTGGGCGATACTGCACTGGGCACTGAACTATGAACCAGACTAGGCACTAGGCTGGCTGACATGACATCATTTTCAGCAAGGATCTTCTATGGGAAGGTAGGAAATTCTGGCATGATGCTATGAGAAAGGCTCACCAATGTTTCCTTAATGGAAAGGTCTCTTGCCTAGTCATATCGCCAAAGCTTTCTCTGTTGCTCCTCAACCTCCTCTAATTTCTGGAGAATAATCTCATGGCGATGATGTATCAAGGTGATCAATGCCATCGAGTCTGCTGGCATTGAGGCTATTGGCTTGGCTTTCGATGTCTTGGCCTTGGGCATTGGCGTGGCTGCCTTTCCCTTATCTTTCACGGTAATGCCAGTGAGGATCCTCCAGCCGTTCGGTGTGATGATATAGCCCTTTACTTCTAGGTCAATGACTTCCTCGGTTGTGGGCACATTGTACCGACGAAAAATATTACAAATTAACAATGGGAAGAACAAACCTCATGTTGGCTTGAGAGCACATTTGTATATTTCATTGATGATAATCCAGCCAACATTAATTTTCTTGCCCAATAGGATAGAATGTAGCAATGCTAGGTGGTCCTTTGAAATGGTCTCGTTGTGGGTCGTCGGCATCAAACTTGCCTTGAGGAAATAGTTCCAGCCTTTTGCTTGTGGATTAAGGGCCACTCTCTTAACCGTTCGGTGCCCCTTGGAGGACATAATCCACTTCGTGCCTAGCTCGCATAGATCCTTCAATAATGTCTTACGCTTGACATCAGTCATGTTAAAAACGAACGCGTCATGCTCACACTCTCCGTCCAGCTTTAGCATAATGGTGATGGACCCTTCATCAAATCTCACACATTCATCCTTGATCATTAAAAATGGATTCGACTTGGTTGCTAAATGTGCATAAAATTCACGAACCAGATTTGGAAAGATCTCACCCTTTTGTTGGAAAAACTCTAGCCATTTGTACTTGGTGATGATGTCCATGAACTCAGGGGGAAAAACTTGATTTTTCTTAGGGTTGAAGTCGAAGTTTCGCTCGAAGCAAAAGGACTTTGAAGCGAAGTGATCTTCATATCTCTTTTGAATCTCATCGTTGAAGAACGTCTTGACGGGTTTAGACGAAAATGTCATGAAAAATCTCAAAGAATTTGCGCTTGGTTATGGTCAAGAAAAAGAAAAGATTGAAGCTTGATTTTCTTTTTTATTTTAGGAGAGAGTAAATCGGCTAGGTAAATAAGATGAAGTAAAAAGGATAAGATGTTTTATGGGTTTTGAAAGATTAAAAGGTTGAGTGTTGTATAAAGGGTAATTATGACCGTTTAAAGAAGGTAATGATGAAAATGTGGCGTGTTTTGGGGAAGGTAAAAAGGGATGATGTGATAAGTATGAAAAGGATAAGTGATAAGGATAGGTTTTAAAGTAATAAGTTCTGAAGTGATAAGGTAATTAAATTAAATTTAAATCATCCTAATTTTTGGGCTGTTAGGGATGGATATATTTATTATCTTCTCTCTCTCATAGTGTAAATTAAATCAAGCTAGGGTAATTTCTTTTCCCCGGGTTACTCCCACCGCTTCCCAAGCGCAGCTACTGACACCACTTCTAGGTGACGCATCATTCAATCATGCCACTCGTTGAAAATTAATATATCTATCTGGCACCAAATCTGCATCCACTCAAATGAAACCTTTCAACCCAGCAAAAGTAAATCTAAAAATAAAGACTAAAAGAAAACTAATCAAAAATCCTGAATCATAAAAATTAAAAACAACTAACCTAATATTTACAAGGTTTCAAACTTGTTAATGGTGTCACAGTATTTCTGCCAAGAGAGCAGTCTCCTTGGCATTTCTCTATTGTCCCTCAAAATAGTGCTTTAAACGCTGGCCATTTACCTTAAAAATTTCTCTGGTTTTCAATTCTTGATGTCCATAGCACCATGGGCATAGGGTTGTACTACATCAAAAGGGCCCGACCATCTCAACTTAAGCTTGCATGGAAACAATTTAAGCCGCGAGTTAAAAAGAAGAACAAGTTGACCTACCTCGAAATGTCTTGGCATGATTTTCTTAGCATGCTAACTTTTGGTTCTTTCCTTATATAGCTTGGTATTCTCACAGGCGAGTGCTCAGAATTCTTCCAATTCATTGAGGTCTAGCATCCTTTTTTCTCCCGTTGCATCCCATGCCATGTCAAGTGTTCTGATTGCACAATAGGCTTTCTGTTCAAGCTCTACTAGCAGATGGCATGGTTTACCATATACAAGCCTGAAAGGTGAAGTGACCAATGTAGTTTTGAAGGCAGTTCTATAGGCCCACAAAGCCTCATCTAGTCTCAAAGACCAATCATTTCTCAAAGGATTCACAGACTTTTCTAGGATATTCTTTGTAACCCCCTTAACACGGCCTAGACGGTTGACCCGAATTAAGAAAGTCACACGGGGAAAACCAAAGTCAACCCGAAAGTCAACCTTGATTAACGACCCTTTTTTTCTTTTTAATCTTATCTAGATGCACATTAACCCTAATTGTGATCACACAAACAACATACTCAAAAATCACAAACATCAGAGATCAAACAGGGACCCAATTGAACAAATTACAACTTTAGGGACCAAATTATAATTTCTGAAAATTAAAAGGACTTAACCCAAATTAATCTTACCAACTTGAAATTAGTCAGGCTTCATGCTTCTCTGTGAAATTTCAGCTCAAAAGGACATCCCAAACTCAAACAATTGCACAAACAAGATTCAGGACCAAAATGCAAACATTTCAAAATATATAACTGCCCATGTCAGCCCCCAACGGTCGACCGTTCCGAAACAGGTTGACCCCGTTCCGAAACACGGGCCGTTCCGCAACCAGTACCGCAACGGGGGTCTGGCAGAGACCAAACCGTTTCGAAACGGTGCATACCGTTTTGGACCCCTGGGTTCATTCCAGGCACCCGTTCCGAAACGGTGCACACTGTTCCGAAACGCCCTGCACAGATTTGCTCCAAATGCATTCCAAAACATGCAATAGATTATTCAAACATGCTCCAAATGCTACCAAACTTTACCAGCATGCAATTCAACATATATAGGACATACTTGCATCATCAATTCAACAAAACAACATCACATGCAAAAAGCCCCAATTCTAAAGGCATGCTTCCTACACAAGCTAGCTATTCAAGCACAAACTTCCACAACAAGCATATAACGATCCAATCCAAAAACCAGCATTCAAATCATCATTCAACATACTTAGGGAGTTCCAAACACCTCCCAAAATATACACATTGGTCCCCCATTGCCAAATTACCCAAAAGCTAAAAAGTACTTATAAAACCTTCCATACATTGAGCTTTACTTGAACTAGAATGCTTGCCCTCCTTGCTGCCCCTCAAGGTTCTTTAATGCTCTGCATTATTGAATTAAGAAAACGAGAGAGCGTAAGCAAAAGCTTAGTGAGGAATGCTCTTAAAAAACCATTCAATAATGCAATTAAAAACATTTACAAATCATGCTTATAATCAACCTTTGCACATGCTCAAAAGCATACTTAAAACAAGCAATCTCATGCTTCAACATAAACATAACATGTCATATTGGCTCAAGTGACAATTTCCATTTTCTTAAAACAAGTTCATCAACTTCCCAAGGACTTTTAAACACCTTGGCCCCAAGGACTTTTAAACACCTTGGCCATGGACTTTTAAACACCATGAATGAGGACCACACAAGGACTTTTAACCACCTTTGTGTCCATAGCTTGAATCACCCCAAGGACTTTTAAACACCTTGGCCCCAAGGACTTTTAAACACCTTGGCCCCATGGACTTTTAAACACCATGGAAAGGATCACCTAAGGACTTTTAACCACCTTAGTGTCCGCAACAAGAATCATCCAAGGACTTTTAACCACCTTGATGTTCTTAAGTAACAAGGCTCACTCAAGGACTTTTAACCACCTTAGTGACCTTAACATTTTCAAAACATCACTTGCCAATATACATCTTTTACATCATTTAATCCACTATTTTAAAGCATTAAACCAAGCCATTTTCATCATGCATTTCAAAGCATCAAGCCACATTATCTCAATGTATAAAATCAAGGAACTCCTACCTAGAGTTACCTTCAACATATGGCTTACAACATCAGCAAAAACCATGCTAAAACATGCTTTCAAAACAGTAATTAAAACATGCAAATAACCATTTTGCATCACAACAAATTCATGGCCACCACTAGAGAGAAATTCCGAAAACTTACACTTGAGCTTAGCAAAGTTGTTTAGACTTAGACTAAGCTCCCAAAACCTTCAAACCTTGGTTTTAAAATCTGAAAACCCAACTTCACTCACCGATTTCCACTTTGCTTCAAGACAAAGCACCAAATCAAGCTTCCGGATCAACAACTCTTGGATCCAAAGATGCCTCCCCTGTTTCAACACATCAAAGCAGAGGATTAATGCATCATCATTCATTAATTGCTTCAATGAAAGCACCTAAACTCGCTGCTCTCATTCAACCTCCATTTTCGGCCACCAAACACAACCGAAAATGCATCCAAACCACTTCTAAACAAAGCCCAACCATAAACCAGCAAAACCACACTTCCATAAACATCATATAACATCTAAAAACAACCTATAAACATCCTTATACCTCCAGCAACATCAGATCACCTCAAAAACAACCTTGAAACACAAGCTAAACTTAGGAAACTCAACCTATCCGAGATTGCATCAATCAAAACTCAATTCCTTATCAATTTAGAGTTCATTTAACATCAAAAACACATCTCAAATCACAGATTACTCAGATCCAACGAAAATCATGAAAAATCATCAAATCTTGCATTATAAGCCAAGATCCATTTCACCACTTTAAAGCCTTTAATTAAACATCAATTTAGGATTGAAAACTTAGGAATTTCAGTAAATAACTGATAGTTTAGAGGAGAAGGACGTTCTTACCTTCAAACTTGAGTTTCTCCTCTTTTTGGAATCAAAATCCTTGTTGAAACAAGTAGCAATTGAAGAGGTTTTGAAGATATGTTGATTAGGAATCAAATGAGAGTTGAAAGGAGGGATTTAGGTGAAGAAATCAGAATCAATTCTCTGGAAATGGAGTGTTTGGGTTGAGAGAAAAAAGAGAGAAAGAAAATTAGGAAAAGTTGGTTATAAAAATCTAAAATAGCCAAATGGCTTTCCCTCCACTTTTCATATCATTTAAAATCAGATTTTAGACTTAAAATATCTTAGAAAAATCTGGAGAAACTCCCTTTGGGTAAATAGCTCCTTAAAGATTCAAAGTTTCAACCCTTTATAAAACAGCCACCAAACTTGCGAAAATTACATTTTGGTCACTAGCCAAAATGTCACCCTTCCGAAACTCATTTTCCAAAATTGATTTCACAGTTCACTTAATTATATTAAAAGATGATTTTAGAACATTTTTCCATATTTTTAATGCAACCCGAACTAGGCTTTCCTAAATTCACCTCTTAAGATTCGAACAGCACTTTGACCGACCGACCACTCAAATGAAACCTTTCAACCCAGCAAAAGTAAATCTAAAAATAAAGACTAAAAGAAAACTAATCAAAAATCCTGAATCATAAAAATTAAAAACAACTAACCTAATATTTACAAGGTTTCAAACTTGTTAATGGTGTCACGGTATTTCTGCCAAGAGAGCAGTCTCCTTGGCATTTCTCTATTGTCCCTCAAAATAGTGCTTTAAACGCTGGCCATTTACCTTAAAAATTTCTCTGGTTTTCAATTCTTGATGTCCATAGCACCATGGGCATAGGGTTGTACTACATCAAAAGGGCCCGACCATCTCAACTTAAGCTTGCATGGAAACAATTTAAGCCGCGAGTTAAAAAGAAGAACAAGTTGACCTACCTCGAAATGTCTTGGCATGATTTTCTTAGCATGCTAACTTTTGGTTCTTTCCTTATATAGCTTGGTATTCTCACAGGCGAGTGCTCAGAATTCTTCCAATTCATTGAGGTCTAGCATCCTTTTTTCTCCCGTTGCAGCCCATGCCATGTCAAGTGTTCTGATTGCACAATAGGCTTTCTGTTCAAGCTCTACTAGCAGATAGCATGGTTTACCATATACAAGCCTGAAAGGTGAAGTGACCAATGTAGTTTTGAAGGCAGTTCTATAGGCCCACAAAGCCTCATCTAGTCTCAAAGACCAATCATTTCTCAAAGGATTCACAGACTTTTCTAGGATATTCTTTGTAACCCCCTTAACCCGGCCTAGACGGTTGACCCGAATTAAGAAAGTCACACGGGGAAAACTAAAGTCAACCCGAAAGTCAACCTTGATTAACGACCCTTTTTTTCTTTTTAATCTTATCTAGATGCACATTAACCCTAATTGTGATCACACAAACAACATACTCAAAAATCACAAACATCAGAGATCAAACAGGGACCCAATTGAACAAATTACAACTTTAGGGACCAAATTGTAATTTCTAAAAATTAAAAGGACTTAACCCAAATTAATCTTACCAACTTGAAATTAGTCAGGTTTCATGCTTCTCTGTGAAATTTCAGCTCAAAAGGACATCCCAAACTCAAACAATTGCACAAACAAGATTCAGGACCAAAATGCAAACATTTCAAAATATATAACTGCCCATGTCAGCCCCCAACGGTCGACCGTTCCGAAACAGGTTGACCCCGTTCCGAAACACGGGCCGTTCCGCAACCAGTACCGCAACCAGTACCACAACAGGGGTCTGGCAGAGACCAAACCGTTTCGAAACGGTGCATACCGTTTCGGACCCCTGGGTTCATTCCAGGCACCCGTTCCGAAACGGTGCACACTGTTCCGAAACGCCCTGCACAGATTTGCTCCAAATGCATTCCAAAACATGCAATAGATCATTCAAACATGCTCCAAATGCTACCAAACTTTACCAGCATGCAATTCAACATATATAGGACATACTTGCATCATCAATTCAACAAAACAACATCACATGCAAAAAGCCCCAATTCTAAAGGCATGCTTCCTACACAAGCTAGCTATTCAAGCACAAACTTCCACAACAAGCATATAACGATCCAATCCAAAAACCAACATTCAAATCATCATTCAACATACTTAGAGAGTTCCAAACACCTCCCAAAATATACACATTGGTCCCCCATTGCCAAATTACCCAAAAGCTAAAAAGTACTTATAAAACCTTCCATACATTGAGCTTTACTTGAACTAGAATGCTTGCCCTCCTTGCTGCCCCTCAAGGTTCTTTAATGCTCTGCATTATTGAATTAAGAAAACGAGAGAGCGTAAGCAAAAGCTTAGTGAGGAATGCTCTTAAAAAACCATTCAATAATGCAATTAAAAACATTTACAAATCATGCTTATAATCAACCTTTGCACATGCTCAAAAGCATACTTAAAACAAGCAATCTCATGCTTCAACATAAACATAACATGTCATATTGGCTCAAGTGACAATTTCCATTTTCTTAAAACAAGTTCATCAACTTCCCAAGGACTTTTAAACACCTTGGCCCCAAGGACTTTTGAACACCTTGGCCATGGACTTTTAAACACCATGAATGAGGACCACACAAGGACTTTGAACCACCTTTGTGTCCATAGCTTGAATCACCCCAAGGACTTTTAAACACCTTGGCCCCAAGGACTTTTAAACACCTTGGCCCCATGGACTTTTAAACACCATGGAAAGGATCACCTAAGGACTTTTAACCACCTTAGTGTCCGCAACAAGAATCATCCAAGGACTTTTAACCACCTTGATGTTCTTAAGTAACAAGGCTCACTCAAGGACTTTTAACCACCTTAGTGACCTTAACATTTTCAAAACATCACTTGCCAATATACATCTTTTACATCATTTAATCCACTATTTTAAAGCATTAAACCAAGCCATTTTCATCATGCATTTCAAAGCATCAAGCCACATTATCTCAATGTATAAAATCAAGGAACTCCTACCTAGAGTTACCTTCAACATATGGCTTACAACATCAGCAAAAACCATGCTAAAACATGCTTTCAAAACAGTAATTAAAACATGCAAATAACCATTTTGCATCACAACAAATTCATGGCCACCACTAGAGAGAAATTCCGAAAACTTACACTTGAGCTTAGCAAAGTTGTTTAGACTTAGACTAAGCTCCCAAAACCTTCAAACCTTGGTTTTAAAATTTGAAAACCCAACTTCACTCACCGATTTCCACTTTGCTTCAAGACAAAGCACCAAATCAAGCTTCCGGATCAACAACTCTTGGATCCAAAGATGCCTCCCCTGTTTCAACACATCAAAGCAGAGGATTAATGCATCATCATGCATTAATTGCTTCAATGAAAGCACCTAAACTCGCTGCTCTCATTCAACCTCCATTTTCGGCCACCAAACACAACCGAAAATGCATCCAAACCACTTCTAAACAAAGCCCAGCCATAAACCAGCAAAACCACACTTCCATAAACATCATATAACATCTAAAAACAACCTATAAACATCCTTATACCTCCAGCAACATCAGATCACCAAGATCACCTCAAAAACAACCTTGAAACACAAGCTAAACTTAGGAAACTCAACCTATCCGGGATTGCATCAATCAAAACTCAATTCCTTATCAATTTAGAGTTCATTTAACATCAAAAACACATCTCAAATCACAGATTACTCAGATCCAACGAAAATCATGAAAAATCATCAAATCTTGCATTATAAGCCAAGATCCATTTCACCACTTTAAAACCTTTAATTAAACATCAATTTAGGATTGAAAACTTAGGAATTTCAGTAAATAACTGATAGTTTAGAGGAGAAGGACGTTCTTACCTCCAAACTTGAGTTTCTCCTCTTTTTGGAATCAAAATCCTTGTTGAAACAAGTAGCAATTGAAGAGGTTTTGAAGATATGTTGATTAGGAATCAAATGAGAGTTGAAAGGAGGGATTTAGGTGAAGAAATCAGAATCAATTCTCTGGAAATGGAGTGTTTGGGTTGAGAGAAAAAGAGAGAAAGAAAATTAGGAAAAGTTTGTTATAAAAATCTAAAATAGCCAAATGGCTTTCCCTCCACTTTTCATATCATTTAAAATCAGATTTTAGACTTAAAATATCTTAGAAAAATCTGGAGAAACTCCCTTTGGGTAAATAGCTCCTTAAAGATTCAAAGTTTCAACCCTTTATAAAACAGCCACCAAACTTGCGAAAATTACATTTTGGTCACTAGCCAAAATGTCACCCTTCCGAAACTCATTTTCCAAAATTGATTTCACAGTTCACTTAATTATATTAAAAGATGATTTTAGAACATTTTTCCATATTTTTAATGCAACCCGAACTAGGCTTTCCTAAATTCACCTCTTAAGATTCGAACAGCACTTTGACCGACCGGTCAACGCCCAAGACTTCTAAGCCCAAAACCGGGGCGTTACAACTTTCCCCCCTTAAGAAATTTCGTCCTCGAAATTTACCTGAAGGAAAGAGATAAGGAAACTGCTTCAGCATGTCTTCCTTCCGCTCCCACGTGGCTTCCTCAACACCTCGATGCTTCCACATCACCTTCACCAACTCAATGGTCTTGCCACGAAGAACCTTGCTATCCGAATCCAGAACCTTCACCGGTTCCTCATCATAGGTCAAATCCGGATTCAAAACCACTTCCTCCACACGCATCACATGCGAAGGATCAGATCTATACTTCCGGAGCATAGAAACATGGAACACATCATGAATCTTCTCCAGCTCCTGAGGTAACCTCAACCGATACGCAACAGGACCCACTCGCTCAACAACCTCATACGGTCCAATGTATCTAGGGCTCAACTTACCCTTCCGACCAAACCTCATCACCTTCTTCCAAGGCGAAACCTTCAAGAACACACGGTCACCCACCGCATACTCTATCTCCTTACGCTTCAAATCCGCGTAAGACTTCTGCCGATCAGAAGCAGCCTTCAACCGCTCACAGATGAGCTTCACCTTCTCGGTGGTTCCCTTCAACAAAGCTGGCATCGAAACCAACTTTTGACCAGTTTCAGCCCAACAAAGAGGAGTCCTACACTTCCTCCCATACAGAGCCTCATAAGGTGCCATCTGTATACTCGCCTGATAACTATTGTTATAAGCGAACTCAACCAAAGGCAGATGCTTCTCCCAAGAACCTTGGAACTCAATCACGCAGCATCTCAACATATCCTCCAAGATCTGAATAACTCGCTCAAACTGACCATCCGACTGAGGATGATAAGATGTACTGAAATGCAACCTTGTACCCAGAGCTTGATGCAAACACTGCCAGAAACGCGATGTGAACCTCGGATCCCTATCCGACACAATCGACTTAGGCACACCATGCAACCTCACAATCTCAGCAATGTACAGCTCTGCCAGCTTATCCAAAGAGAACGTAGTATGCACAGGCAAGAAATGCGCACACTTCGTCAAGCGATCCACAATCACCCAAACAGAGTTCTTCTTTGAAGGAGACAAAGGTAAACCAGATAAAAAATCCATGGTAACCCTCTCCCACTTCCATTCAGGGATTTTCAACGGTTGCAACAAACCAGAAGGAACCTGATGTTCAGCCTTAACTCGCTGACACACCAAACACTTGCTCACAAACTCTGCAACATCCTTCTTCAAACCCACCCAATAGTACTCATCACGAAGATCACGATACATCTTAGTACTACCAGGGTGCATAGCAAAAGGACTACTATGACCTTCAGTCAGAATAGCACGCCTCAACTCAGCATCAGCAGGCACTACTATTCGACTCCCAAAACACAACACTCCATCATCATTAAAACAGAAATCCGAAGGTCTACCCTCCGCGATATCCTGAACATGAGACACCAAGGAATCATCCAACAACTGCTTATCCTTGATCAACTGAACCAACGATGGTTTCACCTGCAACTCAGCAACAAGACCACCATCCCGCGATATACTCAAGCTAGCAAACATAGCTCTCAGCTCAACAGCTACCTTCCTACTCAAGGCATCCGCAACAACATTAGCCTTTCCAGGATGATACTCTATCGTCAGATCATATTCCTTGAGCAACTCCAACCAACGCCGCTGCCTAAGATTCAACTCCTTCTGTGACATCAGATACCTCAAACTCTTGTGATCCGTGTACACCGTACACTTCTCACCATACAGATAATGCCTCCAGATCTTCAGAGCAAAAACCACTGCAGCCAGCTCAATATCATGCGTAGGATAATTGCGCTCATGCACCTTCAACTGCCGCGATGCATAAGCCACCACCTTACCCTCTTGCATCAGCACACACCCCAAACCAACATAGGATGCATCACTGTAGACCACAAACTCTTTCCCTGATTCAGGCTGAACCAAGATAGGAGCCTGCGTCAAAGCCGCCTTCAGCTTCTCAAAAGCCTGCTGTCTCGCTTCTGTCCACTCATACCTAACATCTTTCTGCAACAGCTTCGTCAAAGGAGCAGCAATCTTGGAAAAACCATCCACAAACCTTCGGTAGTATCCCGCCAAACCAAGGAAACTACGGACCTCATGAACAGACTTAGGAACTTTCCAGTTCATCACCGCCTCAATCTTCTGAGGATCAACACGAATCCCCTCAGCTGAGACCACATGACCAAGGAACACCACCTCCCTAAGCCAGAACTCACACTTGCTCAGCTTAGCATAAAGCTGATTCTCCAACAAAGCTTGCAGCACAATCCTCAAATGCTCTTCATGCTCCTCCTCAGTACGCGAGTACACGAGGATATCATCAATGAACACCACAACGAACTTGTCCAGGTATTCATGAAACACACGGTTCATCATGTCCATAAAAGCAGCAGGAGCATTTGTCAAACCAAACGGCATCACAAGGAACTCATAATGCCCATACCTTGTCCTGAAAGCTGTCTTAGGCATATCCACATCCTTCACCTTCAACTGATAATACCCTGACCTCAAGTCAATCTTAGAGAACACAGCAGCTCCCCGAAATTGATCAAAGAGATCATCAATCCTCGGCAAAGGATACCGATTCTTGATAGTCAACTTGTTCAGCTGACGGTAATCAATGCACATCCTCATAGTGCCATCTTTCTTCTTCACAAATAAGACAGGTGCTCCCCAAGGTGACACACTCGGCCGGATGAAACCACGATCAAGCAGCTCTTGCAACTGCGTCTTCAGCTCCTTCAGCTCCTTAGGTGCCATTCTATAGGGAGTAATGGACACAGGAGTTGTATTCTCATACAGCTCAATTCCAAACTCCACCTCGCGATTAGGAGGTAAACCAGGCAACTCCTCAGAAAAAACACCAGGAAACTCCTTCACAACTCTGATATCCTGCACCCTCAACTCCTTAGAGCTAGGATTCATCACAAAAGCTAGATAAGCTTCACAGCCCTGCCTCAGCATCCTACTCACCTCCAAGGTAGAAACAATATTGGCAAGAAACTTCACATTCTCACCAACCACCACCACTTCATAATCATCCGCAAGCTTAAGCGAAACCCGCTTATTCTCACAATCCACAACAGCACGATGCTCAGCAAGCCAATCCATACCAAGGATCACATCAAAACCATAAAAGGGCAGCTCCATAAGATCAACATGAAAGACATGTTCTTGAACAACCAAGGGACACCTTCTATAAAGCTTTCGAGTCACAACAGTTTCACCAAAAGAACTAGTGACGCGAACACCAACATCCAAAGACTCAACAGGCAAACCAAGCAATTCAGCATGCTCACGCAAAATGTATGAATGCGTAGATCCAGAATCAATCAAAGAAAACAATGATAAGGATTGCAAAGTAAAGGTACCTGCAACCACATCTGCATCATTCCTTCCCTCGCGCTGAGCATACACCCTAGCTTGGCCTCCACCCTCAGGCTGAATAGCCACAACATGGGCTACTCCACGACCACTTTCCTCACGCCTCTGGAAATTACCACGGCCGCGCCCACGACCTCTCTGCGGTGCAGCAACAGCAAGAGCACGCTCTTGGCCACCAGCCAACCTCGGACAATCTCGCCTCAAGTGGTCTGCAGAACCACAATTCCAGCATCCAAAACCAGCTGTCGCAACAGGAGCTTGCACCTCCCTCACAGCACGAGGACAGTCACGCTTCAAATGACCACGTGAACCACAGATCCAACAAGCACTAGGGTCAGCTCTAGCATTGCCACCCCTAGCAGGTGCACCTCCACCTCTCTTAGCTGAGGACTGATACCTCTGATCACGCCCCCTCTTGTTCCGTCCTCCTCCGGAACTATACTCAGCAGCTCTCTTCCCAGAACTTGCTCCAGCACCTTTCGCAGACAAACTCAAATTCATCTCAATGTCCTTGGCTCGGCCCACTAACACATCAAAATCATCATACTCAGTGGCCAGCACGTACATCTTTACCTCCGTTATAAGACCATAACGAAACCTTTCGCACCTCTCCCGCTCATCAGGAATCAGCTCCGGTGCATACTGACTGAGTCGCACAAACTGCACCTCATACTCAGCCACACTCATGCTCCCTTGGGTAAGAGTCATGAATTCACGCTTTTTCTCATCCAGATATCTCACTCCCAGATATCTCCTCTTGAACGCATTCTGAAAGAATGTCCAAGTGATGTCAGCTTCAGCCATTCCAGAGATTGTGGTCGTCCACCAGGTATAAGCATCATCCTGCAGCAAGGACACAACACATCCCAACTTTTGCACATCCGTGCAGCTCATCTGTCCCAAAATACGCTTGGTACTCTCTAGCCAAGCTTCCAAACTCTCAGCAGACATACCCCTAAACTCAGTCCCACCAAGACTGCGCAGACGCTCTAAGGGTAGTCTAACACCAGCATCTCCCTGATGCCCAGCTCCTTGAGCTCCAGCTACTGCTGCTCGAAAAGCACCCGCAATAGCTTGTACCAGCATCGTCATATCAGGCATAGCTTGCCCCTGACCAACCTCAGGTCCTGCAGCTCTAGCACCAGCTACTGCAGCTCCAGCTCCTTCCCTCTCCGCACCACCACCACCAGGTGGAGGAGGAGGTAACACAGCACTACCCGCATTTTCCTCATTCTCATTCCCATCCGGGGTCGTAGCTCTCACGCTACTCCTTAACTCTCTATGTGGTGCCATACTTTTACCATGCATAACAATACAAATAAAACATAGTCAGGCCCAGCAAGGTAAGCAATCCAAGTATTCAAGCTCAATTTCATTCAAAATCAACTTCATTTCTTTAGCTTTTGTTTGGCAATGGGTACCCTCAACATGCAACATCACAGCATGCATCTCAATTGCATCAACATCTCAAGCCACTGAACATGCTTTCACACAACAAGCATACAAGCCAAACATACTTCAATCATGCATACAAACATTCCCAATTACTCGAGAACCTGGCTCTGATACCACCAAATGTAACCCCCTTAACCCGGCCTAGACGGTTGACCCGAATTAAGAAAGTCACACGGGGAAAACCAAAGTCAACCCGAAAGTCAACCTTGATTAACAACCCTTTTTTTTCTTTTTAATCTTATCTAGATGCACATTAACCCTAATTTTGATCACACAAACAACATACTCAAAAATCACAAACATCAGAGATCAAACAGGGACCCAATTGAACAAATTACAACTTTAGGGACCAAATTGTAATTTCTGAAAATTAAAAGGACTTAACCCAAATTAATCTTACCAACTTGAAATTAGTCAGGTTTCATGCTTCTCTGTGAAATTTCAGCTCAAAAGGACATCCCAAACTCAAACAATTGCACAAACAAGATTCAGGACCAAAATGCAAACATTTCAAAACATATAACTGCCCATGTCAGCCCCCAACGGTCGACCGTTCCGAAACAGGTTGACCCCGTTCCGAAACACGGGCCGTTCCGCAACCAGTACCGCAACGGGGGTCTGGCAGAGACCAAACCGTTTCGAAACGGTGCATACCGTTTCGGACCCCTGGGTTCATTCCAGGCACCCGTTCCGAAACGGTGCACACTGTTCCGAAACGCCCTGCACAGATTTGCTCCAAATGCATTCCAAAACATGCAATAGATCATTCAAACATGCTCCAAATGCTACCAAACTTTACCATCATGCAATTCAACATATATAGGACATACTTGCATCATCAATTCAACAAAACAACATCACATGCAAAAAGCCCCAATTCTAAAGGCATGCTTCCTACACAAGCTAGCTATTCAAGCACAAACTTTCACAACAAGCATATAACGATCCAATCCAAAAACCAGCATTCAAATCATCATCCAACATACTTAGGGAGTTCCAAACACCTCCCAAAATATACACATTGGTCCCCCATTGCCAAATTACCCAAAAGCTAAAAAGTACTTATAAAACCTTCCATACATTGAGCTTTACTTGAACTAGAATGCTTGCCCTCCTTGCTGCCCCTCAAGGTTCTTTAATGCTCTGCATTATTGAATTAAGAAAACGAGAGAGCGTAAGCAAAAGCTTAGTGAGGAATGCTCTTAAAAAACCATTCAATAATGCAATTAAAAACATTTACAAATCATGCTTATAATCAACCTTTGCACATGCTCAAAAGCATACTTAAAACAAGCAATCTCATGCTTCAACATAAACATAACATGTCATATTGGCTCAAGTGACAATTTCCATTTTCTTAAAACAAGTTCATCAACTTCCCAAGGACTTTTAAACACCTTGGCCCCAAGGACTTTTAAACACCTTGGCCATGGACTTTTAAACACCATGAATGAGGACCACACAAGGACTTTTAACCACCTTTGTGTCCATAGCTTGAATCACCCCAAGGACTTTTAAACACCTTGGCCCCAAGGACTTTTAAACACCTTGGCCCCATGGACTTTTAAACACCATGGAAAGGATCACCTAAGGACTTTTAACCACCTTAGTGTCCGCAACAAGAATCATCCAAGGACTTTTAACCACCTTGATGTTCTTAAGTAACAAGGCTCACTCAAGGACTTTTAACCACCTTAGTGACCTTAACATTTTCAAAACATCACTTGCCAATATACATCTTTTACATCATTTAATCCACTATTTTAAAGCATTAAACCAAGCCATTTTCATCATGCATTTCAAAGCATCAAGCCACATTATCCCAATGTATAAAATCAAGGAACTCCTACCTAGAGTTACCTTCAACATATGGCTTACAACATCAGCAAAAACCATGCTAAAACATGCTTTCAAAACAGTAATTAAAACATGCAAATAACCATTTTGCATCACAACAAATTCATGGCCACCACTAGAGAGAAATTCCGAAAACTTACACTTGAGCTTAGCAAAGTTGTTTAGACTTAGACTAAGCTCCCAAAACCTTCAAACCTTGGTTTTAAAATCTGAAAACCCAACTTCACTCACCGATTTCCACTTTGCTTCAAGACAAAGCACCAAATCAAGCTTCCGGATCAACAACTCTTGGATCCAAAGATGCCTCCCCTGTTTCAACACATCAAAGCAGAGGATTAATGCATCATCATGCATTAATTGCTTCAATGAAAGCACCTAAACTCGCTGCTCTCATTCAACCTCCATTTTCGGCCACCAAACACAACCGAAAATGCATCCAAACCACTTCTAAACAAAGCCCAGCCATAAACCAGCAAAACCACACTTCCATAAACATCATATAACATCTAAAAACAACCTATAAACATCCTTATACCTCCAGCAACATCAGATCACTAAGATCACCTCAAAAACAACCTTGAAACACAAGCTAAACTTAGGAAACTCAACCGATCCGGGATTGCATCAATCAAAACTCAATTCCTTATCAATTTAGAGTTCATTTAACATCAAAAACACATCTCAAATCACAGATTACTCAGATCCAATGAAAATCATGAAAAATCATCAAATCTTGCATTATAAGCCAAGATCCATTTCACCACTTTAAAACCTTTAATTAAACATCAATTTAGGATTGAAAACTTAGGAATTTCAGTAAATAACTGATAGTTTAGAGGAGAAGGACGTTCTTACCTTCAAACTTGAGTTTCTCCTCTTTTTGGAATCAAAATCCTTGTTGAAACAAGTAGCAATTGAAGAGGTTTTGAAGATATGTTGATTAGGAATCAAATGAGAGTTGAAAGGAGGGATTTAGGTGAAGAAATCAGAATCAATTCTCTGGAAATGGAGTGTTTGGGTTGAGAGAAAAAAGAGAGAAAGAAAATTAGGAAAAGTTGGTTATAAAAATCTAAAATAGCCAAATGGCTTTCCCTCCACTTTTCATATCATTTAAAATCAGATTTTAGACTTAAAATATCTTAGAAAAATCTGGAGAAACTCCCTTTGGGTAAATAGCTCCTTAAAGATTCAAAGTTTCAACCCTTTATAAAACAGCCACCAAACTTGCGAAAATTACATTTTGGTCACTAGCCAAAATGTCACCCTTCCGAAACTCATTTTCCAAAATTGATTTCACAGTTCACTTAATTATATTAAAAGATGATTTTAGAACATTTTTCCATATTTTTAATGCAACCCGAACTAGGCTTTCCTAAATTCACCTCTTAAGATTCGAACATCACTTTGACCGACCGACCACTCAAATGAAACCTTTCAACCCAGCAAAAGTAAATCTAAAAATAAAGACTAAAAGAAAACTAATCAAAAATCCTGAATCATAAAAATTAAAAACAACTAACCTAATATTTACAAGGTTTCAAACTTGTTAATGGTGTCACGGTATTTCTGCCAAGAGAGCAGTCTCCTTGGCATTTCTCTATTGTCCCTCAAAATAGTGCTTTAAACGCTGGCCATTTACCTTAAAAATTTCTCTGGTTTTCAATTCTTGATGTCCATAGCACCATGGGCATAGGGTTGTACTACATCAAAAGGGCCCGACCATCTCAACTTAAGCTTGCATGGAAACAATTTAAGCCGCGAGTTAAAAAGAAGAACAAGTTGACCTACCTCGAAATGTCTTGGCATGATTTTCTTAGCATGCTAACTTTTGGTTCTTTCCTTATATAGCTTGGTATTCTCACAGGCGAGTGCTCAGAATTCTTCCAATTCATTGAGGTCTAGCATCCTTTTTTCTCCCGTTGCAGCCCATGCCATGTCAAGTGTTCTGATTGCACAATAGGCTTTCTGTTCAAGCTCTACTAGCAGATGGCATGGTTTACCATATACAAGCCTGAAAGGTGAAGTGACCAATATAGTTTTGAAGGCAGTTCTATAGGCCCACAAAGCCTCATCTAGTATCAAAGACCAATCATTTCTCAAAGGATTCACAGACTTTTCTAGGATATTCTTGATATGCTTGTTGGAAATCTTGGCTTACCCATTTGTCTATGGATGATAAGCCGTGGATATCCTTTGTTGTATCTCATACATGTCCAAAGCTTTAGAAATTAGACTGCATTTAAAATGGGTGCCCTCATCATGAATGATTACTCGAGGAGCACCAAAACGGGTAAAGATATGCTTGTGCAAAAATTTGGCAACTACCTTGGCATCATTTTTTTGGCAGGGCAATAGCCTCTACCCACATGGAAACATAATCGACTACCACAAGAATATATATATTGCCAAAAGATGGGGGAAATGGACCCATAAAGTCTATCCCCCAAACATCGAATAAGTCTACCGGCATGATGTTTTAGAGCGGAAGTTGATGTCTGCCAGAGATATTCCCAGTCTGTTGGCATGGATCACATGCCTTGGTGTATTCATGAGCATCCTTATACAGTGTAGGCCAATAAAAAGCCAACTGCAACACCTTGACAATAGTCTTTAGTCCAGCAAAGTGTCCACCATATGGCATGATTGCTGTAACACCCCGAAATCTGGTCTACACGGAATTAAATTCCGATGAACAAAAATCTTACATTGATGAAGCTTAAATATTGTATCGATTAGTTAATTATTCAATATCGAACTCTAATTGAGTTGAAAAGATCGTCATCGGACTCTATTGAATAAAGATGAACCAATATAGTGACTAAATTGGAGAAAATGCATGTTGGGAGGCTAAATCAAAATATGGTGAGAATTGAGGAACTAACCTTGGGATTAGCCCCTCTTTGATTAAATTGAAGCTTACGTGGATTGCTTGAGAGCTTTCCTTCGAGTGAAGGAAAGCTAGATAGCTTAAAATATAGTAAAACAAGAAGTAAAAATAATAAGCTTATCCGATTTCAAGATAAAACCAGCACCTTCATCTTCTTCATCTTCAACCTCAAGCACACACCTCCATTGGAGGAATTTTAAGCTTTGCTATTTCTTCGTTTTATTGATATCGAATCGTTGACATCGTTTGGGTAAGCAATAATCCTAAAATAATCATTGGGTTCCATGGATATATTGAGCTTAATCTTAAGCTAGGGTTATGGCTATCCATGGATATCTTATCGTAGTCATCTATATTGAAATCGAATATAGATTTTGATATTGTTATGTTGATTTTGATATCGTAATATCGACCATAATGGTCTCATATTGATTTCCTAGCTCAAGACGTTGATAAAAAGCATCCATCGTCTCCATCCAAAGCTAGGAACAAGCAGATTGTCATCCGGGAGCCTTGAAAGCTTCAGAGTGTCAAGGTGAGTGTAGTCGGAGTCTTAGGTTTAGGCGAAAGGCCTTCTCGGATCATTATTTGATAATTTAGATTACATCGCTAACATTGTTGTTGAGGAAAATTCTATTGGATGGCTAATCGGACACTTTGGTAAGTGTCGGTAACTTGTTATTGAACATTGGACATTGTTATTGTCATGGTGCATTGTCATTAATATAGTCATTGTCATCGAATTATTGTATTGAGATCATTGGACATTGTTATTGACATTGAATTATGAAATATTGATGATGAGATACTTATATTTGTCATTGGTAATATTGAAATCATCGGACATCGGAATACTATTGGTTATTGAAATGGATATGAACATTGCAACCTTGGATTGGAATGGACATTGGATACAATTGGCATGCCACAGAATTTATGAGCTCAGTATACGGGTGGACTATGGTCTTAAGGCTACGACCTATATTGATTTGGCGAGGCAGAGGGATGTGTATGGATGTTGATCATATTGGCTAGGCTAGGGGACTAGACCATTCATTGACTTGGCGAGGTGTATGAATTCACGTATCCACGATCTTTATTCTATCTGAGGATTAAGAATGAAATGAACATGTTTATCCATTGCATATTATTGAATAGCATTGATATTGTTGACATGATATAATGATTAAGTATGTTCATGGCATTGTTGTTATTCATGTTTTTATGACTACCTCACTAGGCAAAGCAAGCTTAATGTGTCTCCTCTCATGCATTTTTAAGGTTAAGAAGGTTTGTGTGTCGGAGGATCAGATTGGCAAGCAAGACAAGTCACTACTAGCCCCAAGTAATGTGTTTTTGACTTATAAACTCCAAGAAAGGTGGCAAAGTAGTCGAACTAGTCATTTGTGCCTATTTTGATACGTTGGTGCATTGCCTAAGTTGTAATATGTTATATAGCTCTAAGTGGTCTTTAGATGAAGTTTAAAATGGGTGGGAATTGCATACATGGCTCAAAAAGGTAAAAACATAGTAAACATATTCATATGGTCATGAAATTTGGCATGCTAGTAGTTTATACCATTGAAATATTGCGTGTACAATTTTTGTTGCATTTGGACATCGTTCAATAGGTCAAATCGAATAAAAACCAGTAAAAATCTGTCATTACAAGTCAGGTCATATCGAAACGGGTGATGGTGTTTCGATACGGGTGAACAATATTGAACTTAAGGGTAAGGGTGTATCAAAACGGTATTGAGCCGTTTCGGAATATTTCGTCTCTGGAGACTAATGTTTCGATACGGGTTCATAGTGTATTAGAACGGGTCAAATGACAAGGTCAAAGTAAGTCAACCCATACCGATACTGGTACTTCCGTATTGATACGGTTTAAGGAGAGAGGTCAATACGAGTTGACCCTCGTGCACCCATTTCGAAACAACCCAAGAGTGTTTCGATATGGGGTTAGTTAAGTTAGTTAAAGGCTCATTGAACAGATTGCTAGTTTCACAATATATTCACTGAATAATGTAGGGTTAAATTGGATGAGTTAATGATCTCCAAATTGTATGAAAATTTACAGGCTAGTTAATAATGCATTGAATTACATTGTGTTATTGGCGGTTGCATCAAGAGACCTTTTATTTGTCAGTTTTACAGATTAGTCCCTAAAACTCGTAAAAGTTATAAATTGGTCCTAAACGGTTTACTGTGACCTTCTTGTGAATGAATTGGAATAAATGTATATTGGTAATGATTAGTTTGTGTAATATTGATTATGTGTTGGGATCAAGATGGAATTTATCGCACCGATCACCGTATTGCTCATCGGTAACACGCTCCGACCCGGTTCTCGACCAGGCTGGTAAGAGGGTGTTATATTTGTGGTATCAGAGCTAGAGTTTAGTTAAGTATAAGACTAAACTGAAGTTTATTGCATTGCTATTGTTTTACTTTTCCACCTAGGAGTTTTATAGTGTGTATATTGTGACTTGTTGACTAATCCAATCTTTCATATAGATATGTCTGAGACAAACGAAGCTCATATTGACGAGCTCGCTACTGGCTCCTCGACACATGGCGAGGAGGTTAGAGGAGGAAATCCTCAGAACCCACCGCAACCACAGGTCCCTCATGTTCAGGGTATTGAGCCTGCAGCACCTACCGCTCAGGTTGAATGCTATCAGAACATGGCTAACATGTTTAAACAGTTTATGACTGCGATGCAAGCAACACCATCAGTTCAGCCTACCCCTCCTATTGTCCAGTATGTCCGAGCCCTTGTTGACAAGCTGGCTTCGTTCCAATCATACTCTTTCACCGGACAGGATGATTATAATCCTGAAGTTACCGGATATTGGCTGGACAACACGCTGCAGTGTTCGGATGAACACAAGTTGGAATGTGCTATTGCATTGTTGATTGATGAAGCTCTTATGTGGTGGGAAACTAATATTCTCACAGCTCCTGAAGAATCAGTTACCTGGGAGTTCTTTCTCCGCGAATTCCGAAATAAATACAAAGTGAGTATTATTCGTGGAAAGGCGAAACACTTTCATTCACTTGAGGCAAGAAGGGCGACCTATCGAGCAATATATCCATGATTTCTATAAATATTACCGATACGAAGCAAAGTTTATAAAGAAAGAGGAAGATAAGTGCAGAATGTTCATAGCTGGCCTTAGCGATGAACTACGAACCATGTTTACGACCTTTGGTATCACCAACTTTCAAGATTTGGTGAACCAAGTTAAGGCCATTGAAGCTGCCCAGTGAGCTCAATGAGCTGGTGGATCTGGAAATTTGAGAAGAGGTTCAGGGATGATTCGCGACCTCTGAGATGGAACAAGAAGGGGAGATATCAAGGCCCCAAGCAGAATGTCTACCCACAGCCTTCCCGTTCCTGGAATATTGAGAGACCTTAGTCTGTAACGCAGTCTTTTGCCAAAGTAGCGTCTGTTGATAGTACTGGAGGTTCAAACCGAGGTAACCAACATCCATTGTGTAATTATTGTCAAAAACAAGCATCCAGTGGGACAATGTCGTAAGCAGACTAGAGCTTGCTATTATTATGGGGAGCAAGGTCACTTTATTCGTGACTGTCCTATGAATGCAACCAAATCTGTGGTCACACCGACTACTGCTGCGTCTCCTGGTCAATCTTTCCGGAGTAAGGGATCGAAGTAGGGATCATCGTGGACTTTTGGACGATCAAGTGGTCCAGGGAAGCCCTTCAACAAACAAGATTCGAAGGCTCCTGCTCAAATGTACCATGTGAGGAGCAGGGAAGAAGAGGATGAACCTAATGTTATTGCAGGTACCATTGAGTTATATTCGCATCTTTTATATGCATTGATTGACCCTGGCTCTACTCATTCTTTCATAAGCACCAATGTAGTTAAAAAGTATAACATGTCTTCTGAACCAATAGCATCGAGAATTTCTGTAACCAATCCCCTAGGAGATTGTGTCACCGTAAGGATAGTATACAAGAATTGTCCCTTAATGATTCAAGCGATTCCTTTTCCGGCCAATTTGTTGGCTTTACCGATCCATGAATTCGACGCTATCCTAGGTTTAGATTAGCTTAGTGAACATCAAGCCTGGGTAGATTGCTGTAAAAGAAAATTATATCTTAGGGGTTTGGGTAAAGAAAGTGTTGTATTGATGAATGCGAGGAATCCACTGTTTTATGCTTTGTCATTGGAAACCAAAGGTGAGCCGTAACTACGAGACATTGACATCGTATGTGAATTTCCTGATGTTTTTCCTGATGAACTTCCGGGATTCCCCCAACCCGTGAAGTGGAATTTGGCATCGAGGTGCAACCCGGGACTGCTACGGTTTCTATTGCACCATATCGGATGGCAGCTATGGAGTTGAAAGAATTAAAGGCTCAGATCCAAGACTTATTGAGCAAGGGTTTCATTCAAACGAGCTCTTCACCTTGGGTAGGACCAGTCCTCTTTGTTAAGAAGAAGGATGCTTCTATGCGATTGTGCATCGACTACAGACAATTGAATAAAGTAACCATCAAGAATAAATATCCATTACCTAGAATAGACAACCTGTTCAATCAATTAAAGGATGCCTCTGTGTTTTCCAAGATCGACATAAGGTTGGGCTACAATCAAATGAGAGTTAAAGAGTGCGATGTGCCAAAGACTGCTTTCTGTACAAGATATGGACACTACGGATTCTTGGTGATGCCCTTTGGGCTAATGCACTGACAACTTTTATGGATTTGATGAATCGGGTATTTAGACCCTATCTTGATAAATTCTTAGTGGTGTTTATAGATGACATCTTGATCTATTCCAAGAATGAAGTGGAGCATCGAGATCATCTTTGTATTGTACTTTAGACACTAAGAGAGAAACGTTGTACGCGAAGCTCTCTAAGTGTGAGTTTTGGCTCACAGAAGTTGCCTTTCTAGGGCATATTGTGTCGGCTTCAGGCATTAAGGTAGACACAAAGAAAATTCAAGCCATTGTAGAATGGCATCCACCGAAGAACATTGGTGAAGTCAGAAGCTTCCTTGGGCTTGCTGGCTATTACCACAGATTTATGAAATGATTTTCTATGATAGTCGCTCCTTTAACCAAATTATTGAGGAAAGAAACTCCTTTCGTTTGGACCGAGGTTCAACAACGAAGTTTTGATCAGTTGAAACAAGTTTTGACCCACGCACCTGTCTTGACCCAACTCGAGTCTGGAAAAGACTATACAGTTTACAGTGATGCATCACATCTTGGGTTAGGGTGTGTATTGATGCAATGAGGCAAGGTTATTGCTTATGCTTCAAGACAACTTAAGCCACACGAGATGAATTATCCCACCCACGACCTTGAATTGGCTGCAACTGTCTTCACTTTGAAGATCTGGAGAAACTATCTCTACGGAGAGAAATGCTATCTTTTCACCTACCATAAAAGCCTCAAATATTTGTTGACTCAAAAGGAGTTGAACCTTCAGCAACGGAGGTGGATGGAACTTCTTAAAGATTACGATCTGGTCATTGATTATCATCCGGGAAAGGCCAATGTTGTATCTGATGCGCTCAGTCGCAAACCTTCGCCTGGTAAGCATTGACAATAAACCTGAAGTTATAGGTATTGTGAAGTACATTAACTCATCGTAATATTGCTATATTGTAGCCCCTTGAGCAATTAATGCTCACCTCTGACTTCGGAAGCATCGTTGTCTTGTAGATGAACTCCAAGTTCAGTCTACCATCGTTTCACGAATCAAGGAATTGCAAGAGCAATATCCTGAGCTTCAATCTATTGTCTTTAAGCTATCGGACAACCCTGACTTCAGAATTAATTCTGAAGGACTCAATGCTTCCATGATCAAGTTTGTGTGCCTAATGATGAATCTCTTCGCACCGATATCCTTTTAGAAGCTCATTCAAGTTCTTTTTCCGTTCACCCCGGTTCAGTAAAGATGTATAAAGTTCTATGTGAACTCTACTAGTGGCCCAACATGAAGCAGGCCATAGTTGATTACATCTCCAAATGCCTCACGTGCCAACGTGTTAAGGCAGAACATTGTGCCCCTACTGGGTTGTTATAGCCTATTGATCCACCAAAATGGAAATGGGAAAAGATAACTATGGACTTTGTTAGTGGTCTATCGTTAACCCCTGTAAAGCATGACGCTATATGGGTCATTGTTGACTGTTCCACGAAGTTAGCTCATTTTATACCAGTTAGAATGGACTACGGTATTCCTAAGCTAGCTGACTTGTATATAAGGAAGTAATTCGACTCCATGGAGTACCTAAGTCTATCATCTCTAATCGAGATCCTCGATTTGCATCTCGGTTTTGGAGAACCTTACAAGTAGCTCTAGGCACTAGAGTTAATCTTAGCACAACCTTTCACACTTAAACTGACGGCCAGTTAGAAAGGGTAATCCAGGTAAATCATTGAACAATCTGTCCTTTGAAATCAAAGAAATTTGCATTGTCACTGAATCTTTTTATACAGATATTGGAAGACATGCTTCGGGCATGCATTATTGACTTTGGTGGAACTTGGGAGAAATCATTGCCTCTTGCTGAATTTGCCTACAATAGCAGCTACCAAGCATCCATCCAAATGGCCCCGTATGAGGTATTGTATGGTAGACGATGTAGAACTCCATTGTGTTGGTTGGAGCTTGGCGAGGGCAAGATGTTAGGCCCTGACTTACTTCGGGGGACTGAAGAATAGGTCACCATTATCCAAGATCATTTAAAGGTTGCGTTTGATCGACAAAAAGCTTACGATGATCTTAAAAGAAGAGACATTGAATACGAAGTTGGTGAGAAGACCTTCCTCAAAGTGTCACCGTGGAAGACAGTCTTAAGATTTGGCAAAAAGGGGAAATTGAATCCCCGGTTCATTGGACCCTTTGAAATCATTGAAAGGATTGGCCCAGTGGCATATCGGCTATTGCTGCCCTCATAATTGAGTAAAATCCACGATGTCTTTCATGTATCGATGCTTTAGAAGTATCGATTTGATCCCTCACACGTTGTGGAACTTGGATCTGTAGAACATCGACCAAATTTTTCCTACGAGGAAGAACCGATTCAGATTCTTGCAAGAGTAGTCAAGAGGCTTCACAACAAAAAAATATTGTTGGTTAAAGTGCTCTGGAGAAGCCACACCATTAAAGAAGCCACTTGGGAGCCTGAGGATACTATGAGACAACAATATCCGCACCTCTTCAGTTCAGGTAAAAATTTGAGGACGAATTTTTCTTAAGGGGGAGAGTTGTAACACCCCGAAATCCAGTCTAGTCAGAATTAAATTCCAATGAACGAAAATCCTACATTGATGAAGCCTAAATATTGTATCGATTAGTTAATTATTCGATATCGAACTCTAATTAAGCTAAAAAGATCGTCATCGGACTCTATTGAATAAAGATGAACCAATATAGTGACTAAATTGGAGAAAATGCATGTTGGGAGGCTAAATCGAAATATGGTGAGAATTGAGAGGCTAACCATGCGATTAGCACCTCCTTGATTAAATTGAAGGAAAGCCAGATAGCTTAAAATATAGTAAACTAGAAGTAAAAATAATAAGCTTATCCGATTTCAAGAGAAAGCTAGCACCTTCATCTTCAAACTCAGGCACACACCTCCATTGGAGGAATTTTAAGCTTTGCTATTTCTTCATTTTATTTGTATCGAATCGTTGCCATCGTTTGAGTAAGCAATAATCCTTAAACAATCGTTGGGTTCCATGGATATATTGAGCTTAATCTTAAGCTATGGTTATGACTATCCGTGGATATCTCATCGTAGTCATCTATATTGAAATTGAATATACATTTTTATATTGTTATGTTGATTTTGATATCGTAATATCGACCCTAATGGTATCATATTGATTTCCTATCTCAAGACATTGATAATGAGCATTCCTCGTCTCCATCCAAAGCTAGGAACAATGGGATTCTCATCCGGGAGCCTTGAAAGCTTCGGAGTGTCAAGGTGAGTGCAGTCGGAGTCTCGGGTTTAGGTGAAAGGCCTTCTCGGATCATTATTTGATAATTTAGATTACATCGCTAGCATTGTTGTTGAGGAAAATTGCATTGGATGGCTAATCGGACACTTTGGTAAGTGTCGGTAAGTTGTTATTGAACATTAGACATAGTCATTGTTGTTGTCATAGTGCATTGTCATTGATATAGTCATCACCATCAAATTATTGTATTGAGATCATTGGACATTGTTATTGACATTGAATTATGAAATGTTGATGACGAGATACTTATATTTGTTATTGGTAAAATTGAAATCATCAGACATCAGAATACTATTGGTTATTGAAATGGATATGAACATTGCAACCTTGGATTGGAATGGACATTGGATACAATTGGCTTGCCATAGAATTCATGAGCTCAGTGTACGAGTGGACTACGATCCTAAGGTTACGACCTATATTGATTTGACGAGGCGGAGGAATGTGTATGGATGTTGGTCATATTGGCGAGGCGGAGGGACTAGACCATTCATTGACTTGGCGAGGCCTAGGAATTCACGTATCAACGATCTTTATTCAATCCAAGGATTAAGAATGAAATGAACATGTTTATCCATTGCATATTATTGAATAGCATTGATATTGTTGGCATGAGATTATGATTAAGTATTTTCATGGCATTGTTGTTATTCATGTTGTTTATGACTACCTCACTAGGCAAAGTAAGCCTAATGTGTCTCATCTCATGCATTTTTTTAGGTTAAGAAGGTTTATGTGTCGGAGGATCGGATTGGCAAGCAAGACAAGTCACTACCAGCCCCAAGTAATGTGTTTTTGACTTATGAACTCCTAGGAAGGTGGAAAAGTAGTCGAACTAGTCATTTGTGCCTATTTTGATATGTTGGTGCATTGCCTAAGTTGTAATATGTTATATAGCTCTAAATGTTCTTTTGATGAAGTTTAAAATGGGTGGGAATTGCATACATGGCTCAAAAAGGTAAAAACATAGTAAACGTATTCATATGGTCATGGAATTTGGCATGCTAGTAGTTTATACCATTGAAATATTGTGTGTAAAGTTTTGTTGTATTTGGACATCGTTCAACAAGTCAAATCGAATAAAAACCAGTAAAAATATGTCATTACAGGTCAGGCCGTATCGAAACGGGTGATGGCGTTTTGATACGGGTATACAATATTGAACTTGAAGGTAAGGGTGTATCAAAATGGTATTGAGCCATTTCGGATCATTTCGACTCTGGAGACAAACGTTTCGATACATGTTCATAGCGTATCGGAACGGGTTAAAGGTCAAGGTCAAAGTAAGTCAACTAGTATCGATACCAGTGCTTCCATATCGATATAGTTTAAGGAGAGAGGTCAATAGGAGTTGACCCTCGTGCACCTGTTTCAAAACAGCCCAAGAGTGTTTCGATACGGGGTTAGTTAAGTTAGTTAAAGGATCATTGAACAGATTGCTAGTTTCACAATATAGTCACTGAATAATGTAGGGTTAAATTGAATGGGTTAATGATCTCCAAATTGTATGAAAATTTACAGGCTAGTTAATAATGCAGTGAATTACATTGTGTTATTGTCGGTTGCATCAAGAGACCTTTTATTTGTTATTTTTACATATTAGTCCCTAAAACTCGTAAAAGTTAGAAATTGGTCCTAAACGGTTTAATGTGGCCTTCTTGTGAATGAATTGGATTAAATGTATATTGGTAATGTTTTTTTGTGTGTAATATTTATTATGTGTTTGGATCAAGATGAAATTTATCGCACCAATCATTGTATTGCTCATCGGTAACACGCTCCGACCCGATTCTCGACCAGGCCGGTAAGGGGTGTTACAATTGCAAAATAGCATGCTGCTCATCCTTTGGCACACAACGGCAGATCACTTGATCGGAATATTTCTTAAACATGAAAGGCTCATCCCAATAGTACTGTGGAACATAACGCAAAAAATGCTTCTTGGCATTATAGTCCAAATCTGGTGGCATGACGTTGCTCACCAAATATTTAACGATGTCAGCATACCATTACACAACATCCACTACGAGTAAATACTCGTCTGGGAACTCATCTCTGATAGATTTAACCTTGTTATCCTCATGGTGATGCTCTAGTCGTGATAGGTGGTTAGCTACTAAGTTTTCACTACCTTTCTTGTCCCGGATCTTAAGATCAAATTCTCGTAGTAGGAGCGTCCATCAGATCAATCTCGGCTTGACATCCTTCTTTGCCAAAAGGTATTTTAGTGCTGAGTGATCCGTTAAAACAACAACTTTATTACCTATCAAATAAGATCTAAATTTATCAAATGCAAATACAATTGCAAGAAATTCTTTCTCAGTTGTGGTGTAATTAAGTTGTGCTTCATTAAGTGTTCTGCTGGCTAGTATATGGCGTGAAAAACTCTACCATGCTGATGTCTAAGCACTGCTTCGATGGCATAATCGATGGCATCCCACATGTGCTCGAAGGGATCATTCTAGTCTGGTGCCACGACTATAGAGGCATTAACCAGCTTCTCTTTAAGGATCTCAAACGCTCTCAAAAAAGAATCATCAAATGCAAAAGTGGCATCTTTTTCTAATAACAAGAATAAAGATTTAGAAATTTTAGAAAAGTCCCTAGTGAATCATCGATAAGAACTTGCATGTCCTAAAAACTTCTTACAACTTTAACACTTGTGGGAGGTGGTAACTGCTTGATTACTTCGAATTTTGCTGGATCAACCTCTAGTCTATTCTTGGTCATCCCGTGAAGACTTTCATTCACTCATGCTAATTTGTATGTCACTTCAAGATTTTCAGATTCATGGACTTTGTTAGCAACAAAGTTTCCCCTCATATGATTCTTCTTAGAGCTTGTTTCGAGCACCTCTAGGGATAGACAACATAAAAACTCTCTTTTGCCTCCCTTGGCAGTGCTTTTGTTTCTGTTTGTTGCCTGTCGCGGTAGCTTTCTGCAACCATGTTAGAATTTTACAAATAATTCAACAGGCAATGTTTATCAGAAACTCAAACAAATTCAGCAAGTAACAATAGTTGTTGCGTGTAAAATAGTCTATCGCAATTGTAGTGCAAGTATACACGACGCAAGTAGTAAAGTGATACGAAGTATCGGATATCGTCTCCACAGGGATTGGGCTAATGACTTCACCTTATTTCACTGCACGAAGTAAAAGAAATAATTAAGAGTTGTCACGAGAATAATAAAATAAAAACGTATTTAAAAGGATTTGAGATATCAAGATGGAGAGAATGGGCTGGTATTGAGTTGCTCGGTAGTGCGGGTATTGAATTGCTTAGGATCTCCAGTTCTGTCGTCGCACCCGTCGCCGACAGCACCTGTCGCGGCGTCTGTCCGTTAGCTGTCGCGGCAGCGATCACTAACTCTGTACTTCAAGTTTGGCAAGAATCCCTGATCTGCCTTGCCCTATCCCTAGGCACAAGTCTGTCGATGATCACGTCTTTGATGATACCTCCCGGCGTGAATCGAAGGATGAACACCGATGTGTATGAATTCTTCCTTAGCCACTTAACCTCGCCTTATCCCTAAGCACGAGATGGTTCAACTATAAACTAGAGAACGCGCTTTTATCTCTTTCGTATACTTAACTCTCCCGATGCTAAGTAAATGGATAACCTCACAATGCTCTCCCGATGCTCTTGCAAGATGTTAAAACCAAGATAAAAGAACTTGAAGTTTATTTTATTGAACTTGAAAAATCCTAAAACAAAGCAACCCTTGCAACTACTTTACAAAACAACCTGTAGCCCTAGGGGGAATTTAGAACATATCGGTGACAGGTAAACGGCAGGGTTTTGGTTTCGGTTATGGGGTAGTCGGCTATGCCCTAGGTTTAATCTATGCCCTTTATATAAGCTTTGGGCTCAAGTTATCTAAGGTAACAAGGATTACAACTTTAATTAAAAGTAAGATTCTAATAAAGACTAAATCTCTAAAGTCTCCTACTTTCCAGCCGCATCCTTGCTTTTAGGGATTTCCTCTCCTTTGAGCTTTGGCTTGACATATCTTTTGATCCGGGGCTTGGAAAAATATTCGGTTTCCACACGACAGACGAGCAGATTTTTCTCTATCTATCGAGGTCCACTTCACTTTTTCCTCTTCATGAATCTGCTGTCATCATGCTGTCACGACAGGTCCATGACAGGTTCGTCTTCTTCAGCTGCTTGTCCAGTTCAGCTCTCCTGCTTATCTGCCCTGCGCCTGCCTTCGACATCTACTATGACAGATACCTGCAAAAATAACCATCTTTCAGTAGAATCCGTGCCTTTTATATAATTGTGATGTTTTATTGAAAACTAACCTAAATGCAATGCAATGGTGCTTGAATGCAGCAGAAATATGGGTTTAAAAAGGTGTAAATGATAGAACTTTTACACACTCAACACACCCCCAAACTCAAGTTTTTGCTTGCCCTCAAGCAATGAAGACTTAAAAGAAAACTGAAAATTTTTGTGTTGGCCTTCAAACAGTGAACTCTCCCTCACCTGTCGCTCATTCTCTATGGCGGCAGCAACTTGTCGGAAGGGTTAGGATCTGTCCGGAATCTCCCTATAGCTCTCGTGCAGTGTGTGCATGCTTGTGAACAGTTATAAGCTAAGACTCTCTTAGTTTCACTAGAATATTCAACTCCTTAACTTGAATTTTATGCCAAAGTTTACTTTCTTTTTTTTTTAGAAGGCACATTTTCATGCTTCTTTTTCTTCTATTTTCAAGCTAAGTTTTTCTAGAGCCAGTTTTGGGCACCTCTAGTTAGCTTCCTAGAGCCGGTTTCGGGCACCTCTAGGTTTTTGATTTTCTTTTGCTAAACTTCTTTCCTAGAGCCAGTGTTAGGCACCTCTAGGGGCTATCCAAGTTCTAAGCTTCCTATTCTAGTTTGGCTAAAAGAAGTCTAAGCATTATAACAGTCACAAAAGTGTTTAAGTTTTCAGAACTATAGAAAGGCTCTAAACTTTTCCTTAACCTGTCCTAAAGATGCTGCCACGACAGAGCCGTCATGACAGGTAAGTTAACTTCACAGTTTTAAGCCAACAGTTCAAATTTTCTGATTTTTCTGATTTTTTTTTTGAAAGAAAATAACTAACTAATAAGACATAACAATTAAACAAAAGATGTGCTAAAGACTCCATTAAATATGGAGGGTTGCCACCCCCAAACCCGAGGGTTGCATTGCCCTCAATGCAAAAAGACATAAAAACAAAGAAAGAAAAACACGATAAATAAAAGTACATCACAAATATATAAGGGCAGGCAGCAATAAGAGGAGTAAAAGAAATAAAAACTTAAATTTTATGCGCTGTCCTCGCTGCTGCTGCTGACGCGGATCTGATGGTAGCGTCTGCGTTGGGGAGGTGGCTGGGCAGGTTCCTGGGCAGGTTGGTCAACAGGTTCATCAGCCTGTTGAGGTGCAGGTACTTCCTCTAGTTGGTGGACAGGGTCGTCAGCAGGTTGAAGGGCAGGTGGCTCCACTAGTCGGACATCAGAACTGCTGCTGCTGTCCCAGCTGTTACTCGTAATTGCTTTGGACAGCATCCTCTTGTTGGCCACATGTTTGATTCTTTTCACCCGAGTGAAGGCGCTGTCCAAGTTTCTCCGGACAAGAGGGCTGTCGTCAGTGGCAGCTCGCTTGGTGCCTCGAGGAGAAGTGTCCGCCGGTGGGCTGCCGGCTGTTGTCGGAGAGGGTGTGGAGGAGGCAGATTCTCTGTGGGGAGAGACAGGTGGTGTGGGAGTGGGAGAGGGGATATTAAAGTAATGGGCGGGGAAGGTGGGGAAAATGACATCCGAAAAATTCAAAGTGTTGGTAATGAAGTTTACCGTTGCATTGGAGAAGTCGCGGATGAATGTCATTAAACCCATCTGGCGCTCCTCTATCCTCAAGATGGCAGCTAAGATGTGGGCGTTCTGATCTGCCGGAGCGTTGTTGGTCGCAGCTTCTGGGGCAGGTTCGGTGGCAGGTTCATCATCAGACTCAGCAGGTGGGGCGTTTGGATCAAAGGCGTTGAGGGGCGATACGACGATGATCTCCATGAGGCTGGAGATGTTGCTGTCGGTCCAGCCGCTGCCCTTCTTGATTTTGTCTGAAGGGTCCTCCGGTACGGCAGCGCAGCGACAGAGGGCAGTGATGGTGAAGGGCAGGCATAGTCGTGAATCTGTTCTGAAGGCACAATCGAGAATGATGTCTCGCATGTACCTGCCCACGTTGATCGGCCTGTCATGCATGATAGAGTGGATGAGGGCCAGCCGCTGCCTGTTGACTGTCGTGTGGTGGGATGAGGGCAGGATACGCTTTTTGATAAAAGCGTTCCATAGTTTTGCCTCGGGGAGCAGCTCCGCCCGGTTGACGGAGTTGGGGTTCTTCTTGCTGGTGCTCCAGGTCGTGCCCTCCTCTGTCAATTCCCTCATGACAGCATCATGGCCGGCAGCGTCGAGGGAGTCCCAAAACTGTTGATGAGCATCGTCAGTGGGGCCAAAGAAAAGGCCGAATACATGGTTGATGCTGCTGGCGGTGAAGGGAACTGTCACTCCTCGGACAACGACAGATGTCGCCGTCTTACTTTCGATCGCCTCATAGAATTCCCTGACCAGAGTGTCGTTAAGCTCTGCCGGCTGCTCGGCAAAGTCTTCCCAAAGTTGTGACGTAATGGCCTTCATAATGAACGGCCGGAGTCCAAAAAGAGGGGCATCTCTTGTAACCCCCGTAGCCCGGTCTAGACGGTTGACCCGAACTACGAAGATTACACGGGGAAAACCAAAGTCAACTCGAAAGTCAACCTTGATTTACGACCCTTTTTTTTTTAATCTTGTCTAGATGCTCATTAACCTTAATTGTGATCATACAAACAGTATATCAAAAGATCACAAACATCAGAGATCAAACAGGGACCCAATTGAACAAATTACAACTTTAGGGACCAAATTGTAAATTCTGATAAATTAAGGGACTTAACCCAAATTAAAGTTACCATCTTGAAATTAGTCAGGTTTCATGCTTCTCTGTGAAATTTCAGCTCAAACGGACATTCCAAACTCATACAATTGATCAAACATGATTCAGGACCAAAACGTAAACAAAACGAAACATCCAAAGATACTTTTAACTGATTTTAACGGTCGGGTATCGATACGCCACGTGTCGTATCGATACTCGGGGAAGGCAGAAACCAAACTCTAGCAAGGGTATCGATACCTTCCCCCTGGTATCGATACTCCATTCATATGGTATCGATACTTGTTCAGAGGTATCGACACCCCTGGGCAGAAACATGCATATTTGGCTCAGGTGTATCGATACCCAAACCCGAGTATCGATACCCCTGCCTGGAAACAACTCGAAAACAGCATCAAACATGCATTAAGCACCAAATTAACATCATCAAACCACATCACTTAATCATACAACATGCAAGGACCTCAATTGCATCAACAATTCAACATTTAAACATCACATGTGAAAAGCCCCAATTCATATAGCATGCTTCCTACTTAAGCTATCATTCAAGCATTAAACCTTCATAAGCAAGCAATAGAAATTCAATCCAAAAACCAGCAATTCAAACAATCAACTAACATCCATAGGGAGTCTCAAACACCTCCCAAAACATGCACATTGGTCCCCCATTGCCAAATCATCCAAAAGCTAAAATGTTTAACAAAACCTTCCATACATTGAGCTTTACTTGAACTTGTATGCTTGCCTTCTCTTGCTGCCCTCAATGTACTCTAATGCTCTGCATTATTGAATCAAGAAAACGAGAGAGCGTAAGCCAAAGCTTAGTGAGGAGTGCTCTTTAAAAACCATTCAATAATGCAATTAAAACCATTTGTAAATCATGCTTATATTCAATCTTTTCACATGCTCAAAGCATACTTTAAATCAAGCAATTCCATGCTTCCACATTTCATTTTAACAAGCATCTCATGCTTCAACATAAACATTAAAACATGCATCTCATGCATCTCAATGTACTATACATGTCATATTGGCTCAAGTGACACATTTCATTTATGAAATCAAGTTCAACAACTTTCCCCAAGGACTTTTAAACACCTTGGACCCCAAGGACTTTTAAACACCTTGGCCATGGACTTTTAAACACCATGAATGGACCACACAAGGACTTTTAACCACCTTTGTGTCCGTAGCTTGAATTACCCCAAGGACTTTTAAACACCTTGGCCCCAAGGACTTTTAAACACCTTGGCCCCATGGACTTTTAAACACCATGGAAAGGAGCACCTAAGGACTTTTAACCACCTTAGAGTCCGCAACAAGATTCATCCAAGGACTTTTAACCACCTTGATGATCTTAGATAACAAGGCTCACTCAAGGACTTTTAACCACCTTAGTGACCTTCACTTTTACAAACCATCACTTGCCAATACACACTTTATACATCATGTAATCCACTGTTTTAAAGCATTTAAACCAAGCCATTTCATCATGCATTTCAAAGCATTAAATCATCATTTAACAATGCATAAAAACAAGGTACTCCTACCTAGAGTCACCTTCAACACATGGCTTAAAACATCAGCATAAATCATGCTAAAACATCAGCAATTAACATGCTTAATCATGCTTTCAAAACAGTAACCAAATCATGCAAAATCATCATTTTACATTACATCAAAACATGGCCACCACTTTAAGAGAGTAATCCGAAAACTTACACTTGAGCTTAGCAAAGTTGTTTAGACTTAAACTAAGCCCCCAAAACCTTGGTTTCAAAGCCGAAAACCATTTTCACAAATCCACTCACCGATTTCCACTTTGCTTCAAGCCAAAGCACCAAATCAAGCCTCCGGATCAACAATTCTTGGATCCAAGGATGCCTCCCCTGTTTCAACATATTAAAGCAGAGGATTAATGCATCATCATGCATTAATTGCTTCAATGAAAGCATCTAAACTTGCTGCTCTCACAAAACCTCCATTTTCGGCCACCAAACACAACCGAAAATGCATCCAAAACACTTCTAAACAAAGCCCAGCCATAAACCAGCAAAACCTTACTTCCATTAACATCATTTAACATCTAAAAACAACCTACAACCATCCTTATACCTCCAGCAACACCAGATCCACAAGATCACCACAAAAGCTACCTTAAAACACAAGCTAAAATTAGGAAACCCAACCTATCCGGGATTGCATCAATCAAGACTCATTACCACATCAATTTAATGATCATTTAACATCAAAAACACTCCTCAAAACACAGATTTAACAGATCAAACGAAAATCATGTGAAATCATCAAAATCTTGCATAATTAGCCAAGATCCACAAATCAACTTTAAAACCTTTAATCAATTATCAAATTAGGATTGAAAACTTAAGGAATTTCATTAAAGAACTTGAAGTTCAGAGGAGAAGGACGTTCTTACCTCCAAACTTGAGTTTCTCCTCTTTTTGGAATAGAAAAGCTTGATGAAACTTGAAGCAATTGATGAGGTTTTGAAGACACAATGATTTGCAATCAAATGAGAGTTGAAAGAAGGTTTTTAGGTGATGAAAATCAGACTTAGATCTCTGGAATTGAGTGTTTGGGTTGAGAGAAAAGATAGAGAGAAAATAGGTAGTTAAAAGAGAAAATGGCCAAAATAGATTTTTCCCTCCTTTTGATTCTTTTAAAATCAGAATTATGAGTTAAAATATCTTAGAAAAATCTGGAGAAACTCTCTTTGGGTAAATAGCTCCTTAAAGATTCAAAGTTTCAACCCTTTATAAAATAGCCACCGAACTTTCAAAAATTACATTTTGGTCACTAGCCAAAATGTCACACTTCCGAAACTCATTTTCCAAAATTGATTTCACAGTTCACTTAATTATAATAAAAGATGATTTTAGAACATTTTTCCATAATTTTTATGCAACCCGAACTAGGCTTTCCTAATTTAACCTCTTACGATTCGAACAGCACTTTGACCAACCGGTCAACGCCCAAGACTTCCAAGCCCAAAACCGGGGCGTTACAACTCTCCCCCCCTTAAGAAATTTCGTCCTCGAAATTTACCTGAAGGAAAGAGATAAGGAAACTGCTTCAGCATATCATCCTTCCGCTCCCACGTGGCTTCCTCAACACCGCGATGCTTCCACAGCACCTTCACCAACTCAATGGTCTTGCCACGAAGAACCTTGCTATCTGAATCCAGAACCTTCACCGGTTCCTCATCATAGGTCAAATCCGGATTCAATTCCACTTCCTCCACAAGCAACACATGCGAAGGATCAGATCTATACTTCCGGAGCATAGAAACATGGAACACATCATGAATCTTCTCCAACTCCTGAGGTAACCTCAACCGATACGCAACAGGACCCACACGCTCAACAACCTCATACGGTCCAATGTATCTAGGGCTCAGCTTACCCTTCCGCCCAAACCTCATCACCTTCTTCCAAGGCGAAACCTTCAAGAACACGCGATCACCCACCGCAAACTCTAACTCCTTACGCTTCAAATCCGCGTAAGACTTCTGCCGATCAAAAGCAGCCTTCAACCGCTCACATATGAGCTTCACCTTCTCGGTAGTACCTTTCAACAAAGCAGGCATCGAAACCAACTTTTGACCAGTTTCAGCCCAACACAGAGGAGTCCTACACTTCCTCCCATACAGAGCCTCATAAGGTGCCATCTGTATACTTGCCTGAAAACTGTTGTTGTAAGCGAACTCCACCAAAGGCAGATGCTTCTCCCAAGAACCTTGAAACTCTATCACGCAACATCTCAACATATCCTCCAAAATCTGAATAACTCGCTCAGACTGGCCATCCGACTGAGGATGATAGGATGTACTGAAATGCAACCTTGAACCCAGAGCTTGATGCAAACACTGCCAAAAACGCGATGTGAACCTCGGATCCCTATCCGACACGATCGACTTAGGCACACCATGCAACCTCACAACCTCAGCAACGTACAGCTCTGCCAGCTTATCCAAAGAAAACGTAGTATGCACAGGCAAGAAATGTGCACACTTCGTCAGGCGATCCACAATCACCCAAACAGAATTCTTCTTCGACGGAGACAAAGGCAAACCAGATACAAAATCCATGGTAACCCTCTCCCACTTCCATTCAGGGATTTTCAACGGTTGCAACAAACCAGAAGGAACCTGATGTTCAGCCTTAACTCGCTGACACACCAAACACTTGCTTACAAACTCTGCCACATCCTTCTTCAAACCTACCCAATAGTACTCATCACGAAGATCGCGATACATCTTTGTACTACCAGGATGCATAGCAAAAGGACTGCTATGACCTTCAGCCAGAATAGCACGCCTCAACTCAGCATCAGCAGGCACTACTATCCGACTACCAAAACACAACACTCCATCCTCATTAAAGCAGAAATCCGAAGGCCTACCCTCCGCGATATCCTGAACATGAGACACCAAGGAATCATCCAACAACTGCTTATCCTTGATCAACTGAACCAACGAAGGTTTCACTTGCAACTCAGCAACAAGACCACCATCCCGCGATATGCTCAAGCTAGCAAACATAGCTCTCAGCTCAACAGCTACCTTTCTACTCAAGGCATCCGCAACAACATTAGCCTTTCCAGGATGATACTCTATCGTCAGGTCATAATCCTTGAGCAACTCCAACCAACGTCGCTGCCTGAGATTCAACTCCTTCTGAGACATCAGATACCTCAAACTCTTGTGATCCGTGTACACAGTACACTTCTCACCATACAGATAATGCCTCCAGATCTTCAGAGCAAAGACCACTGCAGCCAGCTCAATATCATGCGTAGGATAATTGCGCTCATGCACCTTCAACTGCCGCGACGCATAAGCCACAACCTTACCCTCTTGCATCAGCACACACCCCAAACCAACATAGGATGCATCACTGTAGACTACAAACTCTTTCCCTGATTCAGGCTGAATCAAGATAGGAGCTTGCGTCAAAGCCATCTTCAGCTTCTCAAAAGCTTGCTGCCTCGCTTCTGTCCACTCATACTTAACATCTTTCTGCAGCAACTTCGTCAAAGGAGCAGCAATCTTGGAAAAACCATCCACAAACCTTCGGTAGTATCCTGCCAAACCAAGGAAACTACGAACCTCCTGAACAGACTTAGGAACTTTCCAGTTCATCACTGCTTCAATCTTCTGAGGATCAACACGAATCCCCTCAGCTGAAACCACATGCCCAAGAAAAACCACTTCTCTAAGCCAGAACTCACACTTGCTCAACTTAGCATAAAGCTGATTCTCCAACAAGGCTTGCAACACGATCCTCAAATGCTCTTCGTGCTCTTCCTCAGTACGCGAGTACACAAGGATATCATCAATGAACACCACAACAAACTTGTCCAGGTATTCATGAAAAACACGATTCATCATGTCCATGAAAGCAGCAGGAGCATTTGTCAGACCAAACGGCATCACAAGGAACTCATAATGCCCATACCTTGTCCTGAAAGCTGTCTTAGGCACATCCACATCCTTCACCTTCAACTGATAATACCCTGACCTCAAGTCAATCTTAGAGAACACAGCAGCTCCCCGAAATTGATCAAAGAGATCATCAATCCTCGGCAAAGGATACCGATTCTTGATAGTCAACTTGTTCAGCTGACGGTAATCAATGCACATCCTCATCGTGCCATCTTTCTTCTTCACAAACAAGACAGGAGCACCCCAAGGCGAAACACTCGGCCGGATGAAACCACGATCAAGCAGCTCTTGCAACTGCGTCTTCAGCTCCTTCAGCTCTTTAGGTGCCATTCTATAGGGAGTAATGGACACAGGATTGGTATTCTCATACAGCTCAATACCAAACTCCACCTCGCGATTAGGAGGTAAACCAGGCAACTCCTCAGGAAAAACATCAGGAAACTCCTTCACAACCCTGATATCCTGCACCCTCAGCTCCTTCGAACTAGGATTCATCACAAAAGCCAGAAAAGCTTCACAACCTTGCCTCAGCATCCTGCTCGCCTCCAAGGTAGAAACAACATTGGCAAGAAACTTCACATTCTCACCAACCACCACCACTTCATAATCATCCGCAAACCTAAGCGAAACCCGCTTATTCTCGCAATCCACAACAGCACGATGCTCAGCAAGCCAATCCATACCAAGGATCACATCAAAACCATAAAAGGGCAACTCTATAAGATCAACATGAAAGACATGCTCTTGAACAACCAAAGGACACCTTCTATAAAGCCTACGAGTCACAACAGTTTCACCAAAAGAACTAGTGACTCTAACACCAACATCCAAAGACTCAACAGGTAAACCAAGCAACTCAGCATGCTCACGAAGAATGTATGAATGCGTAGATCCAGAATCAATCAAAGAAAGCAATGACAAGGATTGCAAAGTAAAGGTACCTGCAATCACATAAGCATCATTCCTTCCCTCGCGCTGAGCATACACCCTCGCTTGGCCTCCACCCTCAGGTTGAATAGCCACAACATGAGCTACACCTCGACCACCTTCCTCTCGCCTCTGAAAATTTCCACGGCCGCGCCCACGACCTCTCTGCGGTGCTGCAACAACAGGAGCACGCTCTTGACCACCAGCCATCCTCGGAAAATCACGTCTCAGATGATCAGCTGAACCACAGTTCCAGCACTCATAACCAGCTGCCATCACAAGAGCTTGCACCTCCCTCCCAGCACGAGGACAGTCACGCTTCAAGTGACCACGGGAACCACAAATCCAACAAGCACTAGGGTCAGCTCTAGCATTGCCACCCCTAGCAGGTGCACCTCCACCTCTCTTAGACGAGGACTGAAACCTCTGATCGCGTCCCCTCTTGTTCCGTCCACCGGAACTATACTCAGCAGCTCTCTTTCCAGAACTAGTTCCAGCACCCTTAGCAGACAAACTCAGGTTCATCTCAATGTCCTTCGATCGACTAACCAACACATCAAAATCATTGTACTCCGCAGCCAACATATAGGTCTTAACTTCCGTCACCAAGCCATAACGGAACCTTTCGCACCTCTCGCGCTCATCAGGTATCAGCTCCGGTGCATACTGGCTAAGACGTACGAACTGTACCTCATACTCAGCCACACTCATGCTCCCTTGGGTCAGAGACATGAATTCACGCTTCTTCTCATCCAGATATCTAACTCCCAGATACCTCCTCTTGAACGCATGCTGAAAGAACGTCCAAGTAACATCAGCATCAGCCATCCCAGAGATTGTGGTCGTCCACCACGTATAAGCATCACCTTGCAGCAGTGACACCACACATCCCAGCTTTTGCACATCAGTGCAACTCATCTGTCCCAAGACACGCTTGGTACTCTCCAGCCACGCTTCTGACCTCTCAGCTGACATACCCCTAAACTCAGTCCCACCAAGACTGCGCAAACGTTCCAAGGGTAGTCTAGCACCAGCATCTCCTTGATGCCCAGCTCCTTGAGCTCCAGCTACTGCTGCCCGAAAAGCACCCGCAATAGCTTGTACCAGCACAGACATGTCAGGCATCGCTTGCCCCTGACCAGCTCCAGGTCCTGCAGCTCCAGCACCAGCTGCCTCAGCTCCAGCTCTTTCCCTCTCCGCACCACCACCACCAGGTGGAGGAGGAGGTAACACAACACTACCCGTGTGCTCATCATTCACATTCCCCTCCGGGGTCGTAGCTCTCGCGCTACTCCTTAACTCTCTACGTGGTGCCATACTTTTACCATGCACAACAATACAAAATAAAACAAGTCAGGACCAGCAAGGTAAGCAAATTCCAAGTATTCAAGCTCAATTTCTTTCAAAAACAACATCATCTCTTTAGCTTTTTGTTTGGCAATGGGTACCCTCATCATGCATCATCACAACATGCATCACATACACATCATCATATCATTTCACTGAACATGCTTTCACTCAACAAGCATACAAACCAAACCATGCTTCAATCATGCATACACACATTCCCAATTACTCGAGAACTCAGCTCTGATACCACCAAATGTAACCCCCGTAGCCCGGTCTAGACGGTTGACCCGAACTACGAAGATTACACGGGGAAAACCAAAGTCAACTCGAAAGTCAACCTTGATTAACGACCCTTTTTTTTAATCTTGTCTAGATGCTCATTAACCTTAATTGTGATCATACAAACAGTATATCAAAAGATCACAAACATCAGAGATCAAACAGGGACCCAATTGAACAAATTACAACTTTAGGGACCAAATTGTAAATTCTGATAAATTAAGGGACTTAACCCAAATTAAAGTTACCATCTTGAAATTAGTCAGGTTTCATGCTTCTCTGTGAAATTTCAGCTCAAACGGACATTCCAAACTCATACAATTGATCAAACATGATTCAGGACCAAAACGTAAACAAAACGAAACATCCAAAGATACTTTTAACTGATTTTAACGGTCGGGTATCGATACGCCACGTGTCGTATCGATACTCGGGGAAGGCAGAAACCAAACTCTAGCAAGGGTATCGATACCTTCCCCCTGGTATCGATACTCCATTCATATGGTATCGATACTTGTTCAGAGGTATCGACACCCCTGGGCAGAAACATGCATATTTGGCTCAGGTGTATCGATACCCAAACCCGAGTATCGATACCCCTGCCTGGAAACAACTCGAAAACAGCATCAAACATGCATTAAGCACCAAATTAACATCATCAAACCACATCACTTAATCATACAACATGCAAGGACCTCAATTGCATCAACAATTCAACATTTAAACATCACATGTGAAAAGCCCCAATTCATATAGCATGCTTCCTACTTAAGCTATCATTCAAGCATTAAACCTTCATAAGCAAGCAATAGAAATTCAATCCAAAAACCAGCAATTCAAACAATCAACTAACATCCATAGGGAGTCTCAAACACCTCCCAAAACATGCACATTGGTCCCCCATTGCCAAATCATCCAAAAGCTAAAATGTTTAACAAAACCTTCCATACATTGAGCTTTACTTGAACTTGTATGCTTGCCTTCTCTTGCTGCCCTCAATGTACTCTAATGCTCTGCATTATTGAATCAAGAAAACGAGAGAGCGTAAGCCAAAGCTTAGTGAGGAGTGCTCTTTAAAAACCATTCAATAATGCAATTAAAACCATTTGTAAATCATGCTTATATTCAATCTTTTCACATGCTCAAAGCATACTTTAAATCAAGCAATTCCATGCTTCCACATTTCATTTTAACAAGCATCTCATGCTTCAACATAAACATTAAAACATGCATCTCATGCATCTCAATGTACTATACATGTCATATTGGCTCAAGTGATACATTTCATTTATGAAATCAAGTTCAACAACTTTCCCCAAGGACTTTTAAACACCTTGGACCCCAAGGACTTTTAAACACCTTGGCCATGGACTTTTAAACACCATGAATGGACCACAAAAGGACTTTTAACCACCTTTGTGTCCGTAACTTGAATTACCCCAAGGACTTTTAAACACCTTGGCCCCAAGGACTTTTAAACACCTTGGCCCCATGGACTTTTAAACACCATGGAAAGGAGCACCTAAGGACTTTTAACCACCTTAGAGTCCGCAACAAGATTCATCCAAGGACTTTTAACCACCTTGATGATCTTAGATAACAAGGCTCACTCAAGGACTTTTAACCACCTTAGTGACCTTCACTTTTACAAACCATCACTTGCCGATACACACTTTATACATCATGTAATCCACTGTTTTAAAGCATTTAAACCAAGCCATTTCATCATGCATTTCAAAGCATTAAATCATCATTTAACAATGCATAAAAACAAGGTACTCCTACCTAGAGTCACCTTCAACACATGGCTTAAAACATCAGCATAAATCATGCTAAAACATCAGCAATTAACATGCTTAATCATGTTTTCAAAACAGTAACCAAATCATGCAAAATCATCATTTTACATTACATCAAAACATGGCCACCACTTTAAGAGAGTAATCCGAAAACTTACACTTGAGCTTAGCAAAGTTGTTTAGACTTAAACTAAGCCCCCAAAACCTTGGTTTCAAAGCCGAAAACCATTTTCACAAATCCACTCACCGATTTCCACTTTGCTTCAAGCCAAAGCACCAAATCAAGCCTCCGGATCAACAATTCTTGGATCCAAGGATGCCTCCCCTGTTTCAACACATTAAAGCAGAGGATTAATGCATCATCATGCATTAATTGCTTCAATGAAAGCATCTAAACTCGCTGCTCTCACAAAACCTCCATTTTCGGCCACCAAACACAACCGAAAATGCATCCAAAACACTTCTAAACAAAGCCCAGCCATAAACCAGCAAAACCTTACTTCCATTAACATCATTTAACATCTAAAAACAACCTACAACCATCCTTATACCTCCAGCAACACCAGATCCACAAGATCACCACAAAAGCTACCTTAAAACACAAGCTAAAATTAGGAAACCCAACCTATCCGGGATTGCATCAATCAAGACTCATTACCACATCAATTTAATGATCATTTAACATCAATAACACTCCTCAAAACACAGATTTAACAGATCAAACGAAAATCATGTGAAATCATCAAAATCTTGCATAATTAGCCAAGATCCACAAATCAACTTTAAAACCTTTAATCAATTATCAAATTAGGATTGAAAACTTAAGGAATTTCATTAAAGAACTTGAAGTTCAGAGGAGAAGGACGTTCTTACCTCCAAACTTGAGTTTCTCCTCTTTTTGGAATAGAAAAGCTTGATGAAACTTGAAGCAATTGATGAGGTTTTGAAGACACAATGATTTGCAATCAAATGAGAGTTGAAAGAAGGTTTTTAGGTGATGAAAATCAGACTTAGATCTCTGGAATTGAGTGTTTGGGTTGAGAGAAAAGATAGAGAGAAAATAGGTAGTTAAAAGAGAAAATGGCCAAAATAGATTTTTCCCTCCTTTTGATTCTTTTAAAATCAGAATTATGAGTTAAAATATCTTAGAAAAATCTGGAGAAACTCTCTTTGGGTAAATAGCTCCTTAAAGATTCAAAGTTTCAACCCTTTATAAAATAGCCACCAAACTTTCAAAAATTACATTTTGGTCACTAGCCAAAATGTCACACTTCCGAAACTCATTTTCCAAAATTGATTTCACAGTTCACTTAATTATAATAAAAGATGATTTTAGAACATTTTTCCATAATTTTTATGCAACCCGAACTAGGCTTTCCTAATTTAACCTCTTACGATTCGAACAGCACTTTGACCAACCGGTCAACGCCCAAGACTTCCAAGCCCAAAACCGGGGCGTTACATCTCTGTTATAGATGAAGCTCTGTTCTTCCCATAGTTCCTTGTTGGCGAACGGGGATGCTGCTGCTGAAGAAGAGGCAGCAGCAGCATTCTGACGAGTTTGTCGTGAAGACATTTTTGGTTGCAAGGGCTGAAAAAGAAAGAAAGTAGATAAACTAGAAGAGAATACAAGAGAGAAAAAATCAGAAGTGAGGAAAAATGAAAGGGAGAGGGGGTTTATATAGCGGTCGAGTAGCTGCCCATTTAATGCCGCAACGGCAGGCGGGAATAACAGGGCGGCAGATTGGATATTGCGTGTCTGACGCGTCTGACGTGCATTAATGTGTCTGCTGAGCGTCTGCCGCACGCTTCTTCGTCTGTTGTGTGTCTGTTGACAGCCTGTCAAATCCGTCTACGCCGGCAGCCGAAGCGACAGGTTATCATAAATGGGCTTTATTGGGCTGGTGGATGGGCGGTGGTCTTGGGCCTCTTCTTCTTTCTCACTTGACTCCTTTATTTCCTAAAAACTGAAATTAAAAACAAAACATTATTAAAATAAATCTTATTCCTAATAATACTAATAAAATAAAATAAATATAAAAACTAGGTTAAATTAGGGATGCCTTGTGGGGCATCACCTAAGGTAACCACTTCCTGTATTCCTGGGGCTTCAGTCCCCTGATAATGCTTGAGGCGTTGTCCATTAACTTTGAATTGGTGCCCGTCTTTTAATGATTGAATTGTAATGGCACCATGGGGAAAAACTTCAACCACTTGGAACGGGCCAGACCATCTAGATTTGAGCTTTCCTGGGAAGAGTTTCAACCTAGAATTAAACAACAGTACAAGCTGCCCTGGGCAGAACTGACGTGGCAGCAACTTCTTGTCATGCCACTTCTTTGTTTTCTCCTTGTATATTCTTGCGTTGTTGTAGGCCATCGTCCGTATTTCATCGATCTCATTTAAATCTAACAGCCTTTTCTGGCCTTCCTTGTCTAAGTCCATGTTTACTGCCTTGATTGCCCAATATGCCTTGTGTTCTATCTCGACAGGCAGGTGGCAGGTTTTCCCATAGATTAACCGAAATGGAGACATGCCTAATGGAGTTTTGAAAGCTGTCATGTATGCCCATAATGCATCATTCAGAAGTAGAGACCAATCTTTCCTAGTTGGTTTAACCATCTTTTCAAGAATGTTCTTCACTTCCCTGTTGGAAATTTCAGCCTGTCCATTGGTCTGTGGGTGGTATGCTGTCGCTATCCTGTGCTTGACACCATATTTCTTCAAGGCGGCAGCAATTACCCTGTTATCGAAATGTCTCCCTTCATCACTGATAATCGCTCTAGGGATGCCAAATCTAGAAAAGATGTTTTTGTGCAAAAACTTTTGAACCGTTTTGGCATCATTCTTTTGAGTTGCGATTGCTTCTACCCACTTGGAGACATAATCTACTGCTAGGAGGATGTAAAGATTTCCACATGAAGATGGAAAAGGTCCCATAAAATCGATCCCCCAAACGTCGAAGATTTCGACTTCTAAAATATTCTGCAGTGGCATCTCGTTTCTCCTTGAGATGTTACCTGTCCGCTGGCACCTGTCACAGTTTTTGTAAAATTCCTGTGCATCCTTATACAGTGTCGGCCAGTAGAACCCTGACTGCAGCACCTTGGCAGCAGTTTTATTACCTCCTAAGTGTCCTCCATATTGTGAAGCATGACAGTGATGGAGAATGTCTTCTTGTTCTTCTTGTGGTACACATCTCCTTATAACCTGATCTGCGCACAATTTGAAAAGAAGAGGTTCGTCCCAATAATAATGTTTAACATCATTTTGAAACCTCTTCCTGGCTTGATAAGTAAGATCAGAAGGTAATATTCCGCTAACTATAAAATTAACGAAATCAGCATACCAGGGAAGGTTAGAAGACTTACCTGCTGCCATGGCTGTCGCGACAGCTATTGCGGCAGCAAAGAGCTGCTCATCTGGGAAGGTCTCTAGTATGTGTGTCTCATCTACAGGTAGACTCTGTCCCATCTCCAACCTCGACAAGTGATCTGCCACATGATTTTATGTCCCCTTTTTATCCTTGATTTCAAGGTCGAACTCTTGTAATAGTAAGATCCACCGTATCAACCTAGGCTTTGCATCCTTTTTTGCAAATAAATACTTGAGGGCAGAGTGGTCGGTGTGTATTATAACCTTCGTTCCAAGTATATAAGAACGAAACTTGTCGATGGAGAACACCACAGCTAACAGCTCCTTTTCTGTGGTGGTATAGTTTACTTGGGCATCATTCAATGTTTTGCTGGCATAATATATGACATGAAACAGCTTGTCCTTGCGCTGCCCAAGTGCTGCCCCGACAGCATAGTCACTAGCATCACACATGATCTCAAACGGTTGTGTCCAGTCTGGTGGCTGTACTATGGGGGCTGTCACTAGCTTTTCCTTCAGAACCTTGAATGCTTCAGTACATTCTTCATTAAAGTCAAAGGGTCGGTTCTGCTCTAAGAGATGACATAGGGGCTTCGTGATTTTTGAGAAATTTGCAATAAATCTCCTATAGAAACCAGCATGCCCTAGGAAACTCCTAATGCCCTTGACTGTGGTTGGCGGCGGCATCTTCTCTATGACTTCAATCTTTGCCCTGTCGACTTCTATCCCACGGCAGCTAATCTTATGGCCTAAAACTATCCCTTCATCTACCATAAAATGGCATTTTTCCCAATTAAGAACAAGATTAGCTTTTTCACATCTTTCAAGTACCTTTTGAAGGTTGCCGAGGCAGCTTTCAAAATCGTCTCCAAAGACAGAAAAATCATCCATGAAGATCTCAAGGAAGTCTTCTACCATGTCGGAGAATATTGCCATCATGCACCTTTGGAAGGTGGCAGGTGCGTTACAGAGTCCAAACGGCATCCTCCTAAATGCGTATGTTCCGTAAGGGCAGGTGAAAGTCGTTTTCTCTTGATCCTCTGGTGCAATAGCGATTTGGTTATAACCTGAGTAACCATCAAGAAAACAATAGTAAGGTTTACCTTCTAATCTATCAAGCATTTGATCAATAAAGGGTAAAGGAAAGTGGTCTTTTCGGGTAGCTTTGTTAAGCTTCCGATAGTCCATACAAACCCTCCAACCGGTCACAGTCCTGGTTGGGATTAACTCATTGTTTTCGTTGGTTATCACAGTCATGCCTCCTTTCTTGGGAACACATTGCACCGGGCTTACCCATTTGCTATCGGAGATGGCGTAAATAATACCAGCATCTAACCATTTAATTATTTCTTTACGCACTACCTCCTTCATTGCAAGGTTTAACCGCCTTTGGGCATCAATAGTCGGCTTATGATCTTCCTCTAGGAGGATTTTGTGCATACAGATTGCCGGACTAATGCCCTGAATGTCTGCTATAGTCCATCCTATCGCCCTTTTATGCTGTCTCAGCATGTCGATCAGCTATTGTTCCTGTTCCTGCGGCAGCTTAGCAGAGATGATTACGGGCAGTGTTTTATCACTACCAAGATAAGCATATTTAAGCTGCCCTGGCAGGGGCTTAAGTTCTAAGACAGGTGGTTCAACAGTAGATAGCTTTTGGATTAAATGGTTATCCGAAGTGTAATTCAAGGGTTCGAATAACTTACCTGGGCGATGGTCTAACCAGTCTACCTCCTCATGACCTTCAGTATCAGATGTATCGGATTCAGAGGAGTTGCTGTTGTCGGTGCTGTCGTCGTTGCTGTCGTGACAGGCTTGTAAATGGCTGTCGCAGCAGTGACCAAATTTTATATCCCGGCAGCCCGACCTGATGCAGGGTTGATCAAAGGTCACCTCGATGATGGCCTTGCATTCTTCATCCACATCAGCATGTTTCATTGCTTGGAGAACATTCAGCTTAATTTCTTGATCGTTTACGCGCATGGTGAGTTCTCCTTTCTCCACATCAATCAATGATCTTCCCGTGGCTAAGAAGGGTCGCCCTAGGATGACTGGTGCATTCTCATCTGCCTCACAATCTAAAATAAGAAAGTCAGCAGGAAAAATAAGTTTATCCACTCTTACCAAGATGTCTTCAATTTTTCCTTCGGGGTGAACGTAAGAGCGGTCGGCTAGCTGTAGGGTAACTGTCGTGGGCCGCGCCTTGCCAATACCTAATTTCTGAAAAACAGATTTGGGCATTAGATTAACACTAGCACCAAGATCACATAATGCCTTACCCACAAATTTATCTCCGATTACGCAAGGTATGAGAAAGCTCCCCGGATCCTTCTTTTTCTGGGGTGGTTGTCGATGAAGAATACTCATGCAGCCTTCTTGCATCCTTACCGTTTCAAATTCCCCAAGTTTAGATTTTTTAGACATGACATCCTTGAGAAATTTAGCGTAACCGGGCATCTCCCTAACAACATCTAGCAACGGAATATTAATATGAACCTGTTTAAAAATATCATAAATCTTTTTAAGTTGAGATTCATGCTTAGCTTGCTGTATCCGTTGCGGAAAAGGTGGTGGAGGACGATAATCAGCAATGCGTCCTTCCCACTGCATGCGAATCTGAGGTCGATACTCATCTTTTTTCTCCTCTGTCGCTTCTGCTGTCGTGACAGGCTCATCGGCAGCAGTCTGTTCATTACCTGTCGGGGCAGCTTCCTCGGCAGGCTTATCCAAGGCAGGTTTCTTTTCTGTTTCAGCTTCCTTTTCCGGCCCTGGTAACTTTTTCCCACTCCTAGTAGTAATCGCCTTACATTGCTCATGAGGGGGCGTTCTAGCATTTTCAGTATTGCTAGGGAATCCTCCATTCTGTCGTGGCTTAATATGCTGCGACACCTGACCCATTTGTGTCTCTAGAGATTTCAAGGTGGCCTCATGGTTTGTCATTCTCATCTTAGTTTCATCCATAAAGTCTTCTGTTTTCTTGACAAACTTATTGATGTTATCCATATACGTGCCGGTCTGAGACATAAAGGTGGCCAGAGTCTGCTCCAATATACTACTCGTGGCAGGTGGTGGCTGCTGTTGTTGCTGAGGCGGCAGGTTCTGCGGCAGGTTTTGCGGCTGCGGCTGCTGTCGCGTCAACAATCTAGGACCCCCCTGATTCTGATTATATGCTTGCGGATTTAGGGCATTGTTAGGGTTACTCGAGGAAAATTTGGGGTCTTTCCTCCAATTAGGGTTGTAATTGTTGGAATTGTAGTTTGGCTTGTAATTTCCAACATATTTTCCTTCTTCTATATTTATAGGGCACTCATCCCTACTATGATTTCCCTCACATGTAGCACAAACTTCCTCGACAGCAAACCCTCGTACTTCCTCTTCACTCAATAAGTGTTTCATGGCTTTAGTGAGGAATGCTACCTGTGATTTCATAGTGCTGTCGGCCTCATAATCCTTGACAGCAAGTACCTGTTTACCCCCTCTTCTAGCGGTTGGAAACTGCTCCTCATTCTTAGCCAGATGTTTCAAAACTTGCAGGGCCTCGTCCGGATCTTTATCCAATAATAGTCCATTCGCTGCAGAATCAATTCGAATGCGAGTTTGTAAGTTAGCAGCATTATAGAACTTAGTTACCTGATTCCAGACGGGGAATCCATGCATTGGCAGTTTCGTAGAAGAGTTGTGAATCTGTCCCAGGCCTCGTGCATTGGCTCGTCATCTTCCTGTTGAAAAGTAGCAATTTCATTACGTAATCGCTCAGCTAAATGTGAAGGATTAAAACGAGACAAAAATTCACGAGTTAAATCTGCCCAAGTCATGATAGAACCCAGTGTAAGTTTATTCCACCAAGTTTTAGCTCTATCCCTCAATGAATGGGGGAATAACCGAAGCCTCAGTATCTCCGGACTAACTCCTGGTAGTCTAAACGAACCACAGATCTCCTGGAACGTTTTGAGATGCTCCCTAGCATCTTCTGTCGCAGAACCACCAAACTGCCCGGCATTGTTGATCATACTAAACATGACAGGTTTAAGCTCGAAGTTGTCAACGTCAATATTCGGCAGTGTGGTCTCCAGCTCTACATGATCATTCAGCATGTAGTCACGACATGACCGTCGTCCACCTGCCGCAGACGGGTCACCGACAGGCGGGATTTCTTCACCGGCAGGCTGATTACGGGCCATCTGCTCTAGCTGTTCTTCAAGGTATTCGTTTCGGTCTAAGAGGTGGCGAATATGTTTCTTGAGATTAAAGGAACGTTCAATCTCCGGATCTAATTTATACTCAGGATCTTCACCTCTTTTCGATCTGCGCATAAACAGGAAAACCTTGTGAAAAGCAAGAGTTTAAAATACAAAAGAAAAATTAAAGAAAAGTAAAAATAAAAACAAAAAACAAAAACGAAAATAAAAACAAAAAGTGCAAGGAAAGAAAGGTGTAGTTATGTTGCCAATCCCCGGCAACGGCGCCAAAAACTTGTTGCGTGTAAAATAGTCTATCGCAATTGTAGTGCAAGTATACACGACGCAAGTAGTAAAGTGATACGAAGTATCGGATATCGTCTCCACAGGGATTGGGCTAATGACTTCACCTTATTTCACTGCACGAAGTAAAAGAAATAATTAAGAGTTGTCACGAGAATAATAAAATAAAAACGTATTTAAAAGGATTTGAGATATCAAGATGGAGAGAATGGGCTGGTATTGAGTTGCTCGGTAGTGCAGGTATTGAATTGCTTAGGATCTCCAGTTCTGTCGTCGCACCCGTCGCCGACAGCACCTGTCGCGGCGTCTGTCCGTTAGCTGTCGCGGCAGCGATCACTAACTCTGTACTTCAAGTTTGGCAAGAATCCCTGATCTGCCTTGCCCTATCCCTAGGCACAAGTCTGTCGATGATCACGTCTTTGATGATACCTCCCGGCGTGAATCGAAGGATGAACACCGATGTGTATGAATTCTTCCTTAGCCACTTAACCTCGCCTTATCCCTAAGCACGAGATGGTTCAACTATAAACTAGAGAACGCGCTTTTATCTCTTTCGTATACTTAACTCTCCCGATGCTAAGTAAATGGATAACCTCACAATGCTCTCCCGATGCTCTTGCAAGATGTTAAAACCAAGATAAAAGAACTTGAAGTTTATTTTATTGAACTTGAAAAATCCTAAAACAAAGCAACCCTTGCAACTACTTTACAAAACAACCCGTAGCCCTAGGGGGAATTTAGAACATATCGGTGACAGGTAAACGGCAGGGTTTTGGTTTCGGTTATGGGGTAGTCGGCTATGCCCTAGGTTTAATCTATGCCCTTTATATAAGCTTTGGGCTCAAGTTATCTAAGGTAACAAGGATTACAACTTTAATTAAAAGTAAGATTCTAATAAAGACTAAATCTCTAAAGTCTCCTACTTTCCAGCCGCATCCTTGCTTTTAGGGATTTCCTCTCCTTTGAGCTTTGGCTTGACATATCTTTTGATCCGGGGCTTGGAAAAATATTCGGTTTCCACACGACAGACGAGCAGATTTTTCTCTATCTATCGAGGTCCACTTCATTTTTTCCTCTTTATGAATCTGCTGTCATCATGCTGTCACGACAGGTCCATGACAGGTTCGTCTTCTTCAGCTGCTTGTCCAGTTCAGCTCTCCTGCTTATCTGCCCTGCGCCTGCCTTCGACATCTACTATGACAGATACCTGCAAAAATAACCATCTTTCAGTAGAATCCGTGCCTTTTATATAATTGTGATGTTTTATTGAAAACTAACCTAAATGCAATGCAATGATGCTTGAATGCAGCAGAAATATGGGTTTAAAAAGGTGTAAATGATAGAACTTTTACACTTTCAACAATAGTGTTTTTAATTTTTGGCAACTATCGAAAAATCCTAAGTTTACTTAATGATTTTCCCCAAAATTAAGTTCATTTTAACTTGGTGTGAAAATTTAAAGTCGGCTATCCTATCATAGGAACAAGTTCTAACAATTTTTTTCCGATTAATTCTCTAAGGCAAGTACATTATGAAATCTAATATGCACTAAAATATGCCTAACTAGATGAGTGCTAACCCCCCCAACTCGAGATGGGCATTGCCCTTAATGCACAAAATAAAAACAGAAAAATAAAAATAGAAAAATAAATACAATTGATATAAAAAATAGAAAAATAAAATAAAGAAGATGAAAAAAACTCTAGAAATTGGATGAGGGTTGAGAGGAGGCTTGGGTCTTTGCTGCTGAGGAGGAGGATTTGATGATAAAGCGGCGGCCGGCAGATGCCTGGGCGGTAGACTTGGCTGGTGAGACCTTTGCTGTCTGCGGCGGCTGGACTCTCTTGGGAGTGGGGCGAAGCTCTTCTTGAGGTTCTACAAGAGGAGCGGCAGGAGGGGCTTCGCTCTCTTCTGATTCTGTCTCATCGACTACAGGCTCGGTGGCTATGATGTGCCGTTTCCTCTTCCTTGTTTCTTCTTCCGTTGGTGCTGCTGGAGGGTTAATCGCCATTGGGGCTGCTGCTGTAGTTGCTGGCGACTGCTGCTTGACCTCTCCTGATAAGGAGGTGTTTGCCACCGTTGCCGCTGTGTAGATGGGGGAATGATGTTGCTGATGCCGCTCTGGGGAGTCTACCACCGTGTTGGAAGTGGAGGTGGCAGAATATGATGGGTGGTGCATCGGAGACAGCATCTGGCAGCGGAATGCAGCGTGGCGGGCAGCTGCTTCTAAGGGTGTTCCTTGTGCGGGGGCAGCTGTGGCGGCAAGATCAGTGGGCTGGGTGGCAAGGTGGGGCCGTCATCTGGGTACTTCTGCAAAAGATAAGCCACAAAGGCCTCTTGGACCTCCCCTACGTACTTCATGAAGGTTAACTGATGTTGCTCGATCCGTTTGTTACTGTCAATGAGGGTACGTAGCAGAGTGAGGACTTCATTGGTTGGGCAGTTTTAGTACTGTCGGGGGCTGCTAGTGTGGCGGGCTGGGCGGCATAGGGTTTGCTAGGGGTGATGGGCTCGGTCTCCGGGGCCTGCATCATTTGCAGGCGGACTTTCCTGGTCCACCTCTCCTTGGCAGATGTCATCTCATCTTCAGGGTCAGTTGGGACGTTGAAATTGGCACAAAGGCCGGTGATGAGTGACGGGAAGTATAGCATGCCTTTCGTCTTGCGGAAGCAGTTGTGGATCTCCTTACATATAATCTCCCCAACGTTAATGGGTCGGTTCATCATATTGCTGTGAATGAGTGCGAGGCGCGACCGGTCTACGGTAGAGTTGTGAGAGGTGGGTAGCAGACACTTTTGATGAAGGTATTCCACAACATAGGCTCAGGCAGCAGGTGGCAGTGTTGGACAGAGCCGCCATGCTTTCCTGCCAACCACGGCGTGTTGGGCTTGCACATCTTGGCCTTGATTATGTCGTAGTCGGCAGCCGTCAGTGACTGCCTCCATTCCTCGTGAGGGTTGTCGTCCATCTCTAGGCCGTAGAAGTTGTTGATGACGGTGGCGTTCAGCTTGACAGGCTCCCCTCAGATATAGACGAACGACAGCTCAGGGCGAGGGTGATGGGCATAGAATTCTATGACCAAAGTGATGTTGGCCATCTCCGGCTGCCGTGCAAATATTTCTCATCCCTTGCTATGGATGATCTCGAACAAGGCGGGCTCTAAGCCAAGGTCCCCTGTTTGCTTTGTGTAGTGGAAACCTTGCTCCCCACAAACTGCTTGCTTGGCAAACTAATCTTTATATCTCTTCTCATTTGCCTTGGAGCAAAATCGTTGGAAGGTGGGTTTGGGTGTTGATGTTGAAGCCATGTATGAGACGGTTGGAATATAAACTAAAACTTAAAAGAAAATAATTAGAAAGAGAGCAGTGGATACAAGAATAAGATAGCAAGGAGGTGAAAGTAAAATGACTGAATAAGATGAGTGAGGTTTAAATAGAGGTTGCCGAGAGGTGTCGGGGCGGTATTAAATGTCCAACGGGCAAGTTGTCTCGCGAATGTTACGGGATTTCTACCCGTTATTTTTGTATCCGTTGGCAGCTAGCCGTTACGCGCTGTCTGCGCTGGGCCGCCCTTGGTTGTCTTGGCGGGATGGTGGGCGGGCTCCTTGTTGATCCAGCTCTTTTATTCCTAAAGCCTGAAATAAAAATAAAAATAATTAAATACTAAAAATAAATTTTGAAAAATAAATTTAACTAGTTTTAAATCTAATCCTAAGGAAAATAAATTACAATAAATTAAATTCTATTCATAAAATATAAAAATAAAGAAAATAAAAATTAAATTAATTAAGTTATGTTGGGAGTGCTTTTGGGTGCATCTCCCAAACATAACCACTTCTTGAGGTGGTGTCTCTTGTCTTTCCCTCCTAGGGGGCTCCTTTTTTCTTTTAGGTGGTGTGCTACTGGGTCCTTCAGCATGTCCTTCGGTATACCGTGATAGCTGCTGCCTTGACATGTCTCTATGTTGATTTTGGCGGCCTGAGCATCCGGACATCCTTCCTTTTCCTTTTCTGGGGGGTTGTAACATATTTAACTTGGTGCTCTGATTTTCTACTCTCATGGTCAGCTCCCCATGTTCCACATCTATTAGAGTTCTACCCGTGGCCAAAAATGGTCGCCCTAGGATGATGGGGGTGTTTTCATCGGCCTCACAGTCTAAGATGAGGAAATCAACTGGAAGAATAAGGTTTCCCACTCGAACTAGGATGTCTTCGATCTTGCGCTCCGGTTGTACAAAGGAATGGTCTGCAAGTTTCAGCATAACGGAGGTGGGTTGGCTTGCCCAATTCCTAGCTTGTCGAAGACTACCTTAGACATCAAGTTTATGTTGGCTCCTAAGTCGCGCATGACTTTTGCTTCGTACTTGTTGCATATCCTGTATGGTATAGCAAAACTGCTTGGATATATTTGCTTGGGCGGCAACTTGTTGTGCAGCATAGCCATGCACTCCTCTGTCACAACAACTATTTCAAATTCCCCAAGTCTCTTCCTTTTAGAAACCATGTCTCTAAGGTATTTGGCATAGTTGGGCATGTTCTGAATGGCTTCAATGAGAGGTATATTTATGTGTACCTGCTCAGAATATCCAAGAATTTCTTGAACTGGGGCTCATGTTTCTGTTGCATAAGCCATTGGGGGAAAGGTGCTGGCAGGCGGATGTCCTCTATACGTTATTTGCATGGGAACTTTATCTGTGGAGGTTCATCTGCTTCAGGGCTGTTGTTAGGCTCATCTGTCGGGGCGGCTGGTGTAGATGATGTTGTGGCAGGTAGTTCTTTCTGTGCTGGTTGTTTCTCTTCTGGCTTTTCTACTCTGGGCTCACTCAACTGTTTCCCACTTTTGGTTGATATGGCTTTGCGCTGCTCCTATGTGGGCTTAGCTGTTGCCTCTATACTACTGGATGTTGCACCCATTGTCATGTTGCTATATATCGCAGTGAACTGCCGAAACTGGGTTTCCAGGTTCTTTATCGTAGCCTCCTGGTTGTTCATCCTCATCTCCGTCCTGTCCATAAACTACTCAGTTTTATCAATGAATTTATTAGTACGAACAATAAATTCACTAGTGTTAAACATAAAAGTTTGAAGGGTTGCTTCTAGTGATTTATTGCTTTGTGGCTGCTGAGCTTGCTGTCTGGACGGGTTTTGTTGGTAGCCTACATGTTGCTATTGTGGATTGGCATCTGTTTTAGGATTGCTCCAGGAGAAGTTTGGATGAATCTTCAATCCAGGGTTATACGTGTTCGTGTTGGGCCTGTTGTTCCTCTCGTATCCTCCCATGAAATTGGCAGGTGTGGTACATTCTGAGTAGTCGTGGTTGCCCCCACACTCATTAAAGAATGGCTCTACAGCCTTGGCCTCATAAACTTTCCCAGTGGGTTTCACCATGTTCATGACCAGCTCTATCGGTTTGTCAAGGCGGGCATTTACAGATTCTGAGGCTTCCACTTCGTTCACAGTAGCTGGTCGCCTAATGCCGCCTCGGTCAGCTGTTGGGTACTTATAATCATTCTTGGCGGCATGGTTCAGGATCCGCAGTGCCTCCTCTAGTGGTATGTCGAGGATGGTTCTGTTGGCTGAAGCATCAATCATCATTCGAGTTGGGTTGTAACACCCCAATTTTGGGCTTAGAAGTTTTGGGTTTGGACCGGACCGGTCGGATTGCGGTTCGAATATAAAAGGGTGAATTTAGGAAAGCCTAGATCGGGTTGCATTAAAAATATGGAAAATTGCCTTAAAATCCTCTTTTATTATATATAAGAGAAAGGTGAAATCAATTTTACAAAATGAGGTTTGGAAGAGTGACATTTTGGGTTAGTGACCAAAATGTAATTTTTGAAAACTGGGTGACTGTTTTAAAAAGGATTGAAACTTTGAATCTTTAAGGAGCTATTTACCCAAAAAGAGTTTCTCCATATTTTTTCTGAATATTTATCAATTAATTAATGGTTTTAAAATAAAGGTAAAAGGGAGGGAAAGATATTTTGGCCATAACTAACTTTTCTCTCAAATTTCCATTTTCTTTTCTCTCAACTTTTCTCTCAACCCAAACACATTTCTCCAGCAAAATTCCCTCTTATTTTGACAACTAAAGATGAGATTTCAATCCTCTTTTGATCTCTAATCATCTCTTCAACAAAACCTTAGCATTTGCTTATTGGATTTTCAAGAATCTTGGTTCCGAAAAGGGAGAAACTCAAGTTTAGAGGTATGAACGTCCTTCTCCTCTAAATTCTCAGTTCTTTACTGAAATTCCCAAGTTCTCAATCCTTGATTTGTGTTTTATTAAAGTTTTTACAATTGTGTTCTTGATCTTGGCTTTAAAATGCAAGATTTGCTTTAATTTTGATGAATTTCGTGTGATCTGATTGGGCTCTGTTTTGAGATGTCATTTTGATGTAAAATGAATGTATAATTGATGAGAAATTGAGGTTTAATCAATGCAATCCCGGATAGGTTGATTTTCCTAAGTTTTTACTTGTGAAAATGGTGGTTTTTGGGGTGATATTGGTGTTTTGTTAATGCTGGAGGTATAAGGACGTGGTTGGGATCATTTTGGATGTTAATTGATGTTTAAAAATGGTTAGAAGTGATGGATCTTGGCTGGGTTAAGTCTTGGAAGTGTTTGGAGGTGATTTCGGTTGTGTTTGGTAGCCGAAATGTTGGATTTGCAAAGAGCAGCGAGTTTAGGTGTGTTGCTGGTGTTTTTAATGCATGATGATGCATTAATCCTCTGTTGTTATGTGCTTGAAACAGGGGAGAATGATCCGTGAGCAATAGAGGTGACGTTGAAGGCTTCGGATGCTTGGAAGGCTTGTTGGCTAGCCTTGTTTTGTGTATCGGTGAGTGAAGTTGGGTTTTCAGCTTTTAAACCAAGGTTTGAAGGTTTTGGGAGCTTAGGTTAAGTCTAAACAACTTAGCTAAGCTCAAGAGTAAGTAAATGGAATTTCTCTCTTGGTTTGTGTATGAATTGGTTTTTAAAGCACTTGTGATTGTTGGATGCAATGCATGTGAATTGCATGTTTTAAATTCTGTTTTGAAAGCATATTTTAGCATAGTTTAATGCTGGTTTTGAAAGCCATGTGTGAAGGATGCTCAAGGTAAGAGATCCTTGGTTTTGTACATTGGAATTGTGGAATTGTTGCATAGTGTTGTATGTTGTTTAATGGCTTTGTGTAATGCTTCAAAAACAGTGGATTGATGATAGTAATTGGTGGTTTTGACATTTTGGTTATGCTTGTAAAACAATGGATTAATGTGGTAAAATGGTTATATTGGCAAGTGATGTAAGTGGTTCTTGGTTACTTTGATCGGATATAGTTAGCCGGCTATAGGATTGGGTGCACCGTGAATAAAGTCGCCTTGGATGTGGAGTGGTTGTGAGTGAACCGGTAACTCCATCCAAGTACACTAACGAGATGGTTAAGAACACCATGGTGGTTAAAATTCCATGGGTGGGTCTTGTGTTAAGGTCATATGGTGGTTAAAATTCCATATGAGGACCTTGTGTATGTTAAGGTCATAATGGTGGTTAAAATTCCATTTGAGGACCTTGTGTATGTTAAGATCACAATGGTGGTGTAAAGTCCATGTGTGGATCTTGTGTTGTATGTCCCGGATCTCGTTAGTGATGTTATACAACTACCAATGAGTGATGTTAAGGTCATATGGTGGTTAAAATTCCATATGAGGACCTTGTGAATATTAAGGTCATATGGTGGTTAAAATTCCATATGAGGACCTTGTGAATATTAAGGTCATATGGTGGTTAAAATTCCATATGAGGACCTTGTGTATGGTAAGGTCATAATGGTGGTTAAAATTCCATTTGGGGACCTTGAGATTGGTAGTGTGTATGAAGCGTGGGGACAACGCTTGTGATCTGCGTATCCGATTGAGTCTTGCGTTATGGTGGTTTGTGAATTATCACTTGGAAGCCAATATAATGTTCTTGAATATGATGAAGCATGTGATGCTTGAAATGATGCATGGTTGCATGAGAAGTGTGTGTAATGTTTTATGAACGCATGTTTACTTGTTAGCTTGAACAAGAGTTTATTATCTATTGAGAATGGTGCATGTGTGCATGAAGTCTCTTTAGTGCATTGAAGTCTTGCGAAGACTTGTTTTTAAAGGCATGTGATGCAAATATTGATTTTGTGGTTCATATGTTGCATTTGTTTAATGCACGTGTTAGATTGAATGAGTAAGTGGTTTTTAAAGGTTTCTTGCTTTGAAATGATTTTCAATGTATGAGAAAAGTATGATGTGAAGTGGAAGTGTTTTCCAAGGATCTTGTATTTAACTTTGCATATGATGTTCATGCATAGAATGGTTAAATTGATGGTTTTGCAAGGTTATGCTTTGAAGTGAATTACTTAGCTTTCTTAAGCTAAGGGTTGGTTTTCATGTTTGAGCAATGCATGACTTTAAGCATGTTGTTAAAAAGGGGTTTTCAAACATTGCTTTGGTTTATCGGATTGTGTGGCTTTTAAAAGAGGTTTTATGTCTCGATGCATTGATGGTGTTTTGGTTTTGAGCATTCCTCAGTAAGCATTATGTGCTTACGCTCCTTTTTGTCCATCAATGCAGATAATTGAAGTTGGAACAGCGAGAAGCAAGGGATTCAAGGAGAACTCCACTTGAGATGTATGTCTCGGTCAATAGCTATAGATATTAAAGGCAATGGGGGGAAAGAATCTCTTATGTTGGTGTTTAATGAGATTGTGTATGTTGGACAAGTTTGGTTTATGATTTTGAACTATGTGGTTTAACGTTTGCAACGTTTGAATCTTCGTATTCTTAAGTCGTTATGCTATGCTTCTTGTTTTAAAAGCATGATTGAGTGTTGGATGTGTTGAATGAGTTGGTGCACCTAGGGGTGGTTTTGTATCTAGATTTTGATGCAATTATGTTCCTTGAGTGTTGAATGACTTGCTGGTATGATTTGGTTTCCTTTGGAGCATGTTTGATGGGTCAATTGTATGTTATACCAGCAAAATTTCTATAATCTGGGCAGGTCGTATCGGAACGGGCGCTACCGTTTCGGAACGGGGGCCTGATATGGCCTAGGTGTTTCGAAACGGGAGGAACCGTTTCGGAACGAAAATGCTACTGCCAAGCCCTGTTCCGGAACTCGTTTCGGAACGGTCCCGCGTTTCGGAACGAGTCCTCCCTGTTTCGGAACACTCGACCGTTGGGCACTGAAATTGTTGGTTAGATGTTTTGAAACCTTTGTGTTTTGGTCCCGAACCTTATTTATGTAATTGAATGAGTTGGAGAAGTCCGTTGGAGTTGAAATTTGGCAGAGAAGCATGAAATATGATTAATTTCATATTGGTAACTCTAAAGTTGGCTAAGTCCTTATAATTTTCAGAATTTACATTTTGGTCCCTAAATTCATGTTTGTGCAATTGGGTCCCTTATTGTTTTCTGATTGCGATGATCTTTGAGTATGCTGATTGTATGAACATATCTAGGGTTAATGTGCATTTAGATAAAATTAAAAAGAAAAAAAAAGGTCGTTAATCAAGGTTGACTTTCGGGTTGACTTTGGTTTTCCCCGTGTAAACTTCTTAATTCGGGTCAACCGTCTAGGCCGGGTTAAGGGGGTTACATGGGTAGTTTACCCCATTGTAGAACATTGACACATGTGTCCAAGCCAGAAAACCATGGAGCGGGCAGTTGTTAAGCATCTATTGGTACCGCTCCCATGCTTCATACATTGGCTCATCATCCCCTTGTCGAAAGGTTGTGACCTCGTTTTTCAATCTGTTTATGAAATTGGATGGGCTGAAACGATCCAGGAAATCCTTGCACAGCTCTGTCCATGTGTTGAATGACCCTAATGGTTGGTTGTTCAACCACTGCTTTGCCCTATCCCTCAGTGAATAAGGGAATAGCCTCAGCACGTCTTGGTGGACTCCGTGTATTTGGAATGCTATGTATATGTCCAGGAATCCTCTTAAGTGTTGTCGAGCATCTTCTGTGGCGGTCCCTCCAAATTGCCCCTACGTGTTGATCTTGTTAAACATTACGAGCTTCAGCTCAAAGTGATCCGCCTCAATTTCAGGTTATGTCACTGTAGGATCGAACCCTCTGAAGTCATGTTCCAACTAATCCATGGTGGTTTGAACGTATTGTGGCTGCCTGGGCGGAATAGGGGGTGGCTGCCTTGGTGGAACTTGTTGTTGTTCTCTGGGCGGCGGGTCTTGCTGCCCATCCCTGCCGTTCTGAGCATTTTTGGCAGGGTTGTCATTTTCCATGTTTACCTCTGCTTTTATTTCTTCTTTAGCCTTCCCCGGGCTGTTCTGATTTCCTTTTTGAGTTCTCTTGCTCTTCGTATGATATCGTCAACATAAACGATTTCGCCTTTTGAGTTTACCCTGGTCATGCACTAGCAAAGGAAACTATAAAATTCTTTTCTTTTTTAATAAAGATAAAAATTAAAAATTAAAAGCAAATAAAATAAAAGTGCAAGAATTAAAAACGAATTTCGTTATTACAAACCCTCGGAAACGGCGCCAAAAACTTGTAGAGCGTTTTAGTGTTCTCTAAATATGAGCGCAAGTGGACACTCATGCCAAGTAATAGTATAAAAGATATCGTCTCCCACAGGGATTGGACAGCTTGACTCGATTCGTTGTTCTTGCACAAGAAAAGTAAATGCACAAATAAGTTGGTTTGTTTAAGAGGAAAATAAAATAAAAACACAAGTAAATAAAAGGGAAGAGATCATGTTGATAGAATGGGCAGGGTTATGCTGCTGCTTAGTGTGAAACTGCATTGAATAGGACAAGTTGCTTTGCACTGCCAGAGTCTGCGCCTCGACGGGGGATGGCAGTTAAGCTGCTGAGACGCTCTCGCTACCTCGGCAGGGGAATGGACTTGTGTCTCGGCGACAAACTCGGTAAAACTACAAGGCTCGGCAGAACGCTTCAAAAGTGATCCCGCTTATGTCTAAGTCAGAAATTTGTTGATGCCCACTACAGATAATACCAGTCGCGGTGTGACTCATGCAAAGATAGCAAAGTTTGTTCGTCCTCTTTTAGCTGCCTTAAACCCTAACCTATGTCTAGGCTAGATTGATCAACATCGTCTATAGATGAGATCGTACTTACTCCTTTCGTGAGTTCAACTCTCTTGATACCGAACAAATGGATAGTAATCAACTAATCTTTCACCTTAATTAAGAACTATGAAGAATATGGAATAAGAAAACCTTGAAGCTTTATTGCAAAAACAAACTTAAAATCCTAAACAACCGTTCTCACACTAATTACAACATAACCCAAACCCAAAGAGAATTTTAGAAAATAATGGCGGCAAGAAAACCTAAACTATGCCTAAGGGAAAACCTAAGTTGTCTTGAAGTAAAAGTACAAGGGGTATATATAGGCATTAGCTAGGTCTAGTCCTTCTTGGAGTAGAAGTCTTCAAAGTAGCTTTTGCATTAAATGCAACCTTAAATTCTGACTTCTTTGAGTTGAATGTGGACTTTTTCACGTTACCTTGCTCTGCAGGTAATCTCGCATTCCTCCTTCGGTGGCTCTGCCTGCTGCTATATTCATTGGAAAATTGAGTGGACAACATCGTTAAGATCACGATTTTCTGCTCTACAGATCACACTCCAGTTATCCAATTTCCCAGTTTGCTGTCTTGGGTGGCAAGTATGGCGGCGGCAGCTACTGGGCAGGTGTTGTCTCTGTCTAGAACTGCATCAGTACAGATCCTTAGTCTGCTGCCTCAGCATCATGTACTTAGCTCCTTTCTCCTTCTGTCAGCCTCTAGCACCTGAAACTAAAACTAAATTAAAACAATACCTTTTTTACCAAATAATAGATAATCTATAAAAAGCATGGCCAAGTAAAGAATACTGTAAAATGCAATGCATGAGCCTAATTATGCCTAAAATGTACTCAAAACATCAATAATATGAGATGGAATGTGCATGAAATATAGAACTTATGGAGACTTTACAAAAGGCAAAGGGAAGTGGTCTTTCCTCGTGACTTTATTCGGCTTCCTATAATCCATGCACACTCTTCATCCTATGATTGTTCCGGAGGGGATCAACTCAAACTTGCTATTCTCTACAACAGTCATGCCACCCTTCTTTGGCACGCATTGGACCGGGCTAACCCAGAGCTAACGGATATGAGATAGATTATTTTGGCATCAAGCCATTTGATAATCTCTTTTTTTACAACTTCTTTCATGCTCAGGTTCAGCCTCCTTTGACCTTCAATAGTCTTGACATGATATTCCTCCAAAATAATCTTGTGCAAGCAAATTGTTGGGCTTATACCTCGGATATCTACCAAGGTCCAGCTCAACGCTTGCTTATAGGTCTTTAATATTGCCAACAGTCTTGCCTCCTGATCATTAGTGAGATCAGTGGCAATAATCACTAGCAGAGCTGGGTGCTCACCTAGATAGGCATACTTCAAGTGTTCTGGCAGTGGCTTAAGCTCCAACTCTGGTGGTTCCTCGATTGATGGTTTCAGTTTCTTTATCTCTCTACCAGCCAACTGAAGTGGCTTAAAGTAACTCAAATCTTCAGCCTCCAAGGCTAGTTCCTCAAGTTCCTCAATCAGTTTAGCTATGTCGTCAAGCATGTCAGCATCAAATTTTGCATCATGGCACAACTATTCCATGTCCAAAGTATAAATGGCCTCCATTATCTCATCGACTTGACATTCATCTGATTCATCTGCACATTTCATGGCTTGAAACACTTTAAAAGTAACATGTTGACCATTTATTCGCATGGTTAGTTCCCCTTTATGAACATCAATAAGCGCCCTACCCGTGGCAAGGAATGGGCTACCCAAAATAATTGGCACTTTAGTGTCAGCTTCATAAGCCAAAATGATAAAATCAGCTAGAAATATAAATTTGTCTACCTTTATCAACACATCCTCAATCTTGCCCTTGGGATGTGCATAGGATCAGTCTACCAACTATAGGGTCACTATGGTAGGTCTTGCTTCTATGCCAAGCTTCTTGAAAACAAATAGTGGCATCAAATTGATGTTGGCTCCTAAATCACACAATGCTGGCATGTCATTCTGGTTTTGCCTCTAGGCATGGTATTTTGACAGAATGCTGGCATGGCATTCTGGTTTTGCCTCTAGGCATTCTGGCGTTGCGCATTGTACTAGTTTCCTCCTTGATTTCCCCAAGCTAAGTTAGGGTGCTACCTCCAACCTGCATTATAAGCGTTGGAGTTAGGATTATAATAACGTTCAGAATTGCTAGTGAAATTTACCGACTCAGGATTGGCAGGGCATTCATCCACATGGTGGTTCTCTCCACAGATAGTGCAAAATGGCGCCAATGTTTTAACTGCTTGGGACTCATTGCATTTTTGTAAAGTTCTCACCATTCTGGTGAGGTTGGAAATATCGGCATGAATGGATGTTAGCTCATCCAACTGTAGTTTCCCACTGGCTTTGGTTCCAGTCCCAAGTTTAGCAACAAGATATTCAAAATCATTGATGGCTATCCTTTCAAGGATGTCAACGGCTTCTGTATAATTTTTGTCAAGCAATGATACGGCTGTTGAAGCATCAACAACAGTTATTGTCTGTGCATTTAATCTGTTGTAGAAGGTTTGTATCTAAGTCTAATTTAGGACCCATGCATAGGACACCTTCTCAAAAGTCTTTAAATCTTTCCTAGGCATCATACAAGGTCTCGTCCTCAGCCTGCCTGAATGTAACAATCTCACCATGCAACTTGGCAGTGAGCGTTGGCGGTCGAAATCGTGTTAGAAACTTTTGGCATAGATCTGCCCATTAAGTGACTAAGCCAAGTGGCAAGGAATTGAGCCACATCTTTTCTCTATCTCTCAAAGAAAAAGTAAATAGTTTCAACTTCACAGTGTCCTCAGATACTCCTAGTTGCTAAAATAATTGGCATATCTCCATGAATTGCTTTAAATGCTGCCTTAGATCTCTAGCCAGTGCTCCATCGAACTGTCCTACATTCAAAATAGTTAAGATCATTACGGGCTTGAGTTTGAAATTTAGTGCATTTACCTCATTGCCAATAACTCATGGAATTAAGCTTGTGATGTCATGTGCTAATTGCTCTCGAATAGGTCTCACTTCTTCGGCATGAGGAGTGGCATGGTTATTATTCTCTGGTGGGTTCTGATTGTTGTTAACATCATTTTCTCCTGCGTTTCCTTGATTTTCATGATTCATCTCTCGAATTCTCTGTTTCAATCTTCGCATAGTGCATTCGATCTCAGGGTCTAATGGACAAGGGTCCTTCTCGGCACGGTTCTAGGTCATACACTGATGAAAACAAAAATGAAATAAAAACAAAAACAAAACAAGTAACAATTTAAAAACAATCAAATCCGTTGTAATCCCCGGCTACGGTGCCAAAAACTTGTTGACTCTTTTGGGAGTGTATAAAATGAATGCTGGCAAAAGGTATAAGTGATATGTATTGGGCCAGTTATGCCAAGAGTCTTTTGCGTGCAAGTATACACGGTCTGCAAGTAATACAGCAGTTAAGGTGAGTGTCGATCCCACAGAGATTGCGTTTGGATTTCGATCGCTTTGCTAATTACTTGACTTGTAAAAAATGTTTTTGATGAGTGTTGGCAAGGAGTGCTTGGTTTTCACGCTATTCATGCCATGCCAGCCTTTAATAAATACTGTCTTGGCATTATTTGCCGAGCAGATTCCAAGGTGGCAATGCTTCTATCGATAGCATTGCCCTAAATTAATCATGGAAAACCCCTATATGTCTATAGTGAATGTTTTTTCATAAATCAATTTGATTAAGTGTTAATCTTTACTCCTGAGGGGTAAATTTCACTCCCGAAGTAAGTTCATCTACTTGAACATCTCCTCTCGAAGCATCTCACCTCAGTATCTAGCATTTGATCGTCGTCGCCCAACTAAGTTATGATATTGAGTTGCAATAGGCTAACTTTGACAGCTGTCGCTTGGCATAGTATTTTAAAAAGACAGTGACAGCTTTTGCTTGGTAGCACACTTAAAGATATTAAACATGCAAGATAGGAAAAACGGTGCAGAGGCAGTGCTGATTTTTTCAGACTAAACAAAAACATAGTGTTCAAACGCAGTCACCCCTTACCAACTATGAAATTAGTTCATGGTGAGGGTATCAACCAACAAACCATTATCGTTTTTAACATCCATCATCATTAAAACTGAGTAAAAATAAAATAACAATAAAGAGAATGGGCTAGAAGAGGGTCTTTCGATGCAGCTCTTCACAGCTAGGCTCTTGGTCGAATGTTGACTTTTATCTCCGATCACTCTCCTCCTTTTTCCGCTCTCTTCAACTTTGCTTTTATCGGGTTTAAATAGGACTCCATGGATAGCCTAATATTAGCTTGAATTTAAATTTGAACGTGCAGAGATAAGGAAGGTGATCATCTTATCCGGCGTTTGAATCCTAAGGCTGATCAGATTAGGGTTGGCGTCATCGGGCCATTGCTTCTCTGGCATCGCAGCTCAGCATGGTACTGCCAACCGCGTTTGGTACTGCTTGTCCGCTATTTTTCGGAGATTGATCTAATCCATATTTTCTCGCAGCCTGATCTAGTCCTATTTTTTCGGGCTCAACATCTTCTTGCCCTGTCATCAAATGCTCTTCTATGCCAACTGGTGCTTGGCATTAAAGGTCCTTTTGTGTTAATGGCTACTCGACATCCTTCTTGGTGTTGTATCTTTCCTAGGCTAATATGCTCATGCTCTACCAGTTGTTGTGCCATCAGCTATGCCAACCTGTAAAAAGGTGTCAAAAACAACCCTTCATACTGGCATAACACTTAATCCTTACTCTTTATGCAATGCATGATTTTGCGACCTAAATGCAACTAAATGTACTTAAAAGACAAGGAAGAGTGTGTGAAATAAGCATAAAAATTAGTACTTTTGGAACGTTAACATCCATACAGACTTTTTTAACTTACAAACTAAACCAGGTTCCTTAGTAATAAACGCAGGTGGAGGTTCCATATAAACCCCTTCTTCTAAAAAAACCCATGCAAATAAGCATTGTTTATGTCTAACTGTTGCAATTTCTAATTTTTAGTTGTAGCAACGACCATAAGAGTCCTAATAGTGGTTATTTTAGCAATAGGACTAAAAGTATCTAAAATATATACACCAACCTATTGAGTATAACCCTTTGCTACAAGTCTAGCTTTGTATCTTTCAAGGGTTCCATCATATTTTAACTTAGTTTTATACACCCACTTACAACCTATTTTTGTTTTCCAAGTGGAAGTTGAACTAATTTCTAAGTTTTATTATTTTTTAAAGCTGTAATTTCTTCAATCATAGCATTTTTCCAACAGTCATGAAGAACAGCTAGTCTATATGACTTAGGTTCAGAGAATATAGAAGCATTATTAACATATACATGATGCTTAGAAGATAAAAAATTATAAGAAAAAACCCGAGAAATGTTATGAGGAGAAGTCATTTATCCTAGTAGAGAAACCTAAAAGTCCTTGAACTTCTGAGGTAGTTGAATGTTTCTGGAAGGTCTTGTTAAGGGTATAAGATCTGGTCGAACTATGAGTGTATCTGATCGAGAAGAACATGCATTTCTCAATAAAATAGGATCATGAATAGTTTCATTTTTAGCATTAAAAGTTCCATTTTATTGTGGATTTGAAGTATGTTCTGGTAAAAAAATTATTCTCAACTGGAGTAAGCTGTTGTTGTATACAATCTTCCAGCAGAATACTATTATCATATGTTGGTAAAACAATTTTATTGGAATTTGGAACTTTTATTTCTTGAAAAGGAAAGTGGTTTTCTAAAAAAACTACATCTCTTGAAACAAAAACAGTTTTAATGTTTATGTCAAAAAACCTATACCCTTTAATATGTTTTGGATACCTTATAAAAACATATTTAGTATCTCTAGGATGCATTTTTGTCTTAGGTTTAGGCAAAATAGAAGCATAAGCAAGGCAACCAAAAACCCTAAGATGAGCAGTCTTAGACTACAATTTAAACAATATTTCAAAAGGAGTTTTACTTCCTAAAATAGAAGTGTAATATTAATCAAATAAGCAGAGTGTAGCACACAATCAATCCAAAAAGTCAAAGGTGTAACATCTTTTACCCAGTTTAGGAGTAAAATCGGTTCAGAAAGTGTTACACACAAGCAAGCATTCAAAACATTGCATTAAAGACTTAAAATTGTCTTATGTAAACATGAAATTTTCAGGGCAATTTTAACTTTTAATCTTATTCATAATTCATACTTCTAAATTTATTACATATACCAACAAGAATGAACACATTATGCAGTTCACTTCAAAATTTAGCTTATAATGTTCACCATATTAATATTATAGTACACAAAGCCACCACATTATTTATACAAACTCATTAGATTATATCCTTATTCATAAAATTTATCCTTCTTAAACTAAATACCAAATTTGGGATATTTCTATCCATTTCAAGACATATAGGTCAATTCTTAATATCATTCAAGATATTAGTAACCCATTATTTAGAGATCTTTAAGTCTACATGTTTGTATCATTTAATCTTCAAATCTTATTATTAAGACTGCTCATTCAACAAGTTCTCATTTTCTTTTAAGACAGTATGGAATAGCTTTCATTTCTTATCTCAAATCCTTATTACAAACATTATAAGGATTTCACATGTTTAAAGCCTAGTCTCAATTACTAGGCTAAGCTTCCTTTAGTAAACTTCATTATTCCCTAGTCAAGGTATCACTATAACATTCATGTCACAAACACACAATCATATACGTTCATACACTTGTTTTAACATTGACCTTTCTTATTCATTCAGTCATACAAAACATGGATTTAATCATTCATAAAAAGTTCCCTATATCATTTACCATCATTAGCCAACTATGCATGTTTGTTTCTTATCGCAATTTAGCAATACAAGCATCAAGAAAAACAAGTTGACTTATGATTCTTGTAATTTATCCATTTATTCTTCTATTGTTCCCTAAATTTAGGTTCGTGGATACATTTTTAAGGTCTTAAAGGACTAGTATTCTATAACTTAGGAGACTTCAAGGATAAACATGGTATTTCCCCAAATCAGATTAACCTTTAGCAAGTAATACATATAGTTCGAAACTATACTTGTTAGTCATATCTTTAAAAGTTTGCTTAACCATCATTCCTCATTTAATTGCTAGTACTAATTAATTACTTATCATATATCAACGCAACTCCTGCTTATCACCATATTAATAGTTTAGCCTAATCGGGCACAATATTACCTAACATATCAAACATTCATAAATGATACCTACTCAATCATATGCAAACGATAATCTAACATCGCATGCGCTCTTATCACCCATATACTCAATCATAAGTACACAATCAACTATCTTAACAAGCAATCATACTTCACACATATGCTTATTAATAATACAAATCTTGTACCTTCTTCATAAGGTGCTTTAAACATTACTTGAATGCACAAATATGTTATCTAACCAAATAGATAACATAAACCTTAATCATGTATTGCCACACTAGGAATTTAAAACAAATACTACTTATCACATACTCTAATCTTAAGTCTTGTGTAACTTGCTGGAGGAAGTTGACACAATCCTCGCTAACTGAATAGCTACCTGAAAGATTAATCATTCAAACTCAAGTAAGTTCAAAAGAACTTAGTGAGGTAACTAAACTAATACAACATACAATGATACAAGGAGATGTATTTGCATTACAAGATTCTTATGATTTAGTTTGATCAATTCCTTTCATTTAGTCAAGTTCACTTTACTTGCACTTTCTTTAGATCATTTCATGTTTAATTTACCAAGAACCATATAAACTAAGTTTTCAACTCATGTCTTTCATGCTTCGCCTAACAGTTCACAATTTTATCTTGCAAAAACAATCCACTTATTATACAAAATAGTCCACATTTTTGTTTGCAAAACACTCTACTTTTTTTATTACAAAACAATCCACATTTTAGATTGCAAAACAATTCACCTTTTAATTTGCAAAACAATCCATATTTTAGTTTGCAAGACAGTCCACTTATTAGACAAAACAGTCCATATTTTAGTTTGCAAAACAATCCACTTATTATAAAAAATAGTCCACATTTTTATTGGAAAATAGTCCACGTTTTAGCTTATAAAATAGTCCGCATTTTAGTTTGCAAAACACTCCACATTTTAGTTTAAAAATCTGCCGATTCTTTTCCTTTATCAAAACAGATCAAAAAATCATTGAATTCAATAACATTCCCAAAAATTACCAATTCAATCCTCATTTCAAATTCATAGTTTAGTCCCTTTATAATTTACTAAAACAGTCCTTAAACATTTCCTTCTAAGTCATAACAGTCCATAATTGTTTATACCAAGCAACGAGACCAAAATTCAAGTTTTAAGCACAAGATACACAATCAACAATGGTTCACTCAAATACTCAATATATCTCAATAATTCAAGCTTGTTTAGTAATCCATAAAACATGACAAATGTCATGGCAAAACTAATTGTCATATCAAAACTAATTGTGTCAACTTAACAATTCTATCTAACAAAGAAGTAATAGAACACATGGTTAAGCAACTTAGCATTTTAAACATATTTCAATTTTACACAAAAGCATGGCAATTTATCACACGTACTATTCGAATGATTCAATTATTTAACATTAATGCCTTATTTTTCTTTACATACACAACTAGCATTTCAAGGATTATACAACAAGCAATTTATTCAATTTCATCATCCTAATTTGTCCTTTACTCATAAGCGCTTAGATTTCTTTCATATATATTTTTCAAGGATCATATATGGCAATCAATATCATATCATGTTTCTTTATAAAACATATTATAACAATCTTTTATATATTAAGAAAGAGATCGGGAATGAAACTTAGTTTAGTCTTACTTGTCATGTAAGAAATCACTCATCTTAATGTTTTGGATAATGTTTCAATCATATTTAATTTGATTTTATAACCTTGGTAGTCAAGTAGTCTAGGTACCCGAATCCCCAACCAACCGTCGCCGAAATATACTAAAAGTACCGGTCAATTCCTCCTACTGTCGCCAAATGGCCACAACACTTCCCTTTTACTACCGCCAAATAAGATATGTAGTCCACCCCAAACACGAGCTCTATGGACTCCATGGCATGCCAACTATACCTATGACTGACTCCAAACTAAGGCTTTTCAATTATATCATATCATATCAGAATCATAGTTGAGCTTAGCACCTTATTTAAATAATCAAATAACATATCTTATCCAGATCAGAGATGAGAATAGCTTCATATTCTATTGATCAAGAGGGGTATAACTCCATTTATTTATTTACTTATATCACATAATTTCTCATGCATCTTCAAAGTTATCAATTTATATAAATGAGATATAATTTCATGCCTCTCGAATGCAATCATAAACATTCATAGATCACATTTCATGTCAAATGTTTCATTAATATTTCTCAAATCAAAATATAAAACTTACCAAATTAAATTATCATCGGACTTTCAATCAAAGGGATATTAACATTCACATAACAAGAATTTATATCATACTTCACTTTATCCTCAATCAATAATTCATACAAGTAACTTACCTTGAGCCTACCTGTAATTGCATCCTTATGCATCATTTGACCAAGCACGTTAAATTATAAGATTATTTAGTTCAATTTGAACCTATCTTGTTTACAACTATTACAACTCTAAGTGTCCATTTACCGTTCATTGATTGTTTATCCTTCTTTTTATCATTTCTCAATCTTTAATCATCTTTGGATTTGAACTGAATCTGCATTTCGGTCTTATACATTTATTTTAATGATATTTGTTGCGTGTAAAATAGTCTATCGCAATTGTAGTGCAAGTGTACACGACGCAAGTAGTAAAGTGATACGAAGTATCGGATATCGTCTCCACAGGGATTGGGCTAATGACTTCACCTAAATTCACTGCACGAAGTAAAGGAAATATTTGAGAAGAGTTGTCACGAAAATATAAAAGAAAATGTAAATAAAGGAATTGAGATATCAAGATAGAGAGAATGGGCTGGTATTGAATTGCTCAGTAGTGCAGGTATTGAATTGCTTAGGAACTCCAGTTCTATCGTCGCTCCCGTCGCCAACAGCACCTGTCGCGGCGGCTGTCCGTTAGCTGTCGCGGCAGCGAACACTAACTCTGTACTCCAAGTTTGGCAAGAATCCCAGATCTGCCTTGGCCTATCCCTAGGTCCAAGTCTGTCGATGATCACGTCTTTGACGATACCTCCCGGCGTGAGTCGAAGGATGAACACCGATGTGTATGAATTCTTCCTTAGCCACTTAACCTTGCCCTATCCCTAGGCACAAGATAGTTCAACTATAAACTAGAGAACTCGCTCTTATTTCTTTCGTATACTTAACTCTCCCGATGCTAAGTAAATGGATAACCTCACAATGCTCTCCCGATGCTCTTGCAAGATATTAAAACCGAAATAAGAGAACTTGAAGTTTATTTTATTGAACTTGGAAAATCCTAAAACAAAACAACCCTATCAACTACTTTACAAAACAACCCGTGGCCCTAGGGGGAATTTAGAACATGTCGGTGACGGGTAAACGGCAGAGGGGTTTAGGTTTCGGTTATGGGGTATTGGATGCCTCCTAGGTTAAAGCTATGCCCTTATATAAGCTTTGGGCTCAAGTATTCTAAGTTAACAAGGATTACAACTTTAATGAAAAGTAAGATTCTAATAAATGCTTATTCTCTAAGGATTCCTACTTTTCAGCCGCCTCCTTGTTTCATGGGAATTCTTCTCCTTGAGCTTTGGCTTGACATATCTTTCGATCCGGGGCTTGGAAAAATATTTGGCTTTCACACGACAGACGAGCAGATTTTTCTCTATCTATCGAGGTCCACTTGACTTTTCCTCTTCATAAGGCTGCTGTCACCTTGCTGTCACGACAGGTCCATGGCAGCTTCGCCCTCATCGTCTACTTATCCAGTTCAGCTCTTCTGCTTCTCTTCCCTGTGCCTGCCTTCTTTGTCAACTATGGCAGATACCTGCAAAAATAAGCCATCTTTTAGTAGAATCCGTGCCTTTAGTGAATTTGTGATGTTTTACTGTAAACTGACCTAAATGCAATGCAATGAAGCTTGAATGCAGCAGAAATATGGGTTAAAAAGGGTGTAAATAATAGAACTTTTACACACTCAACACACCCCCAAACTCAAGTTCTTGCTTGCCCTCAAGCAATTAATCCTAAAAGAAGAGAAAATATTTTTGTGTTAGCTTTCAAACAGTGAATTGTCCCTTACCCGTCGCTCATTCTCTGCGGCAGCAGCAACCTGTCGGAAGATTTTAGGATCTGTCCGGAATCTCCCTATAGCTCTCGTACAGTGTGTGCATGCTTGTGAACAGTTATACGCTAAGACTCTCTTAGTTTCACAAGAATATTCAACTCTTAACTCGAATTTTTATGCCAAAGTTTATTTTTGAAGGCACATTTTCATGCTCCTTTGATTTCTTTGTTTTGACTCGATTTTTTCAATTTTTCAAGCTAAAGTTTGACTAGAGCCAGTTTTAGGCACCTCTAGTTAACTTCCTAGAGCCAGTTTCGGGCACCTCTAGGGCTATTGAGTCTCTTTTCTAAACTTCTTTCCTAGAGCCAGTGTTAGGCACCTCTAGGGGCTATTCAAGTTTTAAGCATCCTATTCTAGTTTGGCTAAAAGAAATCTAAGCAATATAACAGTCACAAAGGTGTTTTAAGTTTTCAGAACTATAGAAAGGCTCTAAACTTCTCCCTAAACTGTCCTAAAGATGCTGCCACGACAGAGCTTTCATGACAGATAAGCTAAATTCACAGTTTTAAGCCAACAATTTTATATTTTCTGTTTTTTTAAGAGACTAAAATAAAAGACACAACAATAATAAAAAGATGTACTTAAGACTCCATTAATGATGGAGGGTTGCCACCCCCAAACTCGAGGGTTGCATTGCCCTCAATGCAAAATGACAGATAACATGACAGGTACATCACAAAATAAATATATGCAGGCAGCAGGATAATAAAAAAAAAAGACTTAAATTTAATCGTTGTCCTCGTTGCTGCTGATGACACGGATCTGGCGGCGGCGTCTGGGCTGTGGAGGTTCAGGGGCAGGTTCAGGGGCAGGCTGCTCTACGAGTTGGATGTCGGAACTGCTGCCACTGTCCCAAGTGCTGCTGGTGGTAGTGCTAGCCTTGGGCATAAGTTTCCTATCTGCCACGTGTTTTATCCTCTTGACCGGCGTAAATTCCCTCTCCAAATTCCTCCTGATCAGAGGGCTTTCATCGGAGGCAGGTCTCTTCGTTCCTCTGGCAGAGGTGTCGGCCGGTGGACTGCCTACTGCCGTTGGGGCATGTGATGGGGTGGAAGCGGTAGAATGGGAATGTGGGGAGGCAGGTGGTGTGGGTGTGTGGATAGGGGAGGGGATGTGGAAATAATGGGCAGGAAAAGTGGGGAAATTAACATCCGGGAAATTTAAAGTGTGGGTAATAAAGTTTACCGTGGAGTTCGTGAAATCCCGAATGAAGGTCATCAATCCCATTTGTCTTTCCTCTATCCGTTGTAGCTCAGCAAGGATGTGGGCAGACTGGTCTGTCGGAGCGGTGGCGGCAGCAGGTTCGGTGGCAGGTTCTGTGGCAGGTTCCTCGTCTGAATCTACTGAGCCTGCTGCAGGGTTGCAAAAGTTGATAGGTGTAGCGGCTATCAGCTCTATGAGGCTATTGATGTTATTGTCTGTCCAGCCTCTTCCTTGGATTAGTTTGTCGGAGGATTCTTCGGGGACAGCAGCGCAACGGCATAAGGAGGTTATTGTGAACGGCAGGCAGAGGCGGGAGTCGGAGCGGAAAGTGCACTCCAGGATGTTGTCCCTCATATAACGGCCAACATTGATAGGCCTGTCGTGCATGATAGAATAAATTAGGGCGAGCCGCTGCCGGTTGACCGTCGTGTGGTGGGAAGAGGGCATGATACGCTTTTTGATGAAAGCGTTCCAAAGTTTGGCTTCCGGGAGGAGCTGCCCCCTGTTGACGGAGTGGGGGTTCTTTTTGCTGGTTGTCCATGATGTTCTGTCCTCTGTCACCTCCGTCATGACAGCATCATAAGCGGCAGCATCGAGGGTGTCGAGAAATTTCTGGTGGGCATCATCATCGGGGCCAAAGTAGAGGCCAAACATGTGGTTGATGCTGTCAGCTGTGAAGGGCACCTTCACTCCTTGAACGGTGACAGATGTTGCCGTTCTGCTGTCAATAGCAGCATAGAACTCCTGGACTAGTGTGTCGTTCAGCTCTGCAGGTTGTTCGGCAAATTGCTCCCATAGTTGAGCTGTGATTGCCCTTGTGATGAACGGTCGGAGTCCCATGTTGGGTGCTTGACGGATGTAAATGAAACCTCGTTCCTCCCATAACTCCTTTGTGGCGAAGGGCGTTGCGGCTGCTGAAGAAGAGGCGGAGGCAACGCTACGGCGGGTCTGTCTAGACGACATGTTAGTTGCAAGGGTTGTGAAATAGAGAAAGCAAATAAAAACTAGAGGAGAAAGCAAGAGAGAATAAGCAGAAGTGATGAAAAATGGAAGTGAAAATGGGGTTTTATAGCGGTCGAGGAGCTGCCCATTTAATGCCGTAACGGCAGGCGTGAATAACGGGGCGACGGATGAGATTTAGCGTGTCTGACGCGTCTGACACGTAATTATGCGTCTGTTGTGCGTCTGTCGCACGCTTCTGCGTCTGCCGTGTCAGTCTGTTGACAGCCTGTCATATCCGTCTGCGATGGCAGCCGAAACGACAGGTTTCAATAAATGGGCTTTGTTGGGCTGATGGTTGGATGGTGGGCTTGGGTCACTTCTCCTTTTCTTCTTGACTCCTTTATTTCCTAAAAACAGAAAAATAAAAACATTATTCGAATAAAATAAATCTAATTTCCTAATAAATAATAAATAAAAATAAAAAATAAAATTAGGTTAAATTAGGGATGCCTTGTGGGGCATCTCCTAAAGTAACCACTTCCTGTATTCCTGGGGCTTCAGTCCCCTGATAGTGCTTGAGGCGCTGCCCGTTGACTTTGAATTGGTGCCCGTCTTTTAATGATTGAATTGTGATGGCACCATGGGGAAAAACTTGAACCACTTGGAATGGGCCAGACCATCTAGATTTAAGCTTCCCTGGGAAAAGTTTCAACCTAGAATTAAACAACAACACAAGCTGCCCTGGGTAGAACTGTCGTGGCAGCAACTTCCTGTCATGCCACTTCTTAGTCTTTTCCTTGTAAATTCTTGCATTGTCGTAGGCCATTGTCCGTAATTCCTCAATCTCATTCAGATCTAACAGCCTCTTCTGGCCTGCCTTGTCCAAGTCCATATTCACTGCCTTGATTGCCCAGTATGCCTTGTGCTCTATCTCGACAGGCAGATGACAGGTTTTCCCATAAATCAAACGGTATGGAGACATGCCCAATGGAGTCTTAAAAGCTGTTCTATATGCCCATAATGCATTATTCAGAAGTAAAGACCAATCCTTCCTAGTTGGTTTAATCATCTTTTCAAGAATGTTCTTAACTTCCCTATTGGAGATCTCAGCTTGTCCATTGGTCTGTGGGTGGTATGCTGTCGCGGTCCTGTGCTTGACACCATATTTCTTCAAAGCGGCAGCAATTACCCTATTATCAAAATGTCTCCCTTCATCACTGATAATCGCCTTAGGGATGCCAAATCTAGAAAAAATGTTTTTGTGCAAAAACTTTTGGACCGTCTTGGCATCATTCTTTTGAGTGACGATGGCTTCAACCCACTTGGAGACGTAATCTACTGCTAGGAGGATGTAAAGATTTCCACATGAAGATGGAAAAGGTCCCATAAAATCGATCCCCCAAACGTCGAAGATCTCGACTTCTAGAATATTTTGCAGTGGCATCTCGTTTCTCCTTGAGATGTTACCTGTCCGCTGGCACCTGTCACAGTTCTTGTAGAAGTCCTGTGCATCTTTATACAGTGTCGGCCAGTAGAACCCTGACTGCAGCACCTTGGCGGCAGTTTTGTTGCCTCCTAAGTGTCCTCCATATTGTGAAGCATGACAGTGATGGAGAATGTCTTCTTGCTCTTCTTGTGGTACACACCTCCTAATAACCTGATCTGCGCACATTTTGAAAAGAAAAGGTTTGTCCCAATAATAATCCTTCACATCATTTTGGAACCTCTTCCTGGCTTGATAATTAAGATCAGAAGGAAGTATTCCGCTAACTATAAAATTAACGAAATCAGCATACCAGGGAAGTTCAGAAGACTTACCTGCCGCCATGGCTGTCGCGACAGCGATTGCGGCAGCAAAGAGCTGCTCATCTAGGAAGGTCTCTAGTATGTGTGTCTCGTCTATAGGTAGACTATGTCCCGTCTCCAATCTCGACAAGTGGTCTGCCACCTGATTTTCTGTCCCCTTTTTGTCCTTAATCTCAAGGTCAAACTCTTGTAATAGCAAGATCCACCGTATCAATCTAGGCTTTGCATCATTCTTTGCGAACAAATACTTTAGGGTAGAATGGTCAGTGTGTATTATTACTTTCGTCCCAAGTATGTAAGAACGAAACTTGTCGATGGAGAACACCACAGCTAACAGCTCCTTTTCTGTGGTGGTATAGTTCACTTGGGCGTCATTTAACGTCTTGCTGGCATAGTATATGACGTGAAACAGCTTATCTCTGCGCTGCCCAAGTGCTGCCCCGACAGCATAGTCACTAGCATCACACATGATTTCGAACGGCTGCGTCCAGTCTGGTGGCTGTACTATGGGGGCTGTAACTAACTTTTCCTTCAGAACCTTGAATGCTTCAGTACATTCATCATTAAAGTCAAAGGGTCGGTTCTGCTCTAAGAGATGACATAGGGGCTTCGTGATTTTCGAGAAATTCGTGATAAATCTTCGATAAAACCCAGCATGCCCTAGAAAACTCCTAATGCCCTTGACTGTGGTTGGCGACGGCAGCTTCTCAATTACCTCTATTTTGGCCCTGTCGACTTCTATCCCACGGCAGCTAATCTTATGGCCAAGGACTATCCCCTCATCCACCATAAAGTGGCATTTTTCCCAATTTAAAACGAGATTAGCTTTTTCACATCTTTCAAGTACCTTTTGTAGATTGCCGAGGCAGCTCTCAAAATCGTCTCCAAAGACGGAAAAATCATCCATTAAAATCTCAAGGAAGTCATCTACCATGTCGGAGAATATGGCCATCATGCACCTTTGGAAGGTGGCAGGTGCATTATAGAGTCCAAACGGCATCCTCCTAAACGCGTATGTTCCGTAGGGGCATGTGAAAGTCGTTTTCTCTTGATCCTCTGGTGCAATAGCAATTTGATTGTAACCTGAATAACCATCAAGAAAACAATAGTAAGGTTTACCCGCTAATCTATCAATCATTTGATCAATAAAGGGTAAGGGAAAGTGGTCCTTCCGGGTAGCTTTGTTAAGCTTCCGATAGTCCATACAAACCCTCCAACCGGTCACAGTCCTGGTTGGGATTAACTCATTGTTCTCGTTGGTTACCACGGTCATTCCTCCTTTCTTTGGAACGCATTGCAGCGGGCTTACCCATTTGCTGTCGGAGATGGCGTAAATAATACCAGCATCTAATCATTTAATTATCTCCTTACGCACTACCTCCTTCATCGCATGGTTTAACCGCCTTTGGGCATCTATAGTCGGCTTATGATCTTCCTCTAGGAGGATTTTGTGCATGCATAACGCCGGACTAATGCCTTGAATGTCTGCTATCGTCCATCCAATCGCCTTCTTGTGCTGCCGTAACATGTCGATTAGCTGTCGTTCCTGTTCCTGCGGCAGCTTAGAAGAGATGATTACGGGCAACGTATCATTTGAACCAAGAAAAGCATATTTAAGCTGCCCTGGCAGGGGCTTCAGTTCTAAGGCAGGTGGTTCAACAGTAGATGGCTTTTGGATTAAATGGTTATCCGAAGTATAATTTAAAGGTTCGAATAACTTACCTGGACGATTGCCCATCCAGTTTACCTCCTCTTGACCTTCAGTATCAGATGTATCGGATTCAGAGGAGTCGCTGTCGTCGGTGCTGTCGTTGTTGCTGTCGTGACAGGCCTGCAGGTGGCTATCGCGGCAGTGACCAAATTTTATATCATGGCAGCCCGACCTGATGCAGGGTTGATCAAGGGTCACCTCAATGATGGCCTTGCATTCCTCGTCCACATCAGCATGTTTCATCGCTTGGAGAACATTCAACTTAATCTCTTGATCGTTTACGCGCATGGTGAGTTCTCCTTTCTCCACATCAATCAGTGATCTTCCCGTGGCTAAGAAGGGTCGCCCAAGGATGACTGGTGCGTTTTCGTCTGCCTCACAATCTAAGATAAGAAAGTCAGCAGGAAAAATAAGCTTATCCACTCTTACCAAAATATCTTCAATTTTTCCTTCGGGGTGAACGTAAGAGCGGTCGGCTAGCTGCAGAGTGACTGTCGTGGGCCGCGCCTTCCCAATGCGTAATTTCTGAAAAACAGATTTGGGCATTAGATTAACACTAGCACCAAGATCACAAAGTGCCTTACCCACGAATTTGTCGCCGATTACACAAGGTATGATGAAGCTCCCCGGATCCTTCTTTTTCTGGGGTGGCTGCCGATGAAGAATGCTCATGCAACCTTCTGTCATCTTTACCGTTTCAAATTCCCCAAGTTTAGATTTTTTCGACATAACATCCTTGAGAAATTTAGCATAACCGGGCATTTCCCTAACGGCATCTAACAATGGAATATTAATATGAACCTGCTTAAAAATATCATAAATCTTTTTAAGTTGAGATTCATGCTTAGCTTGCTGTATCCGTTGAGGGAAGGGTGGTGGGGGACGGTAGTCAGCAATACGTCCTTCCCACTGCATGCGAATCTGAGGACGATATTCATCTTTCTTCTCCTCTGTCGCTTCTACTGTCGTGACAGGCTCATCGGCAGCAGTCTGTTTATCACCTGTCGGGGCAGCTTCCTCGGCAGGTTTGTCTAAGGCTGGATCCTTTTCTGTTTCAGCTTTTTCTGGCCCTGGTAGCTTCTTCCCACTCCTAGTAGTAATCGCCTTACACTGCTCATGTGTGGGTGGTCTAGCATTTTCAGTATTGCTAGGAAATCCTCCATTCTGCCTTGGCTTAATATGTTGCGACACCTGACCCATTTGTGTCTCCAGAGATTTCAAAGTAGCTTCATGATTTGTCATCCTCATCTCCGTTTTATCCATGAAATTCTATGTTTTCTTGACAAACTGATTCATATTTTCAATGTAAGTTCCTGTTTGAGACATAAAAGTAGCCAGAGTCTGTTCCAATATACTACTCGTGGCAGGTGGTGGCTGCTGTTGTTGTGGCGGCGGCAGGTTCTGCGGCAACTGCTGTCGCGTCAAGAGTCTAGGACCTCCCTGATTCTGATTATGTGCTTGAGGATTCAGGGCATTATTGGGATTACTCTATGAAAACTTAGGATCCTTCCTCCAATTGGGATTATAGTTGTTGGAATTATAGTTTGGCTTGTAGTTTCCAACATATTTCCCTTCTTCTACATTTATTGGGCACTCATCCCTACTATGATTCCCCTCACAGATATCACATACTTCCTCAACAGCAAATCCTTGTAATCCATCATCATTCAATAACCTTTTCATTGCTTTAGTAAGGAATGCTACATGTGATTTCATAGTGCCGTCGGCTTCGTAGTCCTTGACAACAAGTACCCTTTTACCCCCTCTTCTAGCTGTCGGAAACTGCTACTCATTCTTAGCCAGATTTTTCAAAACTTGTAATGCCTCGTCCGGATCTTTATCCAATAATAGTCCGTTTGCTGCAGAATCAATTCGAATGCGAGTTTGTAAGTTAGCAGCATTATAGAACTTAGTTACCTGATTCCAGACGGGGAATCCATGCATTGGGCAGTTTCGAAGAAGAGTTGTAAATCTGTCCCAGGCCTCGTGCATTGGCTTGTCATCTTCCTGTTGAAAAGTAGCAATTTCGTTACGTAACCGCTCAGCTAAATGTGAAGGATTAAAACGAGACAAAAATTCACGAGTTAAATCTGCCCAAGTCATAATAGAACCCGGTGTAAGTTTATTCCACCAAGTTTTAGCTCTGTCCCTCAATGAATGAGGAAATAACCGAAGCCTCAGTATCTCCAGACTAACTCCTGGCAGTCTAAACGAACCACAGATCTCCTGGAACGTTTTGAGATGCTCCCTAGCATCTTCTGTCGCAGCACCACTAAACTGCCCGTCGTTGTTGATCATACTAAACATGACAGGCTTAAGCTCGAAGTTATCAACATCAATATCCGGCAGTGTGGTCTCCAGCTCTACATGATCGTTCAGCATGTAGTCACGACATGACCGTCGTCCATCTGCCGCGGGCGGGTCACCGACAGGCGGGTGGTTATCTCCAAGGGGTGGTATGCGACTGCCAGCAGGTTGGTTATGGCCCATCTTCTCTAGCTGTTCCTCGAGGTATTCGTTTCTGTCTAAAAGGTGGCGAATTTGTTTCTTGAGATTGAAGGAACGTTCGATTTCCGGATCTAATTTATACTCAGGATCTTCGCCTCTTTTAGATCTGCGCATAAACAAGAAAACCTCGTGAAAAGCAAGAGTTGAAAAATAGAAAAAGAAAAATTAAAAGAAAAACAAAAATAAAAATAAAAGCGAAAGTGCAATAAAAGAAAGGTGTAGTTATGTTGCCAATCCCCGGCAACGGCGCCAAAAACTTGTTGCGTGTAAAATAGTCTATCACAATTGTAGTGCAAGTGTACACGACGCAAGTAGTAAAGTGATACGAAGTATCGGATATCGTCTCCACAGGGATTGGGCTAATGACTTCACCTAAATTCACTGCACGAAGTAAAGGAAATATTTGAGAAGAGTTGTCACGAAAATATAAAAGAAAATGTAAATAAAGGAATTGAGATATCAAGATAGAGAGAATGGGCTGGTATTGAATTGCTCAGTAGTGCAGGTATTGAATTGCTTAGGAACTCCAGTTCTGTCGTCGCGCCCGTCGCCAACAGCACCTGTCGCGGCGGCTGTCCGTTAGCTGTCGCAGCAGCGAACACTAACTCCGTACTCCAAGTTTGGCAAGAATCCCAGATCAGCCTTGGCCTATCCCTAGGTCCAAGTCTGTCGATAATCACGTCTTTGACGATACCTCCCGGCGTGAGTCGAAGGATGAACACCGATGTGTATGAATTCTTCCTTAGCCACTTAACCTTGCCCTATCCCTAGGCACAAGATAGTTCAACTATAAACTAGAGAAATCGCTCTTATTTCTTTCGTATACTTAACTCTCCCGATGCTAAGTAAATGGATAACCTCACAATGCTCTCCCGATGCTCTTGCAAGATATTAAAACCGAAATAAGAGAACTTGAAGTTTATTTTATTGAACTTGGAAAATCCTAAAACAAAACAACCCTTGCAACTACTTTACAAAACAACCCGTGGCCCTAGGGGGAATTTAGAACATGTCGGTGATGGGTAAACGGTAGAGGGGTTTAGGTTTCGGTTATGGGGTATTGGATGCCTCCTAGGTTAAAGCTATGCCCTTATATAAGCTTTGGGCTCAAGTATTCTAAGTTAACAAGGATTACAACTTTAATGAAAAGTAAGATTCTAATAAATGCTTAATCTCTAAGGATTCCTACTTTTCAGCCGCCTCCTTGTTTCATGGGAATTCTTCTCCTTGAGCTTTGGCTTGACATATCTTTCGATCCGGGGCTTGGAAAAATATTTGGCTTTCACACGACAGACGAGCAGATTTTCTCTATCTATCGAGGTCCACTTGACTTTTCCTCTTCATAAGGCTGTTGTCACCTTGCTGTCACGACAGGTCCATGGCAGCTTCGCCCTCATCGTCTACTTATCCAGTTCAGCTCTTCTGCTTCTCTGCCCTGTGCCTGCCTTCTTTGTCAACTATGGCAAATACCTGCAAAATAAGCCATCTTTTAGTAGAATTCGTGCCTTTAGTGAATTTGTGATGTTTTACTGTAAACTGACCTAAATGCAATGCAATGAAGCTTGAATGAAGCAGAAATATGGGTTAAAAAGGGTGTAAATAATAGAACTTTTACACACTCAACAATATTTAATTTAACATCATCTTTCACAAAAAGATATAGTTACACTCACCTTATATCCTAAAATTACGGGATATCCCGATCTACTAATTACATCCTAGCTTCCTTCATTTGATACTTGTTTCACCTGAGTCCTTTGATCTTGAACTGTCCTTCCTTGAACCTTGTTTCCTCCACCAATATTATCTTTCATCATGCCTTACATCATGCATTTACTCTATATGTATAACCAATATTATCTTTCAAACAATAACCATAAATATACTAATCATTTCTCAATTTCATTTTCACTTTAAGCCCTTATCTCTAACTTTTGGCAACTTGAGCTATCATCAAAGAACTGTCTCTCCAGAACAGAGTATAGACTGGAATTTAAAGCTCTTTACACCACTAAAAACTAGATTCAGCCATGGTTTTAACGGTATAAGCCTCATAATTTAACAAGTTCTGTAGCAATTAGGAGATTTTTTAGAAGTTTCAAAACAGAAACTGTCTAGAGCAGAATCTGTCTCTAGATTTTCTGCACTACCTTCACTTAAAAATTCATAACTTTTGATTTAGAGCTCAAAATTAATCACCGTTTGTTGGATATTAAACTATACTCACACATGGTTCTAAAAATATAAAATTCATCCTATAACTCATCATATACAATTTTCTATGAATTTTCAAATTTATTGCCAGAATAGAGTTTTCTAGGCAGACTGCATTCGTCCTTGTTTTTAACTAGTTTAAGTGCATTAAAACAATCATAATCAGAAGAGATTCATTCTCAAATAAATCCACAACACTTCATAATTTCCATATGTTTCCATTCATGAAGCAAATCAACATTATTATCGAATTCCAGCATGGTTTCGTACTCTTTTCATCCTTATACTTAACTCTTTCCTTACCTATATGAACACCATCAAAACATCATTCAAAGGGCCAATTTTAAGCATGTATTTTTTATTCTCAACTCTTCACACAAACATGACTTCATCTAGCATTGTTCATCTTTAATAAAATAAAATTAAAGCTATATTTCCTTAACCTAAACATGGCATGAAAATGCATTTTAATCAAGAATTTGAAGCTAGAATTTACCTTTCATATAAATTTATTAATTATTCTTGAATTTTCAGCCACCATTTGCTAACTATCAAGCTTTGAATTCATGGCTTCCTAAAGCTTTATCTTTTTCTCTTTTAATTTTAGCCAAAAGGGAGATTGTGGAGAGATTGAAGACAACCCCTACAAAATTTTATTTCTTCATTTTTCTCTCCATCCACTTGGTCGGCCATTACCGTTGTAATTGCCACATGTTTCATCAACATGTACATTGTTATAATTGACATCCATTGCCAAAGTTTCATTAGTTTTTTACTTTAGTCACTTAATTATAGCCTTTCTACTTCTAAATCTTCAAATAAAGTCACTAATTATATCTTCCTTTCATACAATTCTTTTCAATTCAATCCTTAATAATTCAAGTCATATACTAAATCAACCTCTTAATGCTCATATATGCTCCTTATAATCCTTGAAATATAATTACTTTACTCATTTGCTAATTGATCTTTAGCTTAATTAATTCTTTCAATTTCATTGACTTACTTATTCAATTGACTCGATTTGAGTCTTAAATAGTCTAAAGGTAGCTTCTCCAAGCATGTGTTTGACTTGTAAAACTCCTAGCCCAAATTTTAGGTGTATTACAAAAGGTAGGTGTGCTTGCAATCTTAAAGTTCTAGCAACAGCAAGCAAATGTTGGTGTTTCCTTTCAACTGTGCTATTTTGTTGTGGGGTATGAAAGCATGAATTTTGATGAATTGTGCCTTTTGTTCTGAAAAACTCTAGCATCTCACATTCTTTAACATTATCAGATTGAATACACTTAATTTTCCTAGAAAATTGGGTTTCTATTAACTGATAAAACTGAACAATTATATCTCTAACTTTTAGATTTAAACTTCATTGGATAAATCCAAACATATATGCTCTTATCATCTACAATTGTTAAGAAATAAGAGTGACCATATGGACTTTTAACAGAAAAGGGCCCCCACACATCTATATGAACAAGGTCAAAAACAGAATTAGTAATTGTATTAATAACAGGAAAGGTAACATTTTTTGTTTAGCAAGATGACAAATTTCACGATAAAAAACAGAACCAAAAGAAATGTCTTTATTTAAATAAGAAAAACACTTCATCCTCTTTTGAGAGAAATGACCTAATCTAGCATGCCAAAAATTAATAGAAGTAGAAATACAAACAGTGGATTTAGAATTTGAACTGAAGGGTGAAACATATCACTGATACAACTCATTTATTTTCCTAGCTAAACCAATCATCTTTCATGTTGTTGTCTCTTGTATACAACATAAACCAGAAGAAAAGAATAAGCAACTGGAATTGTCCTTAGTTAACTGAGAAACAGAAACTAGGTTAAAACTAAAATTATGTATGTGAAAAACATTATGTAGAATGAAAGAAGAAGTAATCTTTATAGTTCTTATATGAGTTACTTTGACAAATTTATTATTAGACAACTTAACAAACTTATCATGAACAATATAATATATTTCAAATAAATGCAATAAATTACCTATATAATCTATTGCCCAAGAGTCTAATATCCAAGGATAATTTAAATGATTAGAATTAGAAAAAGTGAAAATCATATCTGCATCCTCAGCTGGAATATCAAAAGCATATGAGAGAACATTGATCTTGGAGTCTTGAGGAGAACTCTAGACAAGAACAATAGGCAAATTTTTTTCTTGCAACATACTTAACAGGCTTTCATATTGATATTTGGTGAACATAACATGAGGATTGTTATCTTGGACTAAAGAATTATTACTAATAGAGCCCTCACCACTATGAAACCTAACTTGACTAGCCCTATTATTCTGGTTTTTACTCTTATACCCCAGCGGAAAACCATGTTTCCTGTAACATTTGTCAATCGTATGCCCATACAAACTACAAAAAACACACAGAGGTCTCTTATTGTTACTGGTATTAGTAAATTTTCTATTGTTGGCAAACCTATTGTCTTTTCTAATACTTGGATCACCAGACTTAGCAAAATATCTATCGGCTAACAGAATATTGGATTTAGTGACAACAGTATTAAGAGACCTTTGATGTTGAACAACAATAACAAAAACCTCGTTGATGGAAGGAATTGGTTTCATCATTAAAAATTAAGACAAAGGAACAAAAAAACCTCATCCAAACCCTTAAGGGAATAAAGCATAAAGTCTTGCTTTCGGTATTTCACAGTAAAACAATCGCAAGCAATTAGGGGTCTTAGATTACATATCTCATCCCAAAGAATTTTTAATTGTGTATGATAGGGCGTAACAGAAGAATTACCTTGTTGTAAAGAGTAAAAATCTTAGAGTAAATCAGAGACGCACACCAAATCCCCTTGATTAAATAGATTAGACATGTCTTGCCATAGTTCGTAGGCGGTGTCGATTTAGATGACACTCTTCTCAGTTTCTTGATTCAACTCTCAATGGAGCCAAGAAAGGACTAGGTTATTGCATTTGACCCACACATGAAACCGGATATCGTCTTCCCTGGGTTCTTTAATCGATTCGTCAACAAAACGAAATTTATTTTTAGAGATGAGGGACATGCGCATCGACCGAGCCTAGCTATGGTAGTTGCTGCCGTCGAGTAATGAAGACGTCAGAACAAGCGCCAAATTCTCGTTTGGGTGGATGTAATACTCGCCAGAAGGATCATCGTTCTTGAAAAACCGACCCTCGTCATAGGAATGGGAAGATGAAAAGCCTTCTGATACCATGTTGAAGCTAATAATCACGTGTTTTGAGATAGGGAGGAAGAGAAAAATGAAACTTTATTATTATCATTATTATTGTTCTATATAATAAATACAATATTCATTCTTATTTATAATAATAAAGAAACAACTAAAGAATTGGTAACTAATTAACAACTCATTCTAACTACTTATTAAATTACATGTTGTTAACAATGCTATACCCTATTACATGAATCATGACCTTTAAAAAAAATTTCTTTGAATTCGATTGCCTTGTTTGATATTCACTTATGCCAACTCTCAAATCTTGTCAAAGATAGGGCATAATCACACAAAGCAAAGCACATGACCACCGAAGACAAACCTCAAAAGAATGGGTAATTTTTCAATGTTGTTAATTATTTTTTATTTTATTCTTCTCTAATATACTAGAGTAGTTGTTGTATGTATCAAATGAGTTACAAATAAATTTTTTTTCGTTACTAAAAGTTGCAATAAATTCTTTGTTTTAGTGTAAGTCTTTTGAGAATCGAAACTAATAAATTATATTATAAATGTTTATGCAGGATTGTGACAATTTACAATTGAAGTTTTGAATCTTGGAATTGTTATCTTGGTAAAAAAAATTATATATTGTGATATAGTGGCGGAGTCACATGGCCTTGGAGGGTGCAATTGCACCCCATTTTTGGAGGGAAATTTTTTTAGTGTTAAATTTTTTTCTTAAGTTTTTTAATTTAGTGTGTAAATGGGAAAATGAAAATATTCATCCTCATTTAAGAAAAAAAAATATTTTGGAGCCCATTTTTGAATTTTTGGATCCGTCACTGGTGATATTTTAAATTTTTTTTTAATTTTATTTTGGTATAATTCTGAATCTACCCCCACTTTCAAACATTTATGTTTTGCCAACAACCTCAAATCTTGGCTCTGTCTCTGTCACTATGAGTAATATTGTGAATGTCACATAATGATCCAAGAAACATGCTCATAACGGGTCAGTCCAGTATGTCGTTCTCTAACACATAGTTATGTATTGATTTTGACATTTCCATGTCATTGACAACATTTTGTCATCAATCAACTACATATTAGTCTTAATGTATTATTGTTGTCCATGCTCACAATAAAACTCGATTAAGGACATTTAAGAATAACCATATTATTCTAAGGACTTTATTATAATTCAGTTTATTTATGCACACAGAATAATAACTGAAAATAATAATGGCGATGTCTCTTTATTAATAAACAAGGTAAAACAAATGTCATTTACAATCATCTAATGATTGGTCTTTGGGCATACTCTAACAATTTAACTCTTCAACTTTGTATGGTTTCCTCATTTCTTCAACTCCTCCATCATTTTAAGTCTATTTTGACCAAATTTAAACCATGTGCTCCATTGCAACTATATAATATCTGTGTAGCTTCAATTCATATTTTTAATAAAAATACTCCCTTTTCAATTTAGTTCCTTAAATTTTTATTTTATTCAATTTGATCCTTCAATTCTATTTTTTTTGTAAATTCTTGTTTGAATAAAATTCGCAGCTGTGGGCACATATGTAAAATGTATGATGCTATTATAAAGTATGACACAAAATCAAGTGACCAATTATGTTAGGCGTGTCATATGTATTAAAGTGTCATGGAAATAAAAGTGTAGCAATTCTTTCTTCATATCAATTCCTTGATTCGTTTATACTCTCATCAATACTTTATCCTCAAGAAGTTTTTTCTTTAAAAATAACTTTATAAATATAATTTTAGAATTTTAGATGATATTTTTTTATTAAATAACATTATAAATCTTACTCTCATCAATACCTTATATGATTAAATAAAAGTCGTTTAAATTAGATTCAATCCGTAATATAACATTATAAATAATTACAATTAAATTTGTATAGAAATTCGACTCGAATCAAAAAAATTCAAATAATATTTGAGTCATAAAATAAGAGTCGTCAACATGAATAAATCAAAAGTTTTTGACTTGAGTCAAACAAACACTCACCCGTTTTGTCGATATGTCTTTAAGAGGGCTGCAATGGCAGAAACGATTGAAAACGACAAATCCTTCAACTATTCATTTTGCAGTTATTATTAAAGTTGGCTATTTCCATTGAAGAAGCAGCTTCTTAATACCTTGATTTGCCTCTTAAGAATGATATATGAGGAAATAGAAAGCTGATTTTACATGATGATCAAATTCAACAAGATATGAACTAAGAATGTCTTTGGGAATGGCATCTAAAATGAATTAAACTAATTGAGAAATTTAGAATCACTATTTCTTGTTGGAAGAAAACCCAAGTTACATTGAGAAGATCGTAAACTAATGAATTTTTTTTCATGAGAATAAACCAAGAGATTTTCCAATTGAGACCAACAATTTCACAGTTGTGACTTTCACAGTTGTCCGTTCGTTGGAGAGACAGAAACAGAGATGGGTTAAGTGAGGGGAACAATCGTCCCCTAGAAATTTGAAATTCTATATGATTTAAAAAAGAATTATATATTTTTATTAGAAATTTATTTTTACTCCTAAAATTTTATATGTTCGTTTCCTTAGAATTTTATATGTTCGCCCTCATAACAAAAAATAAAATCATGCATCCGTCTCTGTAAAAAAATATTCTAACTTATCACCATGGAGATTAGGCAAGACCTATAATATTGAAAAGTGGCAAGAAAGAGAGCCAATGTGTTACTTTTGTTTGAGTAAATAAATACATAAATGAAGTGGATATCTTCTCACATATAAAATGATATTATCTGAAAGATAAATTAAAATAAAGTTTAATTATTAATTTATGGCATGAATTCTCACATATATATGCTTTCAATTTCGTATGGAACATTATAAAGGAGGTCCAAGGATTCCACTAAAACATTCATTCTCAGCTTTACTTCTCAATGGGTACATCAACAAATATCGTGGTGATAATTTTGAGTATAAGAAATTTAGTTAGAATCTTTAAAATTGAAAAGCAGTTATGTACAAGTTATTAATATTTTTCAAGAAAAAAATACAGCGCAGGAAGAGAGAAAAACAATGATGATGTGTTTGAAAAGCCACCTTATGGTTGGATTTGAATTTTTTTTTTTTGAGGAAGAAAACTATGGGATAAATATTCAAATGGAGGGACAAAAATGTATAAAACTTTTAAATCTAAAATTAGTAAAAGTAAATATTTTATTTAATTAATATTTAAACTAAAAAGACCTAAAATATTATTCTACTAAAAATTTTAGGAGGGGGCCTATCTCCTTTATACCCATCCCTGAGTCCACTTAATTTGATGTTATTAGATGTTCGAATTATACTTTTCGGTTCTCGAGAGAGATGTGATTTGATGTAATTAGTATATAATTACACTTTTCATTTTTTATTATCATTAGGGTTTTATAATAAATAACATGTTTTGTATATACACTTCTTTTCCTTATATATATACATGAAGTTTATTTAAATAATTATATATCCTTACACCATCGACTTATAATTTATTACTATTATTGATACAAGTTAGAGTTTTATAATATATATATATATATATATATTATATACATTTATAACACCTTTTTTCGACCCTAGAAATTTTATTATCGAAAGTACTTAAATACTTTAAAATGTTTTTAGGGTTTAAGTTTAAATTTTTATAATAATTAATACCCCATTATTTAAAATGTAAACTTATATACTTGTATAATTACAAATTGTATGACCAAATATGATATGAAAAATTAAGATTTAATTACATTATGCTTGCCAAAGACGTCTAGATATTTAATTCATGTAATTACTAAAGTAGTGATTATATTTTTATGCAATTACATTGTGTTATACAAACGCACTTTTGAGTCTCATATACCAATTTAATACGAACTAATAACTTTAATTAAGGAAGGTAGATCGACAATAATCACTTTTTAGTTGGTCTATCCGAAATATAGGCAGCACCAATTTAATTAGCTTTTTCGCTTTCTTTATTTTGCATCATTATTATTTAATACATATTCATAAGTATGATACTGGAATATTTGTTGATGTATTTGTACATTTGGATGATTAATCTATTAGAAGATATCAAATCAAAGTATATCAGATACGGTCTCATCCACTTGTTAACATTTAACACCTCTTGTTTTTAGAACCCAACAAGTGTCCCAGTAGAAAAGCGAATGATGTTTATCTTAAGAGATACGAGTTTAAATCGCTCTGTCTAATGTACATTGTCAAAGGGTTAAGAATATGTATAAACAGATACTACATTATAATCACCTTTAGACCATTCAAAAAAAAATCCACCTCTTGTTTCTCACAAAATCTTCTGCCTTCAAACTAGGAAAAGTATAATTCTTGGCTACTAAGCCTAAAATTTAGAACTCGATTTGAATTCTAGTAATAATCCTCTAATGACAGTATTAATCTTTTCGAGTTTTGAAATTTGTTAATTAAATTGCGTCTCTCTCGAGTTTTAGATTAAATATTTTTTAAGTTTGTGTTAATTTTGAAACTAGACAACTCTATTTCTCCCATTGTCTAATTCTAATTCCGGCCCTGTTCCCGATAACGTGCCCTTGGCATTATCATCTAAAACATGATGACTACTCACTTGGACATGATATAATGCTGTGAGCAAGAAGTTGTTTGGTGAAAAACAAATACCCAACAAGGCAAACAGAATAAACAAGCAAAATCCTTTGTGATTGATTAATTGGAAATATCTTTTCCGATAGCATAATTTTATTCGAAGTCATTGTCAAGATTAATAAAACAAAAGATTTTTCTACTGTTTGATGATTCCAAATTTGTGCTTCATATGGAAGATTGCCCTTTCCATTTGAAAAAAAAAACAGTTGTGTTATTTAATTAGTTAAAAGTAAGATTTTCAACACCATGTGGTCGTCCCTGATAGTTTCTTGGATTCTTTTTCAATTAATTAGAAGAATCGAGTTTAGTTCAGTTTGTTTAGGGGGTGTATATGTTTGATTTGATTCGATTTGGTAAATTATTTTTACAATTCATTGATTTTTCGGTTCGATTCATCTCAGTTTTTATATTTTATATTTTTCATATTAACTTTGAGTCTTGAGATTTAGTACATTATTTTGATAAAATAGTATTATTTTATAAATTTTAAACATTATTTCATAAATTTTTAACATCCTTTTCATAAATGTTTCTTAACAAATCATTTTTACAAGTAAATAAAAAATAACTAAAATTCATATATTATTAATCATTTCACTATTTTTAAGTGTAAAATATAAATTTTACCTTATAAAATAATTAAAATTAATTATAAATTAAATAAAAAATTAAATTTGGTTCAATTCAAGTAACTACGATTTTTAAACTTATGAACCCATCAATCATCAAAACTCTATGGAAGTTGGTAGACTTTTGAATGCAATGTTTGTGTGCTAGAAGTGAGAACTCAACCAACAAGTTGGGTGTATTGGTAAGACAAATTACATTCCTAAAGAGAAGACGCGAGACGACATTGTTAGGAAGGACAATCTCGCACCCCAAACATTGACCGTAAGACAAACATGCATATTATCAAAGAATGAGAACTCAAAATCAAGTTACTCATACACATTAATTAGAGAGAAACAAGATTGTACAACTTATTTTCAAAAGCAAGTCAATAAACAAAGTACATATCACAGACAACTTAACCTAACGACCGTAATCTTACACAAAGCATAGCTTATTTTCAAGCTGCTAAAAATACAGGCGTGTTACTAACCCGGCCAAGGAGTTCTACAGATCTACTAGAATTTTTTTACATAAATCAACAAAGAAGCTAATTAATCTATAGTGAATTCTAAGCCCCTATACTGTTTAGTTTAGTACCCAGCCGCATCATTGCTGCGTAGGACCTAGGGAAACCTGACAAACATACCATCTTTCATGGTTTTGGGTGGCCTGGATTTGCTGATAGCTGCCGGTAACAGGCTGTTGAACGACAGTTACAGCTTGAGGTCCATGATAAACGTATTGGTTCGATACCGGCTTCTGATATTGGTAGTAATCTAGGCTTCTTGGAATCGGAGCTCGCCGGTGAGCCTTCTCGGCCAGTTTCCGGCCGTATAGCTCGTCTATCAAGGGAAACCCTTCTGAGGCAACCTTCTTAAGATGATCTATAGAACATGCCATTGTTTTGTAGTATACAAGAAGTAAGTAAATTTTTTTTCTTGCATGAATGGGTAGAGGGGCATGGCACTATATATAATATAGGAAGTTTAGGATAGGGGAGACCCTCTAACCTCAATTTTCAAGGGTCCATATCATAATCAAAAAGGAAAGATTTAAGGGAATTTCTTAGGGATTAAAAACAAAGAGAAAAGAGGGAGAAGTGGGGTTTCCTATTTATTCCTCCAACTTTTTGTGATTCCAAATTCTTGATTAGCATGAACTATAATGAACTTGAAATGCTAAGCCATTTGGAAATTCCACAAAGCGACATGAGCCAACGAAAAATTATTAGATGGACCCGGCTCACCACATTATTCGTAGTTTCAGCCAATAAGATTCATCTATTTTTTAAGGTGAATTTTTACATCTTTCCTATATGTCAATAAAAAAATATAATTATTTTAAAATTAAAATGAGGTGAATGGACCTTATTGGCTCGGACTACAAATAATGTGGTTAGTCAAGCTCATCTAATAATTTCTTATGATACAAGTGGCAAAAAAATAGATGTGGGATTTCCCTATGCATACTTATCCATGGGAATTGGAGAACAAAGCTGAAAGAAAAGTAAGATTTATGTTGCTTTCAAATTATTATTTGTATTAATTTAACGTATAATGAGATTCTCTTTCGAAAATCTAGCATTTCTATACACTTTATCCCTCTAGTCCCAGCGGCATCTCTTCCGTTTTTTGTTTTCCAAAGGGATTTTATGAATTCCAAGAATATAATTTGATCAATAAAGGGTACTTGGACTAATCAAGATAATAATTAGAAGTAGAAGTCTCAGAAATTGTCAGTTGTTTCAATCCTCTTCTCAACATTATTTTCTACATAAAATTGATATAATGTTTATATTATTTAAACCCCTCCCACTCAAAATAAAAAAGACATTAATATTCGATTCTATATCATCATATCTATTGTACTTGTAACATGCCAATTGAGCTAATTTTAATCAATACGAAGATGTTTGTGAAGGTGATTAGCGTATTATGGGTAATTCTTATTTATTGAAATATTCAATGTTAGGTAATAAAAAGTAGTGATTATTTTGATTTTGGATAGATTTTTGAAAGAGTGGCCCAAAAAGATTGATAGAGCGAAAAGATTTTGGAAATATTTGAAAAATATATAATTAAAAGATGATAAATATCCTATACACTGGCGGTGAAAACTGAAAATTTTCACAAGTGCCTTAGTTTTAGGGTTTAGGGAGTTAGTTTAGGGTATAGCATTTAGGGGTTTAGGTGTAGAGGTTTAGAATTTAGGGATAGTTGTTTCAATTTAAGGTTTAGGGTTATAATTTAGGGTTTATATGTTTAAACTTAAATCCTCACCATATTACCCTAAAAACTAAACCTTAACCTATAAACCCTAAATTATAACCCTAAACCTTAAATTGAAACAACTATCCCTAAATTCTAAACCCCTACACCTAAACCCCTAAACCATATACCCTAAACTAACTCCCTAAACCCTAAAACTAAGGCGTTTGTAGAAACTTTCGGTTTCCACCGCCAGTGTATAAGATATTAATCCTTAAAAGATTCAATTCCATTGGTAAAATTCAAAATTTTCATTTAATAAATTTGATAAAATAGGATAAATTACGTAAATTATCATTGGACTTTATTCTCAAATCTATTTTGGTCACTGAAATTTCAAAATGTTCAATTTACTCACTCAAGTTTAGACAATGAACGTTTTTGGTCACTTTTTCGTTAATTTTTTGACGACGTCCATTTACTGGCGAATACAGGGACTTCTCCAAGATACGAACGATTGAAAACATCATCGGAACGAGAGAAGTAACATACTAAGAAATGAGTTCCATCCGATGACGGAGGAGGAAGATCGACGAGAGAAAAAACATAAAATTTTTGGCCAATTCGTGAACTTTGGAGCACTTTCCGGAAAAATGGAGGTCAAATTCAGACTTACGGGGTTCGAAACTAAGTGAGTGATGAAATTTGAGACTGAACGGCCACCATCTACAATCGATTAAGGTTTAAGAGTGACAAAAAAGTTCAATGTCTAAACTTTTATGACAAAAAACATTTAGTGTCTAAACTTCTGTGAGTAAATTGAACGTTTAAAAACTTCAATGACCAAAATATATTTAAGAGTAAAGTTCAATGATAATTTACTTAATTTACCCTAAAAAAATATTTTATATATACATTTCTACTATTCCTAATATCTATCTAAAATTTACATCTAACGCATCATAATAAAAGGGTCAATAAATTTTCATCCAACCTAAATGTTAGGTATCACCCTAAGGTTACTAAGGTAATCCTCCTATTCTTCCCAACAAAATGGCCCCTTCACCTAAGGAAAGGGCACTACAAAAAAGTTTACATTTCTGATGGTTTTAAAACCGTCACTATAAGCTTAAAATTTGTTTGTATAGACGAACTATATACAGAGCCGTCTTCGGGCATGGGCGAGAGCGGCGCTCGTCTAGGGCCCAATTTATTTTTATAATATTAATATTATAGTCTAATTTTTTAATACATGTTTAGAGTATGCTCTTAAATTTTATTTTTTTAATATTTGTTATTAGAGTCTAATTTTTAAAATAATTGTTATTAGGGGCTCAATTTGTAACACTTGTTATTAGGGGCTCAATTTTTCTCACAATATTTGTTATTAGAGTTTTACTTTTAAAATTCAAAATTTCTAATATTTGTTATTAGGTACTCAATTTTTTTCTCAATGTTTGTTATTAGGGTCTTTTTTTTAACATACTCAATTTTTGTAAAACCCTAAACTAGGTAAAGAGGATCCGACTTCATCCAAAGTGTCACAAGTCACAACGGATCATTAAGCGACTAATAATTTTTTTGAATAATTAAACCATTTAAAACAAGTATTAAAACACAAAACATCTTAATTGAAAAATAGCCACGGTTTTTTTATAAAAGATGGAACTCCAAATTTCATTCGTAAATACGAATACAAAATACTCAAATTATACGTATTGAGTTATTGACACAAATAAATACAAGGAACCAAGTTCTACATGCCCACTTATGAAATAGAATAGTCATGTTCGAAGCCGCATGGCGGCATGGGGGGCTGCCAGGGGCCATGCACCGTGGTTCACCTTACGGTCCAAATTATATTATATTATATTTGTATTGTTATTATAGGATGTGTGTTGTCTTGGTGGTGATGTGTATAAGAAATTAAGTTTGTTTTACTCGAAGTTAGTGAATCGAATCTGATTGATGACATTTTCAGTCTTTTATTCTTTTTAGGCTTAGGTATAAAAAACCCTTGAACTTTTAAAAAAATCAATTAAGCAACTGAACTTTTTTTCCACCCAATTAAGCTCTTGAACCAAGAAATTAAATTAATTAAGCCCTTTGACCATTAAATCTTGACAATTTTCTCTTTAGATATTACTGACACATGATACAATACAGTTCTATCATGTTGCATTTATAGATTTCTTTAAAAAATATTATTTTATATTTATAAATTTTTAATATGTCAAGTCGAGACACTATGACACAACGCATTGCACCAACATATCCAAAATAACTATCAAGATTTAATGGTCAAAATTGAGTCAAGGGCTTAATCTATTCAATTCTTAGTTTAAGGGCCTAATTGAGTGCAAAAAAATTTAGGGACTTAATTGACTTTTTGTTAAAAGTTCAAGGACTTTTTAGACCCTTGAGCTTTTTTTCTCGGCCCCTTTAACTTTTAATTTCTGGCTTCACCCCTGAGAACACTACTCTTGTAAACCAACAACTGGAACTCCTACAAATGACGTCGATGGCATAACAGATGCTAAAACTTATTAACATGCGATTGAAAGTCGAAGGTTGAGCTTAGAAAGCTCAGTAATACACAATTACCATATCGAGCTAAATAAATAATAAGTATAAATGTTGAGCATAAATATGACATGGCATTTCATGGCATAACCAGACTATGTATAATTCAAGTAACACTTGGATAAAAGCATTTACAAGATCGTAATTAAACACATATGCATAAATTAAACAAAATACTCAATCAAGTCATTCAATTCAAGTTGAAACAACCCAAAACAATCTTCTTCAAGGTCCTTTAAATTTTCTTGTTGTTTTTATTCTTCTTAGATGGTTCCCCAACTTCCTTAGTAGCTTGAAACAACCAAAATGAAATCAAATGTAGCTTAGATCAAGTGAATGTCATGATGAACTTAAGAGATGAAACTCTAGACAAAGCTCATCTATTGTTGACAAAAGCTTAAGAAAACTACACTTTAATCAAAACCCTTTTTAACCCTCAAGTAAATCGAGTCGAGTCGAGTAAAAAAAATTTGAGTTATTCGAGTTGACACGTCATATTTTACAACTCAAATTTTATTTAAAATTTTTTCGATTCGAGTCGAGTTTATGAAATTGAGTCGAGTTCAAGTCGAGTTTTCGAGCTCCTATACAAATTTAATTGTAATTATTTATCATGTTATAGTACAATTTGATTCCAATTTAAACGACTTTCTCTAATCATATAAGATATGCATACATATTTCTTCATATGTAGCATATATTTCTTCATATTTTTTATATCGGTATATATATATACCAGGAAAAATTGAGGGGCTCGACTAGAACTTAAAAATCAATCCACTAATTACTAAAAATTTCAAGTTATTCGAATTTCCATTTTCCAACTCAAACGTTATTTAAATTTTTTTAGCCGAGTTGAGTTTATGCAATTTCAAGTCGAGTCGAGTGGAGAAATTTAATATTTTCGAGTCGAGTTTTGTTCAACCCTACCCCCAAGACTTGATTGCTTCAGCTCAAGGGATGGCTAACTCAAATGAAGATAAAGGCACAATGAAGAGGAAAATAGTAAGGTTTGTGTTAGTATTTCTCAAGAGCATTTACTTACACTAAGAAAAGTGAAAGAACAAGAATTAAAGAAGATAGTAGAAAGGTGTGAGGAAGAAGGCGTGAGAGAATGAAAGAAAAAGAATAGGTCTGCAGAAACTTGAATTTCCTCCCTCCCTTGACTTCAAGAAATTCCGTTGATGGGGGAAATAAAATCAAATTTTGTGGGATGTGGGGTTTATTACAAGCAAGGTCCTTCAAATATCAAGGTTTAATAAGTGTGGCCTAATCCATCACCTTTTGGGCCAACAACCAACCCAACAAGAGCCCAAGACAATAAAACCCAACAAATCTATCCTTAATAAATTAAAAATAATAAGGGTAAACTTCACCGAAGGTCCCTTATGTTTAGTGTGTGTTCTATTTTGGTCACCCAATTTGAAAACAAGTTATTCTGGTCACTTACGTTTTCGACCGTTACTGTTTTGGTCACCCGAGCGTTAGACTCCATTAGCACCTGTTAATACGATGATGTGGCACGTTAATAAAAAAAAGTAAATTTCTAATTTAACCCCTAAACTTTTAAAACTTTATTTAACACAATTTTCTCCAAAACTTCACCCTAAAATTTTGACCCAAAATTTATATTTCGGATATCTCTTTTCGATGTTCAAATATTGTCGAGGAGGTGGAAGAACAGTGTTAGGACTCAGATCTAATGTGCAGTTCTTCTCCAGGTCCGAATCCATCTCTAGTCCCATTGATTCATTTACAGTCCTGTAAGAAATGACAGTCATATAAACACAGATTCGACCACATTTAAACTAGCGGAAATCAACATCGTCACCAATTCGCAGATTAATTTCCCAAAAGCAATAAATCCCGGAGTATGATTAATTCGCATATGCTCGACTACATAAACAATTTTAGTTAAAGATTACTACTGAAAATAGAAAGATTAATCCATAATATTAATGGTCTAATGCCATTTGACCATATCCTGTAAACAACCAAAAGAGAAAAACAAAATGTTGTCCCATTACAAAAGGAAATAAAAACACACAAAAATCACTAATATTGAGGGCTTAAATAAGAACTTAATAATCAAGCAAATACATTCTCAACAAAAAAGTAAAATCTCAGCTTATAATTCAAATACAAGGAAAGAATGATTTTAGAAATAATCTTGATTCGGTAAAGCTTAGAACTTTAAGGTTAAAAAAATTGGGTTTGATCTCAAAAAGTAAAACTAGAACACTTGAACAAACAAAGCAACAAGGAATCTCTTGATCTTCATAAACACACAGGAGAAATAATGAAAGCGACAAGGATAAAGGCTATATACAATTATTAAAAAAAACAGAAACTTTATTTCACTTGCATTTCAAGCCAACGAAAAGTGGAACCAAATTTGTAGAGAAAATGGGCATAGTGGCCTACCCCCCATTGTAGATCTTAGAGCGTTAAACTTCATTTATATTTTGGGTCAAAATTTTAGGGTGAAGCTTTGGAAAAGATGATATTAAATAAAGTTTTAAAAATTTAGGGATTAAATTAGAAATTTATCTTTTTTATTAATGTGCCATGTCATCGTATTAACAGGTGCTAATGGACTCTAACGCTCAAGTGACCAAAATAGTAACGATCGAAAATGTAAGTGACCAAAATAACTTTTTTTTTTCAAATTGAGTGACTAAAATAGAACACGCACTAAACATAAGGAACCTTTGGTGAAGTTTACCCAAATAATAATAATCAAGACTCAAACTCGATACTCGAACTGAAAAACTAATATTTGAGTTTTAGGTCGTTACAATTTTTATCAATACTTGTTATTAGGGGTATACTCTTAAAATTTATTTTTTCCAAATATTTGTTATTAGGGTTCAAAATTTCCCCAACACTTACATTAGAGGTATAATGTTTTCAATAATTGTTGTTAAGGCCCTAATACTTTAATACTTGTTATTAGAGGTCTACTCTTAAAATTCATTTTTCCAATATTTGTAATTAGGAGTTCAATTTTTCCCCAACACTTTTTATTAGGGGCTAATTTTTTCTAATATTTGTTAGGCATATACTTTTAAATTTCTAATTATTTTCCAATACTTGTTCTTAGAAATCTATTTTTTTCTAATAATTTTTATTAGAGGCCCAATTTTTTTCTCAATATTTGTTATTTGAGATCTACTCTTAAAATTCAATTGTTTTGATAATTTTTATTAAGAGCCCAATTTTTTCTCAATACTTATTATCAGGAACATGCTTTTTTTTAAATACTTATTATTAGAGACATTTTTATAATACTTGATATTAAATATCCACTTTTTAAATTTAATTTTTTAATACATATTGTTAAATACCTAATTTTTAAATTCGCCCTAAAGAAAACTAAAATCTCAAGAAGAGCTTTGCTTATATAATGGAATACCTGACAAAATGAAGTCAGTATAAAGGTTTGACGGTAGCAGTTATTATTGTCAATATACACCTGGTCTATTGACAGAAACATCCGTCAATAAAAGCACCTTCAACTATTGTTTAATCCACCATTTTTAACTAACTTTTGTCGACGGTTTTCAGCCGTCACTTGTGACAAACGCTGTATTTGGGTCTGATTGTAGTAGTTAGGACAATTAATTCGGTGTCTACATTAACGACAAATTGCGAACTTAATTATGTCATAATTAGGGGTGGCAACGGGGCGGATCGGGGACAGTTTTGCATTCCCCACTTCATCCCCAACACTTGCGGGTACGGTTTTGGGGAATTCCTATTAAACATTTCGGGGATTTTTTCATCCCCATACCCATCCCTTACGGATCCCCGCGGTTTTCGGTTAATCCCCATACCCAAAAAATATAAATTAATTTATAAAACAAATACTCAACATTAAATCTCCAAAATTACAAACATAAAAGATAAATTTAGTTTTATCAAACAACAAACACATAATTTCAAAACTATAAAACATGACTTAAATATTAACCGTTTGAAACATGACATCTTGAACTACCTTTAAAAGAAAATATGCGATTAATAATATATAGTTTCAAATAATGGTATGTTTGTTCTAAAACAAACTAGATTTGATAATTTTTCCAATCATATAAATTACTTCTTCTAATTTTATTCGTACGATTTATGGTAAATTTCCGAAGTCACTGTTATTGTTGTTTTTAGAAACAATATGTTGTATTTTTTTCTAACATTTGCTCACTCAAAAATTAATAATTTCTAATATGTAACTCGAAATCACTGTTTGTTTTAAACAAATCTAGACTTTCGTGTGATTATATAAATATAACGCTCACTCCCTAATTTAACTTGTAGAATTTTTGGTGAATTTTCAAAGTCATTACTAAAACTTTTTTAAGAAATATGCTGCCAAATTTTTATGATCTTTCAACATTCAAATATTCATATAATTTAGAATACATATCTAAATCAATCACCATGTATTTTAATCAAAACTATACTAAATCATGTTTACAACAATGCATAGATAACATTCTAATTATTTGTATAGAATTTACAAAGAATTTTCAAACTTACTCTAGCCGGCCATGCTCCGGTGAGAATAGATTTTTGATGAAACATAGGTAAATTACCCTTATGGCCATCAAACTTCGTAAAATATCAGGATCCCTACGGATATTTTTGGGGATTTTTGCGGATATTTTTGGGGATCCCCACGGTGATTTATATGGGTACGGTTCGGTTATCCCCACGGTTCGGATATAGCAATCCCCGTCCCCATCCCCATTTGAGCTCCAGTTATAAAACTTCCCCCATCCCCGTCCCCATGGGTAAGAATTTTGGTTATTCCCCATACCCATCGGTTCGGATCCCCACGGTTTTCGATTATTCCCCACCCGATTGCCACCCCTAGTCATAATTAGAAATCTAACTCAATTAAAATTTGATATATTGAATGTGTATAATTTTATGTATAATCACTAAATGAAATGATGATATGTCATCATAAAACTTTTAAAATTAAAATCATTTAAATTTAATATTGCTAATATATCGTTATATAATTCATTGTTGGTGCATAGAAATATGCATCGTCTAACATATAAAATATTCAACCATACATAAAACAAAATACATTGAACACGTATAATTTTATGATTCATCAATGAAGCAGATGATAACGTGCCATCATAAAATTTTAAAATTAAATTTTTTATATTCGTTCTTGATAAAATATACTTATCTAATTAATTGTTGATGTATAGAATATCACATCGTCGATACATCAAATATTCAACCATATATAAACGAAATACAAGTTAAACTTAAAGCATAAGCTTAATACTTTACAAGCAAACTCTCATCTCTTGTATGCTACAAGGTCTTACATACATACAAACACTTGTCTTAGCAGGTCTAACTTCTAACTTGTATAACATAAAAAGCAAGAGAAAAGAGAGGGCCAAGGCAACGAAGTTAATCGTAATTATAACCCCAACGAGAAGGTTTAGTTTCGTAATCCTTAAATAGTATCCCACCATAATTTTCAGCTGCCTGCCTGCTGCTAATGCTAATGACCCCCCCTTCTTGCTTAGGAGTTTGGGGTACAGCACTACACCAAGTTTGATATATAGCGGCGTTTTTCGCGGCGTTTTTAGGTCAAACGCCGCTAGTTTTATACATATCGCGGCGTTTATGGAGAAAACACCACTAAATAACAAACTTCGCGGCGTTTTTGGATCAAACGCCGCTAATTTTATACCTATAGCGGCGTTTTTAATATAAACGCTGCAATATACTAATGAAGGGAGTGATTTAGTGGCGCTATTTTGTTAAACGCCGCAAATGTTAGTCCTTTAATAGCGTTTTGTTTAACAAACGCCGTAATATTTTCTTTGCCTATTACTCTTCCTTCCTTACACACGATCTCCCAATACCAAATATCAAATCCCTAAATTTTTGTTTCTCTCTCACCACTCTCTCGTCGTCGGGAACCAGGATAGCAAACTGCGACTAGAAACTTCTGAATTGATAGAGAGAGGGGAGAAAGCTGGTGGGAGAAACATAAGCACAAAATCGATAGGGCGGGGGACCATTCCCACCATCGGCGAGAGGTAGTCCTCTCTATTTCTATATCCCTAAATATTTGAAATTCTAGGGTTTCAAAGCATTTAATCTACGTACTTTTTATTTGGGAATCTCGAATCTGTGATTGATGCATAGGGATTCTAGGGTTTCAAATCTGAATTTGTGTTTGTTTCTTTGGTAAAACTGTAGTGGGCAGAAATCATTCACATGGGCAGATCTTCCTTCAAAATTCCTGATAAAATATGTACAATTTCCTGTGAGTAGCTGTTGTTTTTCTTCTCTATTGGCTTTGCAGGTTCTTCCGGCAATATATTGCGGTCAGGAATTCGGGAATGGAGGGATACCTAATTTTTCATTTCCTAATAATATGTTTTACAGGGGAATTTCTCGTAATGGATCTCCTCCTTGGAGACCTGATGATAAAGATGGCCATTATGTTTTTACAGTTGGAGAAAGCCTAACTCCTCGATGTAATTTTGCCTCTTGTTGCAAATTTAACTATAGTATATTTTTGTGGATTTGATAATATCTGCATGCTTGTATCGTTTTTGGACAGTAAATATTAAACTATCATGAATATCTTTGAATGAGATTATGTACTCATCTTTGCTAAACACCTTGAGTACTATTGCATCTTTTCCCATTTATGACATATTCCAATTGTTCACTTATATTCGTTTATTCTTCATGTTTGCAGATAGGATTCTCAGTAAAATGGGTGAAGGTTAGTATTTTTGTTGTCAATCCGGAAAGCAGTTTCCATTCGTTTAGCATTTAAAAATTCTAATCCATTTAGATATTTTGGATTGTTGCTTAACATAGATTATGGTTTATGGATTGTGTATATGCAGGAACATTTGGACAAGTTCTGGAATGTTTTGACAATGAAAAACAAGAAGTTGTGGCCATTAAAATTGTTCGCTCCATAAATAAGTATTGTGACGCTGCCATGATTGAAATTGATGTTCTTCAAAGACTTGCTAGGCATGACATCGGTGGTGCTCGGTAAGGATGTCCTTGTCCTTTCTGTTTTCTTATTCATTGCAGAAATTGAAGTGAATATGGTATAAGTGATTTCATTCCTTGCAGTTGTGTGCAAATACGGAATTGGTTTGACTATCGTAATCATATTTGTATTGTAAGTATTTATTGGTATTTGTTATTTGATTAATTTGATGGGGGCAATGCAAGCTCTTTCATTCCTAAATATTCTGTGAGTTAAAAAACTTGCGGATGAATTGAAATGGTTTCAACAGGTATTTGAGAGGCTTGGACCTAGCTTATACGATTTTCTCCGCAAAAACAGCTACCGTTCATTTCCCATTGATCTTGTTCGGGAGCTTGGCAGACAAGTTTTGGAGTCTGTTGCATGTGTGTACTGTGGATAATTCTTGCACAAGTTTTGGAGTCTGTTGCATGTGTGTACTGTGGATAATTCTTGCACGGAAGTGGAAGATGTTATCTCAATGAGGTTAACAATTCTGCATTTCTTTTGTATCTACTCTTCTCATATGCTATTTGTTTTGAACCTAATTTTCCTTCTTCATTTCCCTTATCGTTAAACGCCTTGTTAATTTTGCCTTTTCCGTTAATTGTTCAAATGAGTGAAAGAAGATTATTAGTTGTTGATAACTGGTTGAGTGTATATAATTGCCCTTGTATTACAAACCAAGTAACCAACTGTTGCCAAGTTTTCAACTGATTGCTTTTTTTTTTGTTCAACTGTAGTTTTAATAGTGGACAACTGGACTTATCTTGTAGTTAGGAGTTCGGAACTTAGGAATTGACTATGTTGAAATTTGAGCAGAACTCTAAGGCATTTGCTATGTTGTCAATTAAGGCCAGTGAAGTTGTGAACAACATAGTTTTTTTTATTCAACCGAAAGTCCGAAACCAACACGGCCATAAAATTTTGTGTTTTTAAGTAAGTTTAAGCTATAGTTTGTCGTTCACTAGGGTTGTTAAGATCTTGTGACTACTTCATTCTTCAACTTTTAGACATATCCGGCTTTCTGAATGCCTATTAATCATTATACTCGTCTTCTTTAACAGGCAGTTGATATAAAAGTTCTTGGGGGCACTCAACAGAGATGATCTGAAGAAAATTTGTGGTGATAATTATCCTGAATTATGTAAGGAACCATGTTGATTTTCTTTGTATTTGTATGTAAGGAACCATGTTGATTTTCTTTGTATTTGTATGTAAGGAACCATGTTGTACTCCCTTCATTTTTTGATGTTCAAATAAATTGGTGCGACATTTGTTAATTTAACAGCACTAATCGATTATTATATAATAAAATTATTATTTTTATTTGAGTTTTTTTTTCAAAGCATGGTGTTATTCGCGGCGTTTGTATTCACAAACGCCACTATAGAACAATTTTCGCGGCGTTTGTAATACAAACGCCACTATAGAACAATTTTTCGCGGCGTTTGTAAGTACAAACGCCACTAAAGAACAGTTTTTCGCGGCGTTTGTTTTTACAAACGCCACTATAGAACAATTTTTCGCGGCGTTTTTAAATACAAACGCCACTAAAGAACATTGACTGTTGCGGCGTTTGTATATACAAACGCCGCGATAGATCAAAACCTTTAGCGGCGTTTATGCGATATAAACGCCGCTACTTATTGCGACGCTACTTCTTGCGGCGTTTTTGGCGGCGTTTTTCTTAACGCCGGGAGTGTTTTTAGCGGCGCTAAAAAACGCCGCTATAGGGTTATAAAAACGCCGCGAAAAGCCTGTTTTGCTGTAGTGCAGGAACCAAATACCACGTTTCATGGCACTGTTTAGGGGGCGAACGAGAAAGCTCATCAGGTTCTCGACACCAATATTGGTTTGGGACAGGCTTCTGATGACGGCGACTTTGCGACGACCCTCGGCCGAAGCGTTCCTCTATAATGGCGAAGCCATCTAGTGCGACCTTTTGAAGATGATCAACTTGATTGTATGCCATGAATTAACTGGTAAGCGTGACCACTGAAATTGCTTGCTTGTTTTGCTAAGGAAATGGTTAAGGGGTCCCAATATATAGGGGAAAGTGGGGTTTGAAAGTGGAAGTTTGCTTGCAATTTCGGATAGGTCCAGCATATCTTAACTACTAAAATGTATGGAAAAAAGAATATTTCCTTGCCAGAAAAGAAATGAAAAAGGAGGCCGGTGAGTTTCCTATATCCCAATTTTTACTTTTTTGATTCCATTATTCTTGATTAACATGCATATTATTTCAGTGATGGAAAATATCCTAACCATTTATAATGCCCGTATCCGTCTCTATTGTCGGGGACGTTCTAGGCTAGGCTAAGGAATTTATAGCGAGATTAGAAAAATGAAAAATTTATAAAGAAAAACAGAAAGATTACGGGAAAATTAGGTTGATATGAATATGTAAAATAGTTATAGAAAAATTAAAGTAGTTATTGATAGGGGTTTGCATTCGGTCGGTTCGGTTAACCGATTAAATCAAACTATCAAAGTCCATTAACCAATTTTTCCTTTTAATTGTTAATCGAACTGAAATATTTTTGAAAGCTTTTAACCGAAAAAAGTTTGGTTAATTTAGTCGATTTTCGAATAAACCGAAATTTGTTATAATTTTTTGGGTAAATTACACAAATGGTCACTAAACTATACTAAAATGATATTTTTAGCCACTTAACTTTCAGAAGTTACAAAACAATCATTAAACTTATCAAATTATTAAAAAATGGTCATTGACTCATTGCACGTTATAAATTATTAATAGATTTTCAAAAATTTAATGTCCATTTTGTAATAATTCAATAAATTTAATAATCGTTTGTGCTAATTTGATAAAGTTTAATGACTATTTAAAAATATATCAAAAAAATTAATGATAGTTTTATAACTTTTAAACGTCCAGTGATAAAAAATAAATATATATGTAATATATAATATTTAAAATATAATAATTCTGGTTAATTAACTAATTTCAAATCAAATTAATTGATAACCGAAATTAAAAAAAAACTCTCAATCGTTCACTGTGTTAGTAATACAAAAGAAAGAATCCCACATTGACTGGGAAACTAACATGTGAAAGGTATCTATAGCCTTCATCTTCTCTTTGCTTGTTGAGTGATAGAGAACAAGGGCTAGCCTCACCCGCCGTTGCCACCGCCGTCTGTGCTCGTGCTAACATGCGTTCATGACACGTCCGTACGTGTTACTATCTTTTTGGAGAAAATTCGTAAAGAATGATCTACAATCATATTTTAATCTGAATATAGAGATTGTACCTGAACAGAATTACAACTTAATTAAGCTGTTTAATTCTGCCAGTTACGAGATAATTACAACTTTAAAACAATTATAACTGAGGTATAACAAATGTCCTTCATTTTTAGCCTATAAATAGCATACTTTGCATGCTTCATAATCATCCAATTCCAGAAACAATATTACATACACACTCTCACAGCTTTCTTCCTGTTTTCCACCATTTTCCACTTTGAGTTCGGGTGTACGAGCTTCGAAGAGACCGTGTTAACCTCAGGGGACGTGTTCGCCCGTAGCAACGATTACACACATCGGGGCAAACTCGTTTCTAAGGCAGTGACAGCTTCCACGACACGGTTCAGCTTGTTCTTCTGTTTTTGTTTTTTCCAGTCAGTGCTGACGTCCTGTTTTGCAGCTTATATTTCCAACACACTGATCTTACCTAAAATTAACTGAAAAATATTTTGTCCTGTCAGTTAATTTGGTTAAAACCGAATAATACAAACCCCTAGCCATTGAAAAAGTTAAAATTTTATAATTTCCGTAGCTAAAAAAATCTTGGTGAAGTTTGTAATTGTTGTTTTTCTATTTTTAAAAAATAAATTTGTTTTTCATGTGCAGGACCCGAATATCCCCACTTTGGTTGAACTGTCAAAGCGAGGGGTATCAATTATTGAGTCATGCTTGTGTGTCTTTTTTGCCAGTGTAGTTTCACTTAGAGGTTATGGCAGGTGTGGAATGTACAATTGGTGATTCCTTTATTTTAATTTGGGAGTGCCAACCAATTAAAACTTCAAAGTTCAAACTTGAAGGCAGTGTAGTTTCACTTGGAGGTTATTCCAGTGTAGTTTCGATTGGAGGTTATGACAGTTCTAACACAAATATAAATTTAAAGTTAAAACACAAATATAAATTCAAATTTCAAACTTGAAGACAAACAAAACACAAATATAAATTTAAAATTCAAACTTGAAGGCAAACAAAACGAGACATAACCATGTAAACTTAAACATCCGACGAAAAAACCTTCCATTATCACTTGTCACCAGCATCATATTTTTCAATATCGTCTAACCATCCAAATCCTATATCATAAATTCATAAATTAATAGATATAAACAAGATTATAATAAAAAATAAATATAAATTTGATATTATCATTATCTCTTCTTGCTCGATTTAACCATCTTCATTAAAGTATACTTCACTTGAATTTGATTCTAAAATGACATAAATAAAAATAAAATATAATAAGAAATCATATGTAAACATTAGGTAAAAAAATAACAAAAACTACACATACGCATATTTATACCTTCTTCGGCCCATACCCAATTTTGAGAACATGCCAGTACTTCTATTGTTGATGGAAAGAGTCTATTACAATGTGCAGTCACTAATCTCACACCGATACTAAATGTAGACTCTGAAGCAACGGTAGAAGCTAATATAGTAAAAATATCTCTGGAAATATCTTTGAGTATAGGAAATTGTGGCCCATTTATCTTTCACAAATTTAATATATCAAACTCCGACGTGCTAGGAAGAAGCTCTAATTTCAAGTAACAATTCAAATCAGATTTCACTTGTAATTTTTTTTTGTTTCTTCCTTGATAGATAAGCTTCAAACTCACCTTCGTCTCCTAAAGTAAACGAAACACTAGATGGAGATGTAATGCTGGAAGATTGAGAATAATTCATTGAAGACGCCACTTTTTCTTCATACTCTGAGACCAAATCCCGACAAAGTTGTACAATTTTTTCAACTTCATATTTATCAACAACAACCCTAAAAATCTTCTCAAAGTAGTACTCCAATAGAGGTGTTTTGTACATTGGGTCTAAAAGTAGCAACACCCTTGATACCATTCACACTACTCCAATACTTCTCAAATTTCTCCAACACGCAGTTTGCCATTCTCGAAATAGTGTCATTAGTATGCATTTTCCATTCATTCAATGACACTATAATCTTGCAAATGCTCGGAAAGTAAAGATTAGCTGTTACATATTTTGTTCCTGAAAAGCATTCAGTGATATCATAAAACAACTTAAACTTTTCACAAATTTCCGTTGCAAAGACCCAATCATCTTTGGTTGGTAAGCTCTTGTACAAAGGATACTGATGTAATTGCACACAACGTGAAAAAATATCTTTATAGGGTAGAGCTGTCCGGGGTAGAGATGGGCACGGGTCGGGTATTCGGCCCACCCGAACTCGACCCAAAATTTTACACCCTCCACCCGACCCGACCCGGGTGAAAGAATATATCACACGATCCGACACGACCCGACCCCGACCCGGTTTTAAGTCTGGAAACTCGACCCGACCTGAATTAATTTTATTATTAAAATAATAAAAACAAAATAAATAAAAAACAATTCTAACAAAAATACAAAAGTTCAAACACAAAATAATTATAAGGGAAAATTACACCGGTGGTCCCCAAACTATTACCGTTTTCCTATTTTGGTCCCTAAACTATGTTTTTCGGTAAAATCGTCCCTTCTGTTACATAGTTCTCCTGTTTTGGTCCCCCGACGTTAAATAGCTAACGATTTTGCTGACGTGGTATTTTTTAAATATTTTTTAATCATTTCTCTCCCCTCTTAAAAAATGTCACGTTAGCAAAATCGTTAGCTATTTAAAGCCGGGGACCAAAACAGGAGAACTATGTAACAGAAGGGACGATTTTGCCGAAAAACATAGTTTGGGGACCAAAATAGGAAAATAGTAATAGTTTGGGGACCACCGGTGTAGTTTTCCCTAATTATAATTAGAAGCCCATAATTCAAAGTTCTAACACAAATATAAATTCAAAGTTCAAACACAAATATAAACTCAACGTTCAAACTTGAAGGCAAACAAAACACAAATATAAATTCAAAGCTCAAACTTGAAGGCAAACAAAACTAGACATAATCATGTAAACATAAACATCCGATGAAAAGAACTTCCATTGTCACTTGTCATCAGCCTCATATTCTTCAATATCGTCTAACCATCCATATCCTATATCATAAATTTAATAATTCAATAGATATAAACAAGATTGTAATAAAAAATAAATATAAATTTGATATTATCATTATCTTTTCTGGCTCGATTTCACCATATTCATTAAAGTATGCTTCACTTGAATTTGATTCTAAAATGACACATATAAAAATAAAATATAATAAGAAATCATATTTAAACATTAGGTAAAAAAAATAACAAAGACTACACATACACATATTTATACCTTCTTCGGCCCATAACCAATTTCGAGAACATGTCAGTGCTTCTACCGTTGATGGAAGAAGTCTATTACAATGTGCAGTCACTAATCTCCCTCCGGTACTAAATGTAGACTCTTAAGCAACATTAGAAACCAATATAGCAAAAATATCTCTAGCAATATCTTTGAGTATAGAAAATTGTGGCCCATTTATCTTCCACCAATTCAATATATCAAACTCCAGCGTGCTAGAAAGAAGCTCTAATTCCAAATAACGATCCAACTCAGATTCACTTGTAATTTCTTTTGTTTCTTCCTTGATAGATAAGCTTCAAACTCACCTTGGTCTCCCAAAGTAACAGGAACACTAGATGGAGATGTAATGCTGGAAGATTGAGAATAATTCATTGAAGACGCTACTTTTTCTTCATACTCTGAGACCAAATCCCGAGAAAGTTGCACAATTTTTTCAACTTCATATTCAGCAACAACAACCCTAAAAATCTTCTCATAAAAGTACTTCAATAGAGGTGTTTTGTACCTTAGATCTAAAAGTGTAGCAACACCCATGATACTATTCACACTATTCCAATACTTCTCAAATTTCTCCAACATGCAGTTCGCCATGCTCGAAATAGTGTCATTAGTATGCATTTTCCATTCATTCAATGGAACTTTAATCTTGCAAATACTCGGAAAGTAAAGATTAGCTGTTGCATATTTCGTTCCTCAATAGCCTTCAGTGATATCATAAAACAGCTTAAACTTTTCACAAATTTTCATTGCAAAGACCAAATCATCTTTGGTTGGTAAGCTCTTGTACAAAGGATCCTGTTGTAATTGCACACAATGTGAAAAAGCATCCTTATAAGGTACAACTGTTCGGAGTAGAGATGGGCACGAGTCGGGCAGGGTCGGGTTTCCGGCCCACACAAACCTGACCCGAAATTTTACAACCTCCACCCGCCACCTGACCCGACCTGGGTGAAAGAATATATCACCCGAACCGAACCCGACCCGAATTAATTTTATTATTAAAAATAATAAAAACAAAATAAATAAAAAACAATTATAACAAAAATACAAAAGTTCAAACACAAAATAATTATAATTAGAAGTCCATAATTCAAATTTCTAACACAAATATAAATTCAAAGTTCAAACACAAAAAGAATTTCAAAGTTCAAACTTGAAGGCAAACAAAACACAAATATAAATTCAAAGTTCAAACTTGAAGGCAAATAAAACTAGACATAATCATGTAAACATAAACATCCGATGAATAAAACTTCCATTGTCACATGTCATCGGCCTCATATTCTTTAATATTGTCTAACCATGTGTTGAGTGTGTAAAAATTCTATTATTTACACCCTTTTTAACCAATATTTCTGCTGCATTCAAGCACCATTTCATTGCATTTAGGTCAGTTTACAGCAAAACATCACAAATATATAAAAGGCACAAATTCTATTAAAAATGGTTGTTTTTGGCAGGTTTCCGCCGTCGCAGACGGTGAAGGCAGGCGCGGGGCAGAGAAGCAGAAGAGCTGAACTGGACAAGCAGACGAAGAGGACGATGCTGCCATGGAGCTGCCGTGACAGCATCCAGGGCAGCAGTCGTGATAGCACCCAGGGCAGCAGCCGCGACAGCACCCAGGGCAGCAGCCGTGACAGCACCCAGGGCATCAATCGTGGCAGGCGCTAGGCAGCGATGCAGAAGATCTGGAATGAGCAGTCAAGGAAGACGTTGCTGCCATGGTGCTGCCGTGACAGCATGGTGACAGCAGTTTTGCGGAGAGAAAAAGCAAAGTGGACCTCGATAGATAGAGAAAATTCTGCTCGTCTGTCGTGTGAAAACCAAATATTTTTCCAAGCCCCGGATCAAAAGATATGTCAAGCCAAAGTTCAAGGAGAGAAAATCCCAAGAAACAAGGAGGACGGCTGAAAAGTAGGATCCTTGAAGATTAAGTCTTTATTAGATTCATACTTTTAATTAAAGTTGTAATCCTTGTTACCTTAGATAACTTGAGCCCAAAGCTTATATAAGGGCATGTATTTTAACCTAGGAGAGGATCCCCACATCATACCCCATAACCGATAACCTAAACCCCTCTGCCGTTTACCCGTCACCGACATGTTCTAAAACCCCCTAGGGCCACGGGTTGATTTGTAAAGTAGTTGCAAGGGTTGTTTTGTTTTAGGATTTTTCAGTTCAATAAAATAAACTTCAAGTTCTCTTATTTTGGTTATTAATATCTTGCAAGAGCATCGGGAGAGCATTGTGAGGTTATCCATTTACTTAGCATCGGGAGAGTTAAGTATACGAAAGAAATAAGAGCGCGTTCTCTAGTTTATAGTTGAACTATCTTGTGCCTAGGGATAGGGAAAGGTTAAGTGGCTAAAGAAGAATTCATACATATCGGTGTTCATCCTTCGATTCACGCCGGGAGGTATCATCAAGACGTGATCGTCGACAGACTTGGACCTAGGGATAGGCCAAGGCAGATCAGGGATTCTTGCCAAACTTGAAGTACGGAGTTGGTGTGTTTGCTGCCGCGACAGCCAACGGACAGCCGCCGCGACAGATGCTGTCGGCGACGGGCGCGACGACAGAACTGGATTTCCTAAGCACTGCAATACCTGCACTACTGAGCAATTCAATACCAGCCCATTCTCTCTATCTTAATTTCTCTACTTCTATTTTCCAGTATTCTTTATTATTTTCGTGACAATATCTTAATCTATTATTTTCCCCTTGTGCAGATAGCGAAGGAAAGGGTTAGCCCAGTCCCTGTGGAGACGATATCCGATACTCTAGTATCACTTTACTACTTGCGACGTGTACACTTGCACTCAATTGCGATAGACTATTTTACACGCAACAAGTTTTTGGCGCCGTTTCCGGGGACTGGCAACACACTCTTACCCTAGCTTCTGCACTTTTCTTTTATTTTTTTTATTTTTTTTATTTTTTAACAAAAAACTCAGGTGAAAATACAGGTTCAAGGGCATCAACATGCCAAGAAAAACCATTCGAGAGTTGATGTGGGAAAGTTCTTTCAATTACCGTAAAGATATGCTGCCACAGCAGCAACAGGGGCAGCAAATGCCGATGCCGCAACAACAAAATTTTTTATGGTACGATCAAAACCCACAAAATTTTTTATACCATAACAGTTTTGCTGCAGACCCCGACCTGCCCTGGCAATGTCATCATCCTCAAGAGGAGTCCAAATCCTTAGAAGACACACTGCAAGCCTTCTTGGCACTCACTCAAAAAGTGTCAGCTTCTACGAACGCAAGTATCGCCAAGATGGATGAACTCTTGAGCAGACCGATCCTCATTCATGCCACAGATGAACATGAAATCCTGAGGCAAGATGACGAGGATGCCCATGTGAAGGAATACCCAACATATGATGAGTCTGAGCAACAACTTGCCATGACAATGATCGAGGAGCCGGAATGGAACAACACCGCGACAACGCTGAGTGAAATTCAAGAGAATGTCACGACAACAACCACTTTTGAGGCAGAAACTCCAGTCAAAGCGGAAATTACCGCCTCGACAGCAACTGCCGCCTCGACAGCAACTGCCGCCTCGACAACAACTGCCGCCTCGACAGCAACTGCCGCCTCGACAGCAACTGCCGTCTCGACAGAAACAGATGCTGAAACATCAACCACATCAGAGGCAAATTCTAAACCCACCACCTCGATTATGCCTGACCAAGATTGCACACATCCATACCTGTCATGGCACTCGCACGACCACCTAGAAGAGCTACCCAATGACAATGCCTCACCGATGGAATATGAGCAGGTAATAAACGAACCTTTTGAATTATATGAAAACTCACCAATTCCATTGCAGGTATTTGAGGAACCAACGCCGGTGGACACAAAATCATCAAAGTATCTACTGATGGAGATCTACGAGTGGTCAACAGAATTTGATATAGAGAGTGATGGCACTTACCAATGTCCCATTGACCTGCAAAGTAACCTGATAAAGAACTGTCAAAATAACTGCCTGCCGCAGCAGCAGACACGACAGCAAGGGCTACATTCAACCACAACAACATTCAACGAAAACAAGGTAAGTTTGTGGTCGAATGTCAATTTAATTTTTTCTAATCATATATTCATGCTCTCAGAAACATTACCAAGAAGGGAGGACTTCATGGACTACAAAGGGAAGAGAAAGAAAGGAGCCCCCACCATGAGAATAATCACCAGATGAAGGGTACGGATGGACTTCAAGAAGTACCGGAAACGACGCCTCAAGCATTATCAGGGGACTGAAGCCCCTTGAATGCAGGAAGTGGTTACCTTAGAAGATGCCCCACCTGGCATCCCTAATTTAACCTAAATTTTATTTTTATTATTATTTATTATTTATTAGGAAATAAGGTTTATTTTATTCGAATAATGCTTTTAGGAAATAAGGGAGCCAAGAAGAACAGGAGAAGTGAACCCAGCCCACCACCCATCCATCAGCCCAACAAAGCCCAATATTGAAGCCTGTCGTTACGGCTGCCATGACAGACGCGGAAAAGACAGGCTGTCACCATGCTGTCACGAAAGACGCGTGACAGACGCGGAAACGTTTGTCAGACGCATCAGACACGCTAAAGCTCGACAGCCGCCCCGTTATTCGCGCCTGTCGTTACAGCTTCAACGGGCAGCAATTCCTTTTCTATAAAACCACGTTTCATTTTCATTTTCACTCACTTCTGCTTTTCTTACTTGCTCTCCATCTTTAGTTTTCATTTGCTTTCAATTACTTTTCACAACCCTTGCACTAACATGTCTTCCAGAAAAAACCCGCCGCAATGCTGCCTCTACTTCCTCATCGGCAGCAACTCCCCCACAGTCCTGTGCAACCAGAGATCTGTGGGAAGAACAAGGCTTCATTTATACTCCAAAGGCAAAGAATCTGGGCCTCAAGCCTTTCATCACCTGCCGCCTCCATACCAACTGCCGCCTCCATACCATCACCTGCCCCGACGGCAGCCGGCAGCACCCATGCCGAAACATCTGCTCAAGGAACAAAGCGACCAGTGCCCTCGGATGACCTTGCTGCCTTTGTTGCTGGATTCTCTTCCTCCTCCGTCTGGGCAGACAGCGACGATGAACCCTCTATTCAGAGGAACCTGTCGAAGGACTTTACACCGGTAAAGAGGCAGAAAAGAATGGCAGATAAGAAAACTCTACCAAGGGCCAGCAGCAGCAGTGACAGCAGCGGCAACAGCTCTGATATTCAAGTTGTACAGCAACCACACCAGCCCGCCCCGCGAACCAGAACCTGCCGCCAGATCCGCCTCAGTAGCAGCAGTGAAGACAGTGATTAAAATTTAAGTTTCTTATCTTCTTATTGCTGCCTGCCATATATATTTTGTGATGTACTGCCTTCATATGTTTTCATTTTTATTTTGTCATTTGCATTGAGGGCAATGCAACCCTCGAGTTTGGGGGTGGCAAACCTCCATATTCATGGAGTACATCTTAGTTAAATTTTGTGTCTTTTTACTTAGTACTTTTCTAAAAAAAAACGAAAATTAAAATTTTTTGGCTGAAAATTGTGAACTGAACTTGCCTGTCGTGACAGCTCTGTCGTGGCAGCATCTTTAGGATAGTTTAAGGAGAAGTTTAGAGCCTTTCTATAGTTCTGAAAACTTAAACACCATTGTGACTGTTATACTGCTTAGATTTCTTTTAGCCAAACTAGAATAGGAAGCTTAGCACTTGAATAGCCCCTAGAGGTGCCTAACACTGGCTCTAGGAAAGAAGTTTAGCAAAAGAGACTCAAAAACCTAGAGGTGCCCGAAACCGGCTCTATGAAGCAAACTAGAGGTGCCTAAAACTGGCTCTAGTAAAACTTTAGAAATCGAGTCAAAACAAAGAAATCAAAGAAGCATGAAAATGTGCCTTAAAAAAAGATAAACTTTGGCATAAAAATTCGAGTTAAGAGTTGAATATTCTAGTGAAACTAAGAGAGTCTTGGCATATAACTGTTCACAAAGCATGCACTGCACGAGGACTATAGGGAGATTCCGGACAGATCCTAAATTATCCGATAGGTTGCTGCCGCCACAGGGAACGAACGACGGGTAAGGGAAAGCTCATTGTTTGAAAGCCAAAACAAAAATTTCTTTTTCTTTTAGTTCTTAGTTGCTTGAGGGCAAGCAAAAACTTGAGTTTGGGGGTGTGTTGAGTGTGTAAAAGTTCTATTATTTACACCCTTTTTAACCCATATTTCTGCTGCATTCAAGCACCATTTCATTGCATTTAGGTCAGTTTACAGCAAAACATCACAAATATATAAAAGGCACAGATTCTACTAAAAATGGTTATTTTTGGCAGGTTTCCGCCGTCGTAGACGGTGAAGGCAGGCGCGGGGCAGAGAAGCAGAAGAGCTGAACTGGACAAGCAGACGAAGAGGACGATGCTGCCATGGAGCTGCCGTGACAGCATCCAGGGCAGCAGTCGTGACAGCACCCAGGGCAGCAGCCGCGACAGCACCCAGGGCAGCAGTCGTGACAGCACCCAGGGCAGCAATCGTGGCAGGCGCTAGGCACCGATGCAGAAGATCTGGAATGAGCAGTCAAGGAAGACGTTGCTGCCATGGTGCTGCCGTGACAGCATGGTGACAGCAGTTTTGCGGAGAGAAAAAGCAAAGTGGACCTCGATAGATAGAGAAAATTCTGCTCGTCTGTCGTGTGAAAACCAAATATTTTTCCAAGCCCCGGATCAAAAGATATGTCAAGCCAAAGTTCAAGGAGAGAAAATCCCAAGAAACAAGGAGGACGGCTGAAAAGTAGGATCCTTGAAGATTAAGTCTTTATTAGATTCATACTTTTAATTAAAGTTGTAATCCTTGTTACCTTAGATAACTTGAGCCCAAAGCTTATATAAGGGCATGTATTTTAACCTAGGAGAGGATCCCCACATCATACCCCATAACCGATAACCTAAACCCCTCTGCCGTTTACCCGTCACCGACATGTTCTAAAACCCCCTAGGGCCACGGGTTGATTTGTAAAGTAGTTGCAAGAGTTGTTTTGTTTTAGGATTTTTCAGTTCAATAAAATAAACTTCAAGTTCTCTTATTTTGGTTATTAATATCTTGCAAGAGCATCGGGAGAGCATTGTGAGGTTATCCATTTACTTAGCATCGGGAGAGTTAAGTGTTGAGTGTGTAAAAGTTCTATTATTTACACCCTTTTTAACCCATATTTCTGCTGCATTTAAGCATCATTGCATTGCATTTAGGTTAGTTTTCAATAAAAAATCACAAATGGATTAAAAGCACAGATTCTACTAAAAGATGGCTATTTTTGCAGGTATCTGCCATAGTAGATGTTGAAGGCAGGCGCAGGGCAGAGAAGCAGGAAAGCTGAACTGGACAAGCAGATGAAGAAGACGAAGCTGCCATGGACCTATCGTGACAGCATGGTGACAGCAGACTTATGAAGAGGAAAAGCAAAGTGGACCTCGATAGATAGAGAAAAATCTGCTCGTCTGTCGTGTGAAAGCCACATATTTTTCCAAGCCCCGGATCAAAAGATATGTCAAGCCAAAGCTCAAGGAGAGGAAATTCCTAAAAGCAAGGATGCGACTGGAAAGTAGGAGTCTTTAGAGATTTAGTCTTTATTAGAATCTTACTTTTAATTAAAGTTGTAATCCTTGTTACCTTAGATAACTTGAGCCAAAGCTTATATAAGGGCATAGATTAAACCTAGGACATAACCGATTACCCCATAACCGAAACCAAAAACCCCTGCCGTTTACCCGTCACCGACATGTTCTAAATTTCCCCTAGGGCTACGGGTTGTTTTGTAAAGTAGTTGCAAGGATTGTTTTGTTTTAGGATTTTTTCAAGTTCAATAAAATAAACTTAAAGTTCTCTTATCTTGGTTTTAATATCTTGCAAGAGCATCGGGAGAGCATTGTGAGGTTATCCATTTACTTAGCATCGGGAGAGTTAAGTATACGAAAGAGATAAGAGCGCGTTCTCTAGTTCATAGTTGAACCATCTCGTGCCTAGGGATAGGGCGAGGTTAAGTGGCTAAGGAAGAGTTCATACACATCGGTGTTCATCCTTCGATTCACGCCGGGAGGTATCATCAAAGATGTGATCATCGACAGACTTGGACCTAGGGATAGGCCAAGGCAGATCTGGGATTCTTGCCAAGCTTGAAGTACGGAGTTGGTGTGTCTGCTACCGCGACAGCTAACGGACAACCACCGCGACAGGTGCTGTCGGCGACGGGCGCGACGACAGAACTGGAGATCCTAAGCAATCCAATACCCGCACTACTGAGCAATTCAATACCAGCCCATTCTCTCTATCTTGATAACTCAATTCTTTTATTTGCGTTTTTACTCTATTATTCGTGACAACTTCTCATAATTATTTCCTTTACTTCGTGTAGTGAATTTAGGTGAAGCTATTAGCCCAATCCCCGTGGAGACGATATCCGATACTTCGTATCACTTACTACTTGCGTCGTGTACACTTGCACTACAATTGCGATAGACTCTTTTACACGCAACATTAAGTATACGAAAGAAATAAGAGCGCGTTCTCTAGTTTATAGTTGAACTATCTTGCGATAGACTCTAGTTTATAGTTTATAGTTGAGCGATAGACTTATTTTCGTTTTTGTTTTTATTTAAATTTTCTTTAAGTTTTTCTCTTGTATTTTAAACTCTTGCTTTTCACGAGGTTTTCTTGTTTATGCGCAGATCTAAAAGAGGCGAAGATCCTGAATATAAGTTAGATCCGGAAGTTGAACGTTCCTTCAATCTCAAGAAACAGATTCGCCACCTTTTAGACCGGAACGAGTACCTTGAGGAACAGCTAGAGCAGATGGCCCGTAATCAGTCCGCTGGTGGAGGTATCCCGCCTGTCGATGACCCGCCCGCGGCAGATGGACGACGGTCATGTCGTGACTACATGCTGAACGATCATGTAGAGCTGGAGACCACGCTGCCGGATATTGATGTTGACAACTTCGAACTAAAACCTGTCATGTTTAGTATGATCAACAACGCCGGACAGTTCAGTGGTTCTGCGACAGAAGATGCTAGGGAGCATCTCAAAACGTTCCAGGAGATCTGTGGTTCGTTTAGACTGCCAGGAGTTAGTCCAGAGATACTGAGGCTTCGGTTATTTCCTCATTCATTGAGGGACAGAGCTAAAACTTGGTGGAATAAACTTACACCGGGTTCTATTATGACTTGGGCAGATTTAACTCGTGAATTTTTGTCTCGTTTTAATCCTTCACATTTAGCTGAGCGGTTACGTAACGAAATTGCTACTTTTCAACAGGAAGATGACGAGCCAATGCACGAGGCCTAGGACAGATTTACTACTCTTCTACGGAACTGCCCAATGCATGGATTCCTTGTCTGGAATCAGGTAACTAAGTTCTATAATGCTGCTAACTTACAAACTCGCATTCGGATTGATTCTGCAGCGAATGGACTATTATTGGATAAAGATCCGGACGAGGCATTGCAAGTTTTGAAAAATCTAGCTAAGAACGAGGAGCAGTTTCCGACCGCTAGAAGAGGGGGTAAACGGGTACTTGCTGTCAAGGACTATGAGGCCGACAGCACTATGAAATCGCAGGTAGCATTCCTTACTAAAGCAATGAAAAAGTTATTGAATGATGATGAATTACAAGGATTTGCTGTCGAGGAAGTTTGTGCTACTTGTGAGGGAAATCATAGTAGGGATGAGTGCCCAATAAATATAGAAGAGGGAAAATATGTTGGAAATTACAAGCCGAATTATAATTCCAACAACTACAACCCTAATTGGAGGAAGGATCCCAAATTTTCATGGAGTAATCCTAACAATGCCCTGAATCCACAAGCACATCATCAGAATCAGGGGGGTCCTAGATTGCTGACGCGACATCAACTGCCGCCGCAGAACCTGCCGCCACACCTGCCGCCGCAGCAGCAACAGCAGCCACCACCTGCCACGAGTAGTATATTGGAACAGACTCTGGCCACCTTTATGTCTCAGACCGGTACGTATATGGAGAATATAAATCAGTTTGTCAAGAAGACGGAAAATTTTATAGATAAAACCGAGATGAGAATGACAAATCATGAGGCTACGTTGAAATCTCTCGAGACACAAATGGGTCAGGTGTCGCAACATTTTAAACCAAGGTAGAATGGAGGATTCCCTAGCAATACTGAAAATGCTAGACCACCCCCACATGAGCAATGTAAGGCGATTACTATTAGGAGTGGGAAAAAGTTACCAGGGCCGGAAAAAGAAGCTGAAACAGAAAAGGAACCCGCCTTAGATAAACCTGCCGAGGAAGCTGCCCCGACAGGAGATAAACAGACTGCTGCCGATGAGCCTGTCACGACAGAAGAAGCGACAGAGGAGAAAAATGATGATTACCGTCCTCAGATTCGCATGCAGTGGGAAGGACGCATTGCTGATTATCGTCCTCCACCACCTTTTCCACAACGGATACAGCAAGCTAAGCATGAATCTCAACTTAAAAAGATTTATGATATTTTTAAGCAGGTTCATATTAATATTCCGTTGTTAGATGCTGTTAGGGAGATGCCCGGTTATGCTAAATTTCTCAAGGATGTTATGTCAAAAAAATCTAAACTTGGGGAATTTGAAACGGTAAAGATGACAGAAGGTTGCATGAGTATTCTTCATAGGCAGTCGCCCCAGAAAAAGAAGGATCCGGGGAGCTTCATCATACCTTGTGTAATCGGCGACAAATTTATGGGTAAGGCATTATGTGATCTTGGTGCTAGTGTTAATCTAATGCCCAAATCTGTTTTTTAGAAACTAGGTATTGGCAAGGCGCGGCCCACGACAGTTACCCTACAGTTAGCCGACCGCTCTTACTTTCACCCCGAGGGAAAAATTGAAGATATTTTGGTAAGAGTGGATAAGCTTATTTTTCCTGTTGACTTTCTTATCTTAGATTGTGAGGCAGATGAAAACGCACCAGTCATCCTTGGGCGACCCTTCTTAGCCACGGGAAGATCATTGATTGATGTGGAGAAAGGAGAACTCACCATGCGCGTGAACGATCAAGAAATTAAGCTGAATGTTCTCCAAGCGATGAAACATGCTGATGTGGACGAGGAATGCAAGGCCATCATTGAGGTGACCCTTGATCAACCCTGCATCAGGTCGGGCTACCGTGATATAAAATTTGGTCACTGCTGCGACAGCCACCTGCAGGCCTGTCACGACAGCAACGACGACAGCACCGACGACAGCGACTCCTCTGAATCTGATACATCTGATACTGAAGGTCAAGAGGAGGTAAACTGGATGGGCAATCATCCAGGTAAGTTATTCGAACCTTTAAATTACACTTCGGATAACCACTTAATCCAAAAGCCATCTACTGTTGAACCACCTGCCTTAGAATTAAAGCCCCTGCCAGGGCAGCTTAAATATGCTTTTCTTGGTTCAAATGATACGTTGCCCGTAATCATCTCTTCTAAGCTGCCGCAGGAACAGGAACGACAGCTAATCGACATGTTACGGCAGCACAAGAAGGCGATTGGATGGACGATAGCAAACATTCAAGGCATTAGTCCGGCGTTATGCATGCACAAAATCCTCCTAGAGGAAGATCATAAGCCGACTATAGATGCTCAAAGGCGGCTAAACCATGCGATGAAGGAGGTAGTGCGTAAGGAGATAATCAAATGGTTAGATGCTGGTATTATTTACGCCATCTCCGACAGCAAATGGGTAAGCTCGGTGCAATGCGTTCCAAAGAAAGGAGGAATGACCGTGGTGACCAATGAGAACAACGAGTTAATCCCAACCAGGACTGTGACCGGTTGGAGGGTTTGTATGGACTATCGGAAGCTTAACAAAGCTACCCGAAAGGACCACTTTCCTTTACCCTTTATTGATCAAATGCTTGATAGATTAGCGGGTAAGCCTTACTATTGTTTTCTTGATGGTTACTCAGGTTATAACCAAATTGCTATTGCACCAGAGGATCAAGAGAAGACGACCTTCACATGCCCCTACGGAACATACGCATTTAGGAGGATGTCGTTCGGCCTCTGTAACGCACCTGCCACCTTTCAAAGGTGCATGATGGCTATATTCTCCGACATGGTAGAGGACTTCCTAGAAATTTTCATGGATGATTTTTCCGTCTTTGGAGACGATTTTGAGAGCTGCCTCGGCAACCTTCAAAAGGTACTTGAAAGATGCAAAAAAGCGAATCTTGTTCTAAATTGGGAAAAATGCCACTTTATGGTGGACGAAGGGATAGTCCTTGGCCATAAGATTAGCTACCGTGGGATAGAAGTCGACAGGGCTAAAATAGAAGTCATAGAAAAGCTGCCGCCGCCAACCACAGTCAAGGGCATTAGAAGTTTTTTAGGGCATGCTGGTTTTTATCGCAGATTCAATGCCAATTTTTCGAAAATCACGAAGCCCCTATGCCATCTCTTAGAGCAGAACCGACCCTTTGACTTTGATGATGAATGTACTGAAGCATTCAAGGTTCTGAAGGAAAAACTAGTGACAGCCCCCATAGTACAGCCACCAGACTGGACACAGCCATTTGAAATTATGTGTGATGCTAGTGACTATGCTGTCGGGGCAGCACTTGGGCAGCGCAGAGATAAGCTGTTTCACGTCATATATTATGCCAGCAAGACGTTGAATGACGCCCAAGTGAACTACACCACCACAGAAAAGGAGCTGTTGGCTGTGGTGTTCTCCATCGACAAGTTTCGTTCTTACATACTTGGAACGAAAGTAATAATACACACCGACCATTCTGCCCTCAAGTATTTGTTCGCAAAGAAGGATGCAAAACCTAGGTTGATACGGTGGATTTTGCTATTACAAGAGTTCGACCTTGAGATCAAAGATAAAAAGGGGACAGAAAATCAGGTGGCAGACCACTTGTCGAGGTTGGAGAAGGGACAGAGTCTACCGTTCGATGAGACACACATACTGGAGACCTTCCCAGATGAGCAGCTCTTTGCTGCCGCAATCGCTGTCGCGACAGCCATGGCAGCAGGTAAGTCTTCTGACCTTCCCTGGTGTGCTGATTTCGTTAATTTTATAGTTAGCGGAATATTACCTTCTGATCTTAATTATCAAGCCAGGAAGAGGTTCCAAAATGATGTTAAGCATTATTATTGGGACGAACCTCTTCTTTTCAAAATGTGTGCAGATCAGGTTCTAAGGAGGTGTATACCACAAGAAGAGCAAGAAGACATTCTCCATCACTGCCATGCTTCACAATATAGAGGTCACTTAGGAGGGAATAAAACTGCTGCCAAGGTGCTGCAGTCAGGGTTCTACTGGCCGACACTATACAAAGATGCACAAGAATTTTACAAGAACTGTGACAGATGCCAGCGGACAGGCAACATCTCGAGGAGAAACGAGATGCCACTGCAGAACATTCTAGAAGTCGAGATCTTCGATGTTTGGGGGATTGATTTTATGGGACCTTTTCCATCTTCGTGTGGAAATTTGTACATCCTCCTAGCAGTGGATTATGTCTCTAAGTGGGTAGAAGCTATCGCCACTCAAAAGAATGATGCCAAGACGGTCCAAATTTTTTTGCACAAAAACATTTTTTCTAGATTTGGCATCCCTAAGGCGATTATCAGTGATGAGGGGAGACATTTTGATAATAGGGTAATTGCTGCCGCCTTGAAGAAATATGGTGTCAAGCACAGGATCGCGACAGCATACCACCCACAGACCAATGGACAGGCTGAGATTTCCAATAGGGAAGTGAAGAACATTCTTGAAAAGATGGTTAAACCAACTAGAAAGGATTGGTCTTTATTTCTGAATGATGCATTATGGGCATACAAGACAGCTTTCAAAACTCCATTGGGCATGTCTCCATACCGACTGATTTATGGGAAAACCTGTCACTTGCCTGTCGAGATCGAGCACAAAGCATATTGGGCGATCAAGGCAGTGAACATGGACTTGGACAAGGCCGGCCAGAAAAGGTTATTAGATCTGAACGAGATTGAAGAATTACGGACAATGGCCTACGACAATGCAAGAATTTACAAGGAAAAGACTAAGAAGTGACATGACAAGAAACTGCTGCCAAGACAGTTCTACCCAGGGCAGCTTGTGTTGTTGTTTAATTCTAGACTTAAACTCTTCCCAAGAAAGTTAAAATCTAGATGGTCTGGCCCATTCCAAGTAATACAAGTTTTTCCTCATGGTGCCATCACAATTCAATCATTAAAAGACGGGCACCAATTCAAAGTCAATGGACAGCGCCTCAAGCATTATAAGGGGACTAAAGCCCCAAGAATTCAGGAAGTGGTTACTTTAGGAGATGCCCCACAAGGCATCCCTAATTTAACCTAAATTTTATTTATTTTATTTTATTATTATTATTATTATTTATTAAGAAATTAGGTTATTTTATTCGAATAATGTTTTGTTTTTCTAATTTCAGATTTTAGGAAATAAAGGAGTCAAGAAGAAAAGGAGAAGTGAGCCAAGCCCACCGCCCATCCATCAGCCCAATAAAGCCCATTTATGGAAACCTGTCGTTTCGGCTGCCACCGCGGACGGATATGACAGGCTGTCAACAGACTGACACGGCAGACGCAGAAGCGTGCGGCAGACGCGTAACAGACGCATAAATGCGTGTCAGACGCGTCAGACACGCTAAATCCAATCTGTCGCCCCGTTATTCACGCCTGCCGTTACAACATTAAATGGGCAGCAACTCGACCGCTATATAATCCCGTTTTTCCCTTTCATTTTTCATCACTTCTGATTTTTCTCTCTTGCTTCCTCCTCTAGTTTTATTTGTTTTCTCTCTTTCACAGCCCTTGCAACTAAAATGTCGTCGAGACAGACCCGTCGTAGCGCTGCCTCCGCTTCATCTTCAGCAGCAACGACACCCTTTGCCAGCAAGGAGTTATGGGAGGAACGTGGCTTCATGTACAACCGAAAAGCTCCCCACATGGGACTCCGACCGTTCATTGTAAAGGCTATCACGGCTCAGCTATGGGAGGACTTTGCCGAACAACCGGCAGAGCTCAATGACACCTTGGTCCGGGAATTCTACGCGGCCATAGACAACAAAACGGCAACATCTGTCACCGTTCGAGGAGTGGAAGTGCCCTTCACTGCCGACAGCATCAATCATATGTTTGGCCTCTTCTTTGGTCCCGATGATGACGCTCACCAAAAATTTCTTGACACCCTCGATGCTGCCGCTTATGATGCTGTCATGGTGGAATTGACAGAGGAAGGGACATCATGGACAACCAGCAAGAAGAACCCCCACTCCGTCAACAGGGGGCAGCTCCTCCCCGAAGCAAAACTTTGGAACGCATTCATCAAAAAGCGTATCCCGCCTTCTTCCCACCACACGACAGTCAACCGGCAGCGGCTTGCCCTTATTCATTCTATCATGCACGACAGGCCCATCAATGTGGGCAGATATATGAGGGACAACATCCTGGACTGCGCCTTCCGCTCCGACTCACGCCTCTGTCTGCCATTCACCATAACTTCCCTCTGCCGATGTGCTGCTGTACCCGAGGAACCATCCGAAAAAATAAGGAAGGGCAGTGGCTGGACTGACAACAACATCTCCAACCTCATGGAGGTCATCGCCGCATCACCTATCAACGCCTTCGATCCAAATGCCCCTCCTGCAGACTCTGATGAGGAACCTGCCACTGAGCCTGCCGCCGACACCGCTTCGACAGACCAGTCTGCCTACATCCTTGCTGCGCTCCAACGGGTAGAGGAGCGACAAATGGGATTGATGACTTTCATCCGCGATTTCACCAACGCAACGGTAAATTTCATTACCGACACTTTACATTATTCTGATGTCATCTTCCCCACCTGCCCCGCCCATTATTTCCATATCCCCTCCCCTACACCTACACCACCTGTCTCTCCCCATACACATACTGCCGCTTCCACCCCATCACCTGCCCCGATGGCAGCAGGCAGTCCACCGGCCGACACCCCTGCTAGAGGAACAAAGAGACCTGCCTCCGACGACAGCCCTTTGATCAGGAGGAATTTGGAGCGGGAATTTACGCCGGTCAAGCGGATCAAGCACATGGCAAACAAGAAACGGCTGCCCAAGGCTAGCACCACCACCAGCAGCTCTTGGGACAGTGGCAGCAGTTCCGATGTTCAACTTGTAGAGCAGCCTGCTCCTGAACCTGCCCAGCCCCCTCCACAGCTCAGACGCCGCCGTCAGATCCGTCTCAGCAGCAGCAACGAGGGCAGCGACTAAAAATTTAAGTTCTTATTTTCCTCTTATTGCTGCCTGCTTTTATCTTTTGTGATGTATTTTTCAAGTTTTTATTTTCTGTCATTTTACATTGAGGGCAATGCAACCCTTGAAGTTGGGGGTGACAACCCTCCATCATTAAATGGAGTCTTAATTGCATCTTTTTATTATCTGTTGTGTTTTTTTTTATTTAAGTTCTAAAAAAAACAAAACAAAATCAGAAAATTTAAACTGTTGGCTTAAAACTTTGAAGTTAACTTACCTGTCATGACGGCTCTGTCGTGACAGCATCTTTAGGACAGGTTAAGGAAAAGTTTAGAGCCTTTCTATAGTTCTGAAAAACTTAAACACTTTTGTGACTGTTATATTGCTTAGATTTCTTTTAGCCAAACTAGAATAGAAAGCTTAGAACTTGAATAGCCCCTAGAGGTGCCTAACACTGGCTCTAGGAAAGAAGTTTAGCAAAAGAAAATCAAAAACCTAGAGGTGCCCGAAACCGGCTCTAGGAAGCTAACTAGAGGTGCCCGAAACTGCCTCTAGAAAAACTTAGCTTGAAAATAGAAGAAAAAGAAGCATGAAAATGTGCCTTCTAAAAAAATAAACTTTGGCATAAAAATTCGAGTTAAGAAGTTGAATATTCTAGTGAAACTAAGAGAGTCTTAGCATATAACGGTTCACAAGCATGCACACACTGCACGAGAGCTATAGGGAGATTTCGGACAGATCCTAACCTTTCCGACAGGTTGCTGCCGCCATAGAGAATGAGCGACGGGTAAGAGACAGTTCACTGTTTGAAGGCCAACACAAAAATTTTCAATTAAGTCTTCATTGCTTGAGGGCAAGCAAAAACTTGAGTTTGGGGGTGTGTTGAGTGTGTAAAAGTTCTATTATTTACACCCTTTTTAACCCATATTTCTGCTGCATTTAAGCATCATTGCATTGCATTTAGGTTAGTTTTCAATAAAACATCACAAATGGATTAAAAGCACGGATTCTACTAAAAGATGGCTATTTTTGCAGGTATCTGCCATAGTAGATGTTGAAGGCAGGCGCAGGGCAGAGAAGCAGGAAAGCTGAACTGGACAAGCAGATGAAGAAGACGAAGCTGCCATGGACCTGTCGTGACAGCATGGTGACAGCAGACTTATGAAGAGGAAAAGCAAAGTGGACCTCGATAGATAGAGAAAAATCTGCTCGTCTGTCGTGTGAAAGCCACATATTTTTCCAAGCCCCGGATCAAAAGATATGTCAAGCCAAAGCTCAAGGAGAGGAAATTCCTAAAAGCAAGGATGCGGCTGGAAAGTAGGAGTCTTTAGAGATTTAGTCTTTATTAGAATCTTACTTTTAATTAAAGTTGTAATCCTTGTTACCTTAGATAACTTGAGCCCAAAGCTTATATAAGGGCATAGATTAAACCTAGGACATAACCGATTACCCCATAACCGAAACCAAAAACCCCTGCCGTTTACCCGTCACCGACATGTTCTAAATTTCCCCTAGGGCTACGGGTTGTTTTGTAAAGTAGTTGCAAGGATTGTTTTGTTTTAGGATTTTTTCAAGTTCAATAAAATAAACTTAAAGTTCTCTTATCTTGGTTTTAATATCTTGCAAGAGCATCGAGAGAGCATTGTGAGGTTATCCATTTACTTAGCATCGGGAGAGTTAAGTATACGAAAGAGATAAGAGCGCGTTCTCTAGTTCATAGTTGAACCATCTCGTGCCTAGGGATAGGGCGAGGTTAAGTGGCTAAGGAAGAGTTCATACACATCGGTGTTCATCCTTCGATTCACGCCGGGAGGTATCATCAAAGACGTGATCATCGACAGAATTGGACCTAGGGATAGGCCAAGCAGATCTAGGATTCTTGCCAAGCTTGAAGTACGGAGTTGGTGTGTCTGCTACCGCGACAGCTAACGGACAGCTGCCGCGACAGGTGCTGTCGGCGACGAGCGCGACGATAGAACTGGAGATCCTAAGCAATCCAATACTTGCACTACTGAGCAATTCAATACCAGCCCATTCTCTCTATCTTGATAACTCAATTCTTTTATTTGCGTTTTTACTCTATTATTCGTGACAACTTCTCATAATTATTTCCTTTACTTCGTGCAGTGAATTTAGGTGAAGCTATTAGCCCAATCCCTGTGGAGACGATATCCGATACTTCGTATCACTTACTACTTGCGTCGTGTACACTTGCACTACAATTGCGATAGACTCTTTTACACGCAACATTAAGTATACGAAAGAAATAAGAGCGCGTTCTCTAGTTTATAGTTGAACTATCTTGTGCCTAGGGATAGGGCAAGGTTAAGTGGCTAAAGAAGAATTCATACATATCGGTGTTCATCCTTCGATTCACGCCGGGAGGTATCATCAAGACGTGATCGTCGACAGACTTGCACCTAGGGATAGGCCAAGGCAGATCAGGGATTCTTGCCAAACTTGAAGTACGGAGTTGGTGTGTTTGCTGCCGCGACAGCCAACGGACAGCCGCCGCGACAGATGCTGTCGGCGACGGGCGCGACGACAGAACTGGATTTCCTAAGCACTGCAATACCTGCACTACTGAGCAATTCAATACCAGCCCATTCTCTCTATCTTAATTTCTCTACTTCTATTTTCCAGTATTCTTTATTATTTTCGTGACAATATCTTAATCTATTATTTTCCCCCTGTGCAGATAGCGAAGGAAAGGGTTAGCCTAGTCCCTGTGGAGACGATATCTGATACTCTATTATCACTTTACTACTTGCGACGTGTACACTTGCACTCAATTGCGATAGACTATTTTACACGCAACACCATCCAAATCTTATATCGTAAATTCATAAACCAATAGATATAAACAAGATTGTAATAAAAAATAAATATAAATTTGATATTACCATTATCTGTTCTTGCTCGATTTCACCATCTTCATTAAAGTATGCTTCACTTTAATTTGATTCTAAAATGACACATATAAAAACAAAATATAATAAGAAATCATATGTAAACATTAGGTAAAAAAATAACAAAAACTACACATACGCATACTTAAACCTTCTTTGTAACCCCCTCGTCCCGGTCTGGTCGGATGATCGATCCGAGTGGGCCACACGGGGAAAACCGAAGCGAAACCCGTTAAGGCTTCCCCTCGGTTAGTGACCCAGAAAATTTCCTTTTTATTTTATCTTGTCTATAGGCATAATTAAAACCTATGTGAAGTACAGCAGCGGGAAATACAAACAATGTAACATACTCCGACCAACAAAGCATTAAACAGCTCAATATAGTCCTTTACAGCAGGCCGTTTCGAAACGCCCTTAGGGTGTTCCGAAACGCCTTGACTTAGTCAACAGGCCAGGGTCAACCATAGGGTGACCGTTTCGAAACAGGGGTGACCCGTATCGAAATGTCCCTAACGGTCAATTTCTCGTGGTCAACGAGATTTGACCGTTTCGAAACATCAAAGGCCCGTTTCGGAACGCCTTTATCTCGTCAAATTCTCAAAATTCCAGTGGAAAAAATGTTCCGAAACGACCCCCATCCGTTTCGAAACGGCAGGCCAATTGCAAAGAGACCGTATCGAAACAGGGTGACCCGTTCCGAAACGCCCCATGTCTGCAGATTCGTTTTGGCTGTTTTAAGGCACAAGGGTGCCCCAAAACACCACCAAAACACCCTTCAACCTTACAACACATAAACCTAAGGCAATCCAACAATACTAGCATGCTTTAACAAGATTAAGACAAGTCTAAACACTAAGGCAAGACATCACAAGGCATGCATTCATACAACATCATTTAAGGAGTTAAGCATTCAAAGGTCAAGACTTAGACAACTTCAAAAATAGTAACATGCAACAAAATATCAAGCAAGGCATAAATCCCAAGTAAAATAGCCAACATATATAAAGAGTCTAACATGCTCCCAAGCGACATCAACCACAACATAGCCATCAAAACAACACATGTCCCATTGCTTAGACTATTACATGTTCACATTCAAAAACTCATACTTGAAGTACTCAAGGCTAACAACCACACTTGGAGACCCTCCACTTGCTCGAGCAACCCGCGAACTAAGGATCTGCAATGTTGAACAAAGAGAGCGTAAGCAATGACGCTTAGTGAGGGTAAGCTCTAAAAACAAACCTCAACATTGCAGGGTCCGAGCATGATCTAGCCAAGGCAATACACAAACATGCCAAGGATCCACAAGCGTCATAAGATAAAGATGCATGAGCGATGTACATTATAAATGCCATGATCATAAGCTCAACTCCATAATACATGTAATCACATTCAAGCATCCCATCAAAGATCATAAACCTCAACACATTGATATATATATCAAACAACATTGGCACCTAGCTATGACCCGAATACGCGGATAGACATGTTGGAACTCACATCCAACAACCACATTACCTCAAGGTGGGATTACACTCATCACCGGTCTCGCGGAGGGGATTCCACTCATCCTCACGCCCCGTCGATGGGATTCAACTCATCACCGACTATATTTAAATACCATTTTCCGGGCGAACCCGTACTCCTCCTTGGTGACTCAACGCCACCAAGGCTACGCGCGACTTTTGACTCATGTGTACACACTAACATCCTAATGATCGGTCATTTGTATTCAAGTATACTAGTGCCAACATTTACTCATTCCACATTACTCATTACAACCAATTCCGTGCTTAGCACGTACTCACCAATAACCATCATCATGCATGCCTCAAGCATCACAAATCATGCCTCATTTCACATGTATAACACAATATACATAAGCATTCATATCACATTTCATACGAGACACACACAACCACATATATGAGTTCATCCAAAGGCTCTAGATCAAGTTTAGGATTAGGCTACCACCCTAATCCTAACTCTAGGTGGGTCTACCAAGCCCGACCTAGTCCACATACTCGAACCAACCATTTTAAAACCATATAAAACAATTAACCACTCACCTAAGCTCCCAAGCTCAAAGATCATGCAAACAACCACCTTCAACTCCCCGGATTTACTTCCGATGCTTCACCAATGCCCAAACTCGATTCTAATCAATCCCAAACACAAACAAAACATCCACAATCAATAACTCATCATCGGAACTAACCCGGATTAACATTTTCAAACATCCAACACCCAAATCAAGCCCAAAAATAGAATTTTCGAGTAACCCACAAAGCCCACTGAAATCTTCCATTTCAAGCATCCAATCAACCATCAAATACACCCAAAGTGACCCTCATATATCATACTACCAACAGCCCCCAAAATCCAACATTAAACCACCCCAAAAACCACTTTAAAACCCTCCAAAAAACCCCTTGAAACCCAATTCCGAAAATTACTATAAAACCTTATAAAAATTAGATATATTGGACCTTTTGAACAACAAATGACTCATCTATCATTACCAAATCAAAAGCTCAACTTAACGTTAACAAAGTTAACATTTTTAATTTCAAACTCTAAAACTTCATAATACAAAAACAAGAGTTTTAATGAAAACTATGGGTATGAGCATGTAGAGGGAAGTGAGGACAAGCTAGAAACATGTTTACCTCTCAAAAATCACAAAGTATGTGAGCGTATGGTGATGGAATAGTGAATCCCCCAAGGAGAGAAGAAGAAAACGTTAGGTTTAAAAGAGGGAGGGGAAGAAGATGAGAAAGGTGGGTGTTTTATTTGACATGTGTTAAATTTTTAAAGTTCAAAAGACTTGTTTACCCTTAATGAAATGGGGCATTTACAAGGAAGGTAAATCCATGGCTAAATGGAGTTTAATCTTAAAACATGGTCAACCCAAATTAATTAATTTTGAAAACAACTCGAAATATTAATTAGAGTATAAAACCGAGCCCAAAATAATATTAAAATATTATTTTCACCTAACCCCTAAACCCGGGTGTTACAACTCTCCCCCACTTAAGGAATTTCATCCCCAAAATTACCTGGTGGAAACAAATACGGAAACTGCTCAACCATATATGCTTTCCTCTCCCACGTGGCCTCTTCCACGCCTCTATGTCTCCACAAAACTTTGACCAACTCTATGGTCTTGCCACGCAACACCTTGCTATTAGAAGCAAGTATCTCAACGGGCTCTTCATTATAGGACAAATTCAGATTTAACTCTATCTCCTCAACGGGCATCACATGAGAAAGATCCGATCTATACCTCCTAAGCATAGACACATGAAAAACATCGTGGATCTTCTCTAGCTCAGAAGGTAACCTCAAACGATAAGCTACAGGCCCAATCCGCTCAACTATCTCATACGGACCAATGAACTTCGGACTCAACTTGCCCTTTCGGCCAAATCTCATTACCTTCTTCCACGGAGATACTTTCAGAAACACTTTCTCACCCACCGAGTACTCAATCTCTTTCCTCTTCAAATCTGCATAAGACTTCTGACGATCGGAAGCTGCTTTCAAACGGTCACAAATCAACTTTACTTTGTCGGTAGTCCCCTTAAGCAAGTCTGGCATAGGTAGCAATCTCTGACCTGTTTCAGCCCAACAAATCGGAGTCCTACATCGTCTACCATACAAAGCCTCATAAGGCGCCATCTGAATACTAGACTGATAACTGTTGTTGTAAGCAAACTCAACCAACGGTAAGTGCTTCTCCCAAGAACCCTGGAAGTCAATCACACAACAACGAAGCATATCCTCTAGAATCTGTATCACTCGCTCTGACTGGCCATCGGACTGCGGATGATAAGATGTGCTGAAATGCAACCGGCTACCTAAAGCACTGTGCAAGCAACCCCAGAACCTCGAAGTAAATCTAGGGTCCCTATCTGAAACAATAGACTTCGGAACTCCATGAAGTCTCACAATCTCACGAATGTACAAGTTTGCCAACTTGTCTAAGGAATCCGTAGTGTTCACTGCTAAGAAGTGAGCACACTTAGTGAACCTATCAACAATCACCCAAACAGAGTTCTTCTTCGAAGGAGACAAAGGCAATCCCGACACAAAATCCATGGTGATCCTCTCCCATTTCCATTCCGGAATCTTCAAAGGCTGTAACAAACCTGAAGGAACCTGATGTTCTGCCTTCACTCTCTGACAAACCATACAACGGCTCACATACTCGGCTACATCTCGCTTCAAACCAACCCAAAAGTAATCATTCTTCAAATCTCGGTACATTTTGGTACTTCCCGGATGCATAGAAAAGGGACTCGAATGTGCTTCACTCAGAATCTGACGTCTCAACTCAACATCTTCTGGTACAACAACTCTATCTCTAAAGCACAACAAGCTCTCACCACTGAAACTATACTCAGTCGGTCTTCCTTCGGCTATGTCCTGAACATGAGGAACTAAGCTCGCATCTTGCAACTGCTTCTCTCTAATCAACTGAATCAAAGAAGGCTTCACTTGCAACTCGGTGATCACACCACCATCATCGGACACACTCAATCTAGCAAACATAGCTCTCAACTCAACAACCACTTTTCTACTCAAAGCATCGGCTACTACATTTGCTTTACCCGGATGATACTCAATGGTCAAATCATAATATTTTAACAACTCTAGCCATCTCTTCTGTCTCAAGTTCAACTCTTTCTGTGTCATCAAGTACTTCAAGCTCTTGTGATCGGTGTAAACAATACACTTCTCACCATACAAGTAATGACGCCAAATCTGCAATGCAAACACAACTGCGGCTAGCTCTATATCATGAGTAGGGTAGTTCTTCTCATGAATCTTCAATTGTCTAGAAGCATAAGCAACAACTCTCCTTTCTTGCATCAAAACACATCCTAAGCCTACGTAGGAAGCATCACTGTAGATCACAAACTCCTTACCTGAAACAGGTTGCACTAACACTGGAGCATTCGTCAAAGCTTCTTTCAATTTCTCAAAGGCCTTCTGTCTTGCATCTGACCATTCAAACTTGACTCCCTTTTGCAACAATTTAGTCAAAGGAGCAGCAGCTACTCTAGAGAAACCATCAACAAATCTCTTATAGTAACCGGCTAATCCTAGGAAACTCCTAATCTCGGTCACGGACTTAGGTTGTTTCCACTCAACAATAGCCTCAATCTTCGATGGATCAACTCGGATACCTTCAGCCGAAACAACATGGCCAAGAAATACAACCTCTCGAATCCAGAACTCACACTTACTGAGCTTCACATACAACTGGTTGCTCAAAAATCTCTGTAAAACAAATCTCAAGTGCTCATCATGCTCTTCTTCTGTCTTCGAGTACACAAGTATATCATCAATGAAAACAACTACAAATCGGTCTAGATAGTCTCTAAAAATTCTGTTCATCATGTCCATGAATGCTGCAGGTGCATTCGTGAGCCCAAATGGCATCACAAGAAACTCATAGTGACCATTTCTAGTCCTAAAAGCTGTCTTCGGAACATCACACTCTTTCACCTTTAACTGTTAGTACCCGGATCTCAAATCTATCTTCGAGAACACTGAAGCACCTCTCAACTGATCAAACAAATCATCTATACGAGGCAACGAATACTTGTTCTTCACAGTCAACTGATTCAACTGTCTATAGTCAATACACATGCGCATGCTACCATCTTTCTTTTTCACAAACAACACGGGAGCACCCCACGGAGAACTACTAGGCCTAATGAAACCACGGTCTAATAATTCTTGCAACTGACTCTTCAATTCTTTCAACTCTTTCGGAGCCATACGATACGGAGCTATCGAAACTGGATTAGATCCTGAAACTGTCTCAATCACAAACTCAACATCTCTGTCAGGAGGCAAGCCCGACAACTCTTCAGGAAACACTTCTGGAAAGTCACACACTGTTCTGATATCTTTCGGTCTAGCTTCACTCATATCCGGATTTATCACATAAGCTAAATATGCCCCACATCCAGAGTCCATCAACCTATGAGCCTCTAAAGCTGACATCACATTAGACAAGAACTTAATGTTCTCGCCTACCACTACTACCTCGTAGTCATCAGAAAGCTTCAACGAAATCCTCTTTGTCTCAAAATCCACACTAACCCGATGCTCAACCAACCAGTCCATACCCAGAATAATATCAAAACCATAGAAAGGTAGTTCCATCATATCAACTGAGAACACATGACCCTGAATCTTCAGTGGACACCTCCTATACATACGTCTAACCACAACTGTCTCACCAAAAGAACTAGTAACATGCATACCTACGTCTAAGATCTCAACAGGGATATCTAACTTCTGTGCATGCTCACTCAAAATGTAGGAATGCGTAGAACCCGAATCAACTAAAGAAAGCAAAGACATAGACTGTAACTCGAAATTACCTGCTATCACATCGGTGTCGTTCCCGGCCTCTCTCTAAGCATAAACTCTCGCTGGTCCTCCCGCCTCTGGCTGCACAGCCACAACATGAGCAAGGTTCCTCTGAGCATCTACCCTAGGTGCATCAGCCCTAGGCTGGAAGTAGCCACGACCGCGCCCACGGCCTCTCTGAAAATCATTCGCTCTCGCAGGAGCCTGAGCAATGTTCGGTGCCTGAGCCGCCTGATGCAGACAATCCCTCCTAAAGTGGTCCCTCGAACCACAGTTCCAACAAGCATGGAAGTTACCCCAACACTCACCAGCATGTTGTCTCCCACAACGGGTACACTCGGGCAAACGCTCTCCTCCTCTATGGCCCTGATGGCCCCTACCATGGTGGCCATCGCCACGTCTATGATCAAACTGATGTCCGCCATCTCTGTGCCTCTTAGCATCTCTACCATCAAAGTTGTTATGCCTCTTGCCAGAACTAGAACCACCAGATCGTTTGGTCGAACCCAAACTATGCTCCAAATCCTTGGCCTTCGCGACCAATACATCAAAGTCTGAGTAGTCAGAAGCTAGCGTATACCTCTTAACCTCTTCATTCAATCCGTAGCGGAATCGGTTACAGCGTTCCACTTCAGTAGGAACCAACTCTGGGGCATACTGACTCAAGCGAACAAAGCGGATCTCATAGTCGGTCACAGAAGCATCTCCCTGAGTAAGAGCCATGAATTCTCGCTTCTTCTCATCTAAGTACCTCGGTCCCAAGTACCTCTTCCTGAAAGCGGACTCAAAGAAATCTCAATCTATCTCTGCCTCCGGAACCCCAGTGGTAATGGTGACCCACCAGGTGTAGGCATCACCCTGAAGCAACGAGATCACACAACCCAACCTACGTGCGCCCGCACAACCCATCTGAGCCAAGATACGAACTGTCTTCTCCAACCATAACTCCGACCTCTCCGGAGATCCTTTAAACTCCTCGGCCCCCAAGCTACGGAGCCTCTCTAAAGGTAGACTAGCATCGTCACACCTAGGCTGAGCTGCAGCCTGAGCTCCCGCAACTGCGGCCTGAAATGCTCCCGCTATTGCTTGCACTAGCGGAGTCATGTCAATTCCAGCTAGACTTTGGCCACATTGGCCACCTTGTGGTCCATTTCCTCCGGCTCCATCCTCGCCCCCAACTCCAGGTGGAGGGGGTGGTGGTGGTGGTGGAGGTGGTGGAGGAGCGGCAACTCCCGCGGCCACCGATCCTTCTAGGTGAGCCTCCACACCAACTGCCGGCTCAACAGGAGCCGCAACTCGTGGTTCCTGACGAACCACTCTCGGTCTACCTCTCGGTCTAGACATCGCTCTCCCAGATATCAACTACAACCACAACAACAAAACATACAAGCTGGGTTAGCAAGGCAAGGCTTCCAAGTGTTCAAGTACGTTCCATCACTTAAAAATCATTTTTCCAATGTAATAGTAGCAATGTGACTCACACACACACATACTTTTGAATAAACAGTCAATCATACTTGTCAAACAAGCAACAATTCTTTCAAGGCAAGCAAACACCGTGCATCTTAATCAAAAACTTGAACTTACCTCACTTACCTGCCCAAGGTCTCGCTAACCTTAGGCTCTGATACCAACAAGTGTAACCCCCTCGTCCCGGTCTGGTCGGATGACCGATCCGAGTGGGCCACACGGGGAAAACCGAAGCGAAACCCGTTAAGGCTTCCCCTCGGTTAGCGACCCAAAAAATTTCCTTTTTATTTTATCTTGTCTATAGGCATAATTAAAACCTATGTGAAGTACAGCAGCGGGAAATACAAACAATGTAACATACTCCGACCAACAAAGCATTAAACAGCTCATTTTAGTCCTTTACAGCAGGCCGTTTCGAAACGCCCTTAGGGTGTTCCGAAACGCCTTGACTTAGTCAACAGGCCAGGGTCAACCATAGGGTGACCGTTTCGAAACAGGGGTGACCCGTATCGAAACGTCCCTAACGGTCAATTTCTCGTGGTCAACGAGATTTGACCATTTCGAAACATCAAAGACCCGTTTCGGAACGCCTTTATCTCGTCAAATTCTCAAAATTCTAGTGGCAAAAATGTTCCGAAACGATCCCCATCCATTTCGAAACGGCAAGCCAATTGCAAAGGGACCGTATCGGAACAGGGTAACCCGTTCCGAAACGCCCCCTATCTGCAGATTCGTTTTGGCTGTTTTAAGGTACAAGGGTGCCCCAAAACACCACCACCCTTCAACCTTACAACACATAAACCTAAGGCAATCCAACAATACTAGCATGCTTTAACAAGATTAAGACAAGTCTAAACACTAAGGCAAGACATCACAAGGCATGCATTCATACAACATCATTTAAGGAGTTAAGCATTCAAATGTCAACACTTAGACAACTTCAAAATAGTAACATGCAACAAAATATCAAGCAAGGCATAAATCCCAAGTAAAATAGCCAACACATATAAAGAGTCTAACATGCTCCCAAGCGACATCAACCACAACATAGCCATCAAAACAACACATGTCCCATTGCTTAGACTATTACATGTTCACATTTAAAAACTCATACTTGAAGTACTCAAGGCTAACAACCACACTTGGAGACCCTCCACTTGCTCGAGCAACCCGCGAACTAAGGATCTGCAATGTTGAACAAAGAGAGCGTAAGCAATGATGCTTAGTGAGGGTAAGCTCTAAAAACAAACCTCAACATTGCAGGGTCCGAGCACGATCTAGCCAAGGCATTACACAAACATGCCAAGGATCCACAAGCGTCATAAGATAAAGATGCATGAGCGATGTACATTATAAATGCCATGATCATAAGCTCAACTCCATAATACATGTAATCACATTCAAGCATCCCATCAAAGATCATAAACCTCAACATATTGATATACATATCAAACAATATTGGCACCTAGCTATGACCCGAATACGCGGATAGACATGTTGGAACTCACATCCAACAACCACATTACCTCACGGTGGGATTACACTCATCACCGGTCTCGCGGAGGGGATTCCACTCATCCTCACGCCCCGTCGATGGGATTCCACTCATCACCGACTATATTTAAATACCATTTTCCGGGCGAACCCGTACTCCTCCTTGGTGACTCAACGCCACCAAGGCCACGCGCGACTTTTGACTCATGTGTATACACTAACATCCTAATGATCGATCATTTGTATGCAAGTATACTAGTGCCAACATTTACTCATTCCACATTACTCATTTCAACCAATTCCGTGCTTAGCACGTACTCACCAATAACCATCATCATGCATGCCTCAAGCATCACAAATCATGCCTCATTTCACATGTATAACACAATATACATAAGCATTCATATCACATTTCATACGAGACACACACAACCACATATATGAGTTCATCCAAAGGCTCTAGATCAAATTTAGGATTAAGCTACCACCCTAATCCTACCTCTAGGTGGGTCTACCAAGCCCGATCTAGTCCATATACTCGAACCAACCATTTTAAAACCATATAAAACAATTAACCACTCACCTAAGCTCCCAAGCTCAAAGATCAAGCAAGCAACCACCTTCAACTCCCCGGATTTGCTTCCGATGCTTCACCGATGCCCAAACTCGATTCTAATCAATCCCAAACACAAACAAAACATCCACAATCAATAACTCATCATCGGAACTAACCCGGATTAACATTTTCAAACATCCAACACCCAAATCAAGCCCAAAAACAGAATTTTCGAGTAACCCACAAAGCCCACTGAAATCTTCCATTTCAAGCATCCAATCAACCATCAAATACACCCAAAGTGACCCTCATATATCATACTACCAACAGCCCCCAAAATCCAACATTAAACCACCCCAAAAACCACTTTAAAACCCTCTAAAAACCCCATTGAAACCCAATTCCGAAAATCACTATAAAACCTTATAAAAATTAGATATATTGGACCTTTTGAACAACAAATGACTCATCTATCATTACCAAATCAAAAGCTCAACTTAACGTTAACAAAGTTAACATTTTTAATTTCAAACTCTAAAACTTCATAATACAAAAACAAGAGTTTTAATGAAAACTATGGGTATGAGCATGTAGAGGGAAGTGAGGACAAGCTAGAAACATGTTTACCTCTCAAAAATCACCAAGGATGTGAGTGTATGGTGATGGAATAGTGAATCCCCCAAGGAGAGAAGAAGAAAACGTTAGGTTTGAAAGAGGGAGGGGAAGAAGATGAGAAAGGTGGGTGTTTTATTTGACATGTGTTAAATTTTTAAAGTTCAAAAGACTTGTTTACCCTTAATGAAATGGGGCATTTACAAGGAAGGTAAATCCATGGCTAAATGGAGTTTAATCTTAAAACATGGTCAACCCAAATTAATTAATTTTGAAAACAACTCGAAATATTATTTAGAGTATAAAACCGAGCCCAAAATAATATTAAAATATTATTTTCACCTAACCCCTAAACCCGGGTGTTACATTCTTCGGCCCATAACAAATTTTGAGAACATATCAGTGCTTCTACCGTCCATGGAAAGAGTCTATTACGATGTGCAGTCATTAATCTCCCTCCGGTACTAAACGTAGACTCTTAAGCAAAGGTAGAAACCGATATAGAAAACATATCTCTGACAATATCTTTGTGTATAGGAAATTGTGGCCCATTTATCTTCCACCAATTCAATATATCAAACTCCGGCGTGCTAGGAAGAAGCTCTAATTTCAAGTAACGATCCAAATCAGATTTCACTTGTAATTTTTTTTGTTTCTTCCTTGATAGATAAGCTTCAAACTCACCTTCGTCTCCCAAAGTAAACGAAACACTAGATGGAGATGTAATGCTGGAAGATTGAGAATAATTCATTGAAGACGTCACTTTTTCTTCATACCCTGAGACCAAATCCGGACAAAGTTGTACAATTTTTTCAACTTCATATTTAGCAACAACAACCCTAAAAATCTTCTCAAAGTAGTACTCCAATAGAGATGTTTTGTACCTTAGGTCTAAAAGGAGCAACACCCTTGATACCACTCACACTACTCCAATACTTCTCAAATTTCTCCAACACGCAGTTTGCTCTCGAAATAGTGTCATTAGTATGCATTTTCCATTCATTCAATGACACTCTAATCTTGCAAATACTCGAAAAGTAAAGCTTAGCTGTTGCGTATTTCGTTCCTGAAAAGCATACAGTGATATCATAAAACAACTTAATCTTTTCACAAATTTCCGTTGCAAAGACCCAATCATCTTCGGTTGGTAAACTCTTGTACAAAGGATTCTGATGTAATTGCACACAACATGAAAAAACATCCTTATATGGTATAGCTGTTCGGAGCATCAAAAATGTCGAATTCCACCGTGTCCGAACATCACCACATAATTTGTTTATGGTCGGAATCCGCAATCGACGTTCTGCCTTTTCAAACCTTTCCCATCTTTTTGGAGTAGCACTCCAAAAAATGTCACTTTGACGAATTCTTTCTATACCACTTCCAAGCACATTCATTCCATCTTTAATAATTAAATGCAATATATGTGCACAACAACGCATGTGAAAGAATGACCCATTAAGCATTATTGTTCCACCTCCCAATTTATCAACTAACAGTCTAATTGCAAGATCATTCATAGTACAATTATCAACTGTGATACATGTAAGTTTCTTATCAATATTCCAATCAAGAAAATATTTCATCAAAGTAGAAGCAATGACATCCGCAGTATGTGGTGCTGGCACATATTCAAACCTATTTAAACAATAATTAAAATATATAAATTCTGACTCATATTGAAATCTAACTAATTGATTAAAAAGCATGTTTAAAAAGTACCTTATGATTCGCTTTTGTAAAGTCCAGGAGTGATCAATGTAATGGGCAGCAACAACCATGTATCCTTTGTTTTGGTGATCTGCAATCTACATATCAGTTTTGATTGCAATTCGTCCGTCACTATCCTCTAACATGGACATTGTTTTCATCTTTCCCTCTTTGAATATATCGAAAATATCACGTCTTACTGTTCTGCGGGAAGGCATTTCAAACAAAGGCTGCAGATTAAAGCAACACTTTCTGAATTGTACATGATCCACCATAGATAAAGGATATTCATGCATGATTATTGCTTTAGAAAGCTCCCTCCTTGCAACTTCTTGATTAAATGAGGCCACCTTCACTTTCACTTTTCCATCCGATTTTCTTTGACTAACAACTATGACTTGTTGTCGAATGTCTACTTGACCTCGCTTATTGCACCTTCTCATATGATCACGCAAATGGCTTGTCCCATTCTTTGAATCACCATTGAACTTTTTCTTGCAATAATTACAAATTGTCTTCCACTCATTATTGATCTTTTCCTTTTTAAAGTGCTCTCATACTATAGATTTTAACTTTGATGAGCTACTTTCCTTTGACACACTATCTTCAACCACCACATTAGCTTGACTTGATGTATGATTTGTGTCTCCCGCTGAGGATGGTGATGGATTTTCTTCGGTTGATAATTCAGGCGAATTGAAAGTTAGAGATGACGTAGCGGAGTTCTGCCTCACATTAGACATTTCCTATATAAACAATGTCAAAATTATTTTAAAGTGTAAGTACAGTCATGCACTCAAGTTCCATCAAACATTGCAACATAACAATGTACTTTATGCCCTTAAAACCATATATGCTATGGTGTATTAGTTTCAATAATGTTTATACACAGACAAATTTAAAACAGAAATCAACAAATCCAGTTTCACTTTTGGAATTAAAAAAGTTCAAAGTTGAGCCAGAGACTGTTGTTTCCCAAACATAGAAAAAGCACAAGTAAAAATCCGCTTTTACAGTTCCACCATATAGTATTAGAATGTCATATTTAGAGAATGCTATTAAGCTGAAACAGTAGTAAACCTCAAGTCCAGGTAATCAATGGCTTTAGGCTTTAGCCAACTAAAACATAAACAACAAAAAATAATAAAATGCATGCTAAATGATATTTGTTTTTCTTTACCACATCAGTTCTCATATACACATACAACCCTTGAGATGTTATCAGGGTCACCAAAATTGTCATGGTTCAGAATCAATGTCAGTTATCCCATCCTGGTAGAACACCTAATAAAACATCATGTACCATTTCATATCAATGACCACGAGAAACAGGAAACAATCATGTTGGCCAAAAAGATGTGGGTCAAGTAGCAGATTCAATGAACTGAGAGCACTCATATTGCCCAAACAATTTGGAATTGGGCTGCTCAAATTGTTATAAGATACATCAAAACCGCAAACAAGACTTGTATTGTCTAGGCAATTTGGGATTGTGCCGCTCAAATTGTTATGAGATGCATCGAAATCTTCAAGCTGACTCATATTGCAAATAGTTAGTGTGGTTGGCTAAAAGTTGGTGCGAAGATGAGAGATGGCTATTTGAAAGATACAGAAGATGCAAACTTTTCTTCCACACCCAGTTTGATATTGCACCAGTTATTCTGTTATTTGAGAGATCGAGTTCTTCTAAAATTTCAAAACTCCTTAAAACCTCTAGAAATACAACTATGTTACAAGATTGCAGACTTAAAACCATCAGCATTGGAGAAGAAAAGTTGGCATCACCTAAGGGAAGGTGTTTTGGAAAATCAATGGGATTAAAAGAAAGGTATCTTGGAAAACCATCCAACAAGTGGAATATGATTAGATGTCATCATGTCTGTTTAACACCAAGTTCATTAAGACACATGCATTTCTGGAAGCGCATTTCAACAAAACTCAATAACATATAACCATGAGAGATACATTCATTTCTAGAAGCACATTTCAACAAAACTCAAAAACATATACTTTTCACATTCGAACCAGGAGAATGAGCTTCGTACCAAAGACTCAAAAAAGAATTAAACATATACAATAGAAACACATACGACATACCTAGAGACGATGATATGCAGTCTGCAAAATGCAGATCGAACCAAAAGAATGGATCAATGGAAGATTCAAGATTCAAGAGTGCGATGGGTGATTTAGGGCTGTGAGACATGATAAAGAAAGGGGATTAGAGGAATCGGGGAAAAACTGAAAAGAAAGGGTAAAACCGTAAAAGACTAATAGATAAAATATAATATAAATATATAAATAAAAAATATTATTTAAGTACCCGGGTCGGGTATTTTTCACTCTAAACTCGACTTCAACCCGAAACCGATCTTTTCACACGCTCCACCCGACCCGAACCCGATTTTTTTTTTAAATCTGACCCTATTAGATCAGGTCAGATCGGAACCCGTCGGATTTGGGTTTCATGCCCATCCCTAGCGAGGATGTAAAAGAGAGGATGTGCTATGTAATTTAGGGTGTTTTATATGGGTTGGAAAGGGAGGAAATGAGTTGTAAAAGATAGGATGTGCTGCTGTGATTCGTACTTGTAAGTTTTGTTCGTGAAAAAAAATGTGCTCTCTTTCCCCCTATTAGAATGTAGAGAGGATTTTGAACGAGGCCTCTACCTTTCAAAATAAATAAATAAATAAATTTATTATTGTGACAATATCTAATTTGTCATTAATTATAATTTTTTATTGGTGACAAAATTTGTCACAACAAAAAGTAAAGTTTTAAGCGACAAACAATTTTATTGTCACAACAAACATCAAATAATAGTGATCACTTTATATATCTTTACTTTCAAGTATCAAAGTTTTAGTGACATGAAATTTGTGTCAGAGTTAATGACTTATAGTGAGAATTTAATACTGAAAATGTAATCGTCACAATTTCTACTATAACGGTGACCAAATAAAAATACATCACAATTACTTGTACTAATAGTGTCTCACAAAGAATTGTCACAAAAATTTAAAATCTATGACAAAATTACTCTTAATCACTGTCAATTCGTTACTAAAAACTTATATTGTTTTAGTGAGGCTATATCTACGACAATGATTGAAAATTTTCCAATTTTTCAGTGAAACAATTAATAATTGTCATAGCTGCAAGCCTACACTAGGGGTGGGAATCGGGTGGGGTGAGGGCAGTTTTGCATTTCCCACTCCGTCTTCAACACTTGCGGTTACGGTTTTGGGAAATCCTTATTAAATGCTTCGGGAATTTTTCGTCCTCATACCCTCCTCGCACGGATCCCCATAATTTTTGGGGAATCTCCATAAAAAAACAAAATTACTATTTTATTGACCAGCATAAATGGCCAGTTCAGTTTAAAATATAAAGTTTGGATATTTCGATAGGAAGCAATTATGAGATGATGAAGATTGAAAGGTTGTTATGTTGCGAAAGAATTAGACGAGGATTTTAGCGTATATCTAAAAACTAAGATAGAAACATCTTGAGAAACTTGAGTGTGGCTAGGTTTGAGAGAAAGTTAAAGTGATAATAATATAGTTAGGTTTTTTTATTAAGATATATATTAGGGGTATATAGATAAATAAATATATATATTTTTTAAAAAACTTGTAAAAAATCAGGGATCCTTGCAGATATTTTTTGGGATTCCCACTGTTATTTATACGGTTATGGTTCGGTTATCCCCAAGATTCAGATACAATTCCTGTCCCCATCCCTATTTGAACTTCGGCGATAAAACTTCCCTCGTCCATGTGGGTGAAGATTTCAGTTATTTCTCACCCCGTTGGTTCAAATCCCCACGATTTTTGGATATTTTATTGGGTCACGCTAGTACACCCCATGGCGTATCGAAAAGATTATTCGGCGATCACCACCAGAGATCCATGTACGTGGAACGAATCAAGCTGAATAAGGATGAAGAATTACCTGTTTAAAATCTAGAATTCTGACTTTGGAGAAGATGGATATCTAATCACGATTCGACGATGTCGATTCTTAAGTCGCAACGATAACGCCTCGACCTCTACGTAGTTCACCCAGTTGAAATGAGCATATAAAACTCTCTAAACTATTTAGAAGGGAACAATCATAGAAAAAACTCTCTAAACTATACGATTAAGGTTCGGATATAGCAATTCCCGTCCCCATCCCTATTTGAACTTCGACGATAAAAATTCCCCCGTCCTTGTAGGTGAAGATTTCAGTTATTCTTCATCTTGTCGGTTTAAATCCTCACGACTTTTGAATATTCCCCACCCAATTCCCACCCCTGGCTGCAACATAAATCGTATGTTGTCTAACAAATAACGATAAAGTATCAACTTTAGTTGTAACTATAAAAAATTGTGAAAGTTTAAACAATTTCATCTTTGATAAACTTCATCCATTTTTTTAACTAAACTAATTGTTGAAAAGGAACTTTACTTTTTCGGTGATTATGTTAACTTTTCCTATAACTACGGCTTTTTTAATAGTTTAAAGGTGATTACAATGTAGCATCTGTTCATATATATATTCTTAACCATTTGACAATGAGCATACACCTTGTAGACAAAGCGATTTGAACCCGTGTCTCCTAGGATCATCCGCTTTTCTACTGGGACATTTGTTGGGTTCTCCTATAACTACTACAATTATTGAGATTAGGGGTGTTCATGGTAGGTTAACCGTACCATTTAGTATAAGCGGTTGGTTAACCGTTATAACGGTTATTAAACCGTAACCTAACCATTAAGAAAAGATTAATCGTTATAGCAGTTAATCGCTACTTAACGATTCAGTTACAAGTTAACATGTAGCCTATTACAGAAGTTATTTCACATGTTCACTAATTATTTTGAGAGTAATGAAATTATCTCTCCAATAAATATTATATTAAAACTTAAAAATTAATTAAATAGAGAAATTCTAATCACAAACTTCTTTTTATTCCTAAATAATTTCATAACAGTTAACTATTAACAATTATTTTTAGCTGTTGATTTACCGAAACCGTTTAACTTTAATCGTAGATTAATTAATTGGTAAAATTTAATGGTTATAATTATAACTGTTATAGTTACTATTTTTTACACTCCCCTAATTGAGGCTCATCTAACTTTTCCGCAGGATAATTCTACAGTAGATGACATGTACCGTAATGTACCACTAAATAGGTGTACCACAATGTACCATTAACCATTTTAGTTAGTTATAAAATTATACGGACCAAAAGTGTTATTATCCCTTTTATAAATAAACTCTTAAAAAATATATTTTATATTATTTTCAGATTTTTTTTTTAATTTTTTAATTCAAAAAACAATAAAACTTATATTACTATAATAAATACCACATCTACTTTAATTTAAATTTTATTAGAGAAAAATATTAAAGAAAATTAGAGTTTTGAAACTCTAATATGTTTCCACTAGAACCCAATCGGCGGCCAGCAACCTGGGGCCGAATGGTGGGCTGAACGGTTGCCGGGAAGGGCTTTTGGCCGCTGGTTAGCCGCGGAGGTGGGATCGTTTTGGGGATACGGCTGTCGGGCCGTACATTTAGGGTGAAGGTCGCTGCACTCGCAAACGGCCGACGAGTGAAGCGCGATGTCGAAACTGATCGAGGCTTTCGTTGGTAGTAAACAAGGAGGGTTTTATCGCGACTTACGACGCCCACAATCAAAGGAGGAGGACGCGAAATGCCAGCGAATCTCAACAGCTTTAGTGACGCGTTTTGGCTACGGCGACCGAAGCCGATGCTGGTGAGGGGCGAATTGACGTCGTGCATGGGAGCAATCGCCGACGATAGAGACGGCGACATCAGAAGTGGCGGCGGCGATTAGGGTTTTTTTAGTCAGAGTTGATGAAGATTTATTATACGTTAGATGAAAATTATACCTATTTAATATTTTTCTCTAATAAAATTTAAATTAAAGTAGATGTAGTATTTATTATAGTAATAAAACTTTTCTTGTTTGTTTAATTAAAAAATTAAATGTTTTTGAAAAATAATATAAAATTTATTTTTTAAGAGTTTATTTATAAACAGGATAGTAACACTTTTGGTCCCTGTAATTTAAAACTAACTAAAATAGTTAATGGTACATTGCGGTACACCTATTTGGTGATACATTGCGGTACATGTCATCTAATGTAAAATTATCCCTTTTCCGCATAGTCTTTCAACTTTTTAAATATTTTTTTACCTCACCGTAAATTCTTTATCCCAGAACTTGCTTTATTTTATTTTTTTCGTGGTAATTGTTGTTAGTGGTGGTAATTCGGGAGCTTCTAGGGGTAGACACTCTTATCATTAGGCTAAAATTAGGCGCGAGTTACACAATTTCTTATAAAGATGGTAAGGATTTATGTAGTTACACAATTCCTTACAATTAAGACAATCTACACATATTCTTACACAAATGGTAAGAATTTAGGTTATAATATAAGAATTATGTAGTTACACAATAATATGTAGTTACACAAATGATAAGGATTTTTATAGTTACACAATAATTATGTAGTTACACAATTTCTTATCCATCCTACACAAATCTTTACTAAAATGGTAAGAATTTATGTAGCTACACAAAAAATACACCTAATTTTGGGTGGAAATCGTCTACGTCCTAACCATGACTCTTTTTGTGTCTCCACTTTAAAATAGTGGGTTTAGGGTTTATAGTTTAAGGTTAGGGGTTAGGGTTAGAGTATAGGGAATTTAGGATATGATGTATTTTTTAGGGTGTAAGGTGTAGAGTTTAGGAATCGAAATTTAGGGTTAGGCTTTCCAATTTAATTTTTATGTGTTTTTCTAATAGGAGGCATAAATTGAGGCATGATTAAGGGGCAGAGGATTTTTGCTCCCTAATTTTAGCCTAATTTTAGACCTTCCCCGCGAACTTATAGGAATAGGCACCCTTATCATTCCCGGAACCTTTTTATGTATGACCTTATCTTATCTTATGAGCATGAAATTAGTTTTAAACTGAATTAAACTAGGGTTTCATCGACGGTTTATACTTCCGCCGTGCTAATGCTAACCATGATTATTTTAGACCTCGTTTTCGGAATTTGTAAAACAAACCCAAATATCTTTGAACTATGATTACTTATTTATAGAAACAGACTCCTAAATTACACATATATGATCTAAAATATACCATACACATAGGTGCTTCCCATGCGATATAATAACAAGTAGAAAAAGTAGGTGTTTGTGCTTCACATATTATCATCTAATAAGATAGCCTCAGGTGCATGGCTTTTGATTTTGCCTGGGTAACTAGTTTAACAGAGCCCCGCCATAGATTTGAGCTGCCTCAATGCTAGTGATAACACGAGATTCTCTCGGATAATAAATCACCCCGTTTCTCGACCCCATCCATGGCTGCTGATAAGAAATTTCATAAGGATATTGAGGATGTGACGGAGGAGGAGGAGGAGTAGCTCTTCCGTTCCCGGACACTCTTCCTGACGGTGGCCACTTATATAATTCATCTAGCATGAGGAAGTCTTCGGTGAAATCTTTAGAGAAGCGATCACTCCTATTGGGTACTCGGTAATGAAATGCCATTTTTGTTTTTACAAAATAGTGGAATATGAAATCTTGTTAGCTTGATGCTAATTAGTATCGAAGATCATCTCTATTTATAGGACAGCCCTTGGCTTCTTCTTCATCCTTGGCATGTTGCATCATAGATAATATAGAGAGAGTTAAAACTATTTAATTTTTCATTGATTTTAGATCATTGGATAAATTAAGTTTAATCGTTAAAAATAAATATTTTAAACCGAAAAATAATCTATATTTTCGTAAAAAATCTCCACATTTACTGATATTAATCACACCTGTTCAACAAACCTAAAAACTAAAGAAATTATTACCAAAGCATTTTCTCCATACAAGCCCGCACCGGTCATGAATACTAGTAACTTATTTTTAATCTTATATACACTGGGCTCTGGCATGGGACCAACATGAGCTACCACTCAAGGCCTATCCGTCTATCTTCATAATTTCACAAAATTTTCAAGTGACAATATAAAATGTTAGTGGTTGCCTTTTATTTTTTAGTTGTATACTTGTATTTATTGTGTGTTCTTAACAAAACAATTGTATTTATTGTGTGTTCTTAACAAAACAATGAAAATAATGTTTTTGATAAATTTTAATCATGTTTCTATGGTTTATTAATAAAATATTAAATTAATTATTCAAAATAATAGAACATAATCTCGTTTTACAGGAAGCCATTTTTGAGTTTTCGCTCAAAGCTTTGAAAATGTCTGAGACGACTCTACTTATATCTAACATTAACCAGTGTTGAGTTGGCAGCATAATTTATTTTTGTTACTTTTGTAATACAAGTGAAAGGATAAAACAATTTTCTACCCAAACAATTGAGATTCAAAGCGCACACATGCATAATATACTAAAGTTTATGGAAAAGTAAATTCCTTTCTATCTTCTATTGAGCTTCTCTTTTTGAATGGATGTGATTTCTGATCTAGTATTCTTGGTGAGGAAGTGTTTTTTTTTCTAAATAAAGATAATGTAAAAGTAGTTGGTATATGCTTTCTCTTTTCCATATTTTGTCTTTCCATTTGATTCTTTACCGAAATTAAGAACAAATATCTATATGTTTTTGTATTAACTGATAAAAGGTTTTAGGTTTAATTATGAGATGATGAAGATTTAAAGGTTGTTATGTTGCGAAAGATTTAGACGAGGATTTTAGCGTATATCTAAAAACTAAGAAACATCTTGAGAAACTTGAGTGTTACTAGGTTTGAGAGAAAGTTAAAGTGATAATAATATAGTTAGGGTTTTTATTAAGATATATATTAGGGGTATATAGATAAATATATATATATATATATATATATATATATATATATTTTAAAAACTTGTAAAAAATCAGGGATCCTTGCGGATATTTTTTGGGATTCCCACTGTTCTTTATACGGTTACGGTTGGTTATCCCCATGATTCAGATACAATTCCTGTCCCCATCCCCATTTGAACTTCGGCGATAAAACTTCCCTCATCCCTGTGGGTGAAGATTTCAGTTATTTCTCATCTCGTTGGTTCAAATCCCCACGATTTTTGGATATTCTATTGGGTCACGCCAGTACACCCCATGGCGCATCGAAAAAATTATTCGGCGATCACCACTAGAGATCCATGTACGAGGAACGAATCAAGGTGAATAAGGGTGAAGAATTACCTGTTCAAAATCTAGAATTCTGACTTTGGAGAAGATGGATATCCAATCACGATTCGACGATGTCGATTCTTAAGTCGCAACGATAACGCCTCGACCTCTACGTAGTTCACCCAGTTGAAATTAGCATATAAAACTCTCTAAACTATTTTGAAGGGAACAATCATAGAAAAAAACTCTCTAAACTATACGATTAAGGTTCAGATATAGCAATTCCCTTCCTCATCCCTATTTGAAGTTCGACGATAAAAATTCCCTCGTCCTTGTTGGTGAAGATTTAAGTTATTCTTCATCTTGTCGGTTTAAATCCTCACGACTTTTGAATATTTCCCACCCAATTCCCACCCATGACTGCAACATAAATCGTATGTTGTCTAACAAATAACGATAAAGTATCAACTTTAGTTGTAACTATAAAAAATTGTGAAAGTTTAAATAATTTCATCTTTGATAAACTTCATCCATTTTTTTAACTAAACTAAATGTTGAAAAGGAACTTTACTTTTTCGGTAATTATGTTAACTTTTCCTATAACTACGACTTTTTTAATAGTTTAAAGGTTATTACAATGTAGTATCTGTTCATATATATATTCTTAACCATTTGACAATGAGCATACACCTTGTAGACAAAGCGATTTGAACCCGTGTCTCCTAGGATCATCCGCTTTTCTATTGGGACATTTGTTGGGTTCTCCTATAACTACTACAATTATTGAGATTAGGGGTGTTCATGGTAGGTTAACCGTACCATTTAGTATAAGCGGTTGGTTAACCGTTATAACAGTTATTAAACCGTAACCTAACCATTAAGAAAAGATTAACCGTTATAGCAGTTAATCGCTACTTAACGGTTCAGTTACAGGTTAACATGTAGCCTATTACAAAAGTTTTTTCACATGTTCACTAATTATTTTGAGAGTAATGAAATTATCTCTCCGATAAATATTATATTAAAACTTAAAAAATTAATTAAATAGAGAAATTCTAATCACAAACTTCATTTTATTCCTAAATAATTTCATAACAATTAACTATTGACAATTATTTTTAGCGGTTGATTAACCGAAACCGTTAAATTTTAACCGTAGATTAATTAATTGGTAAAATTTAATGGTTATAATTATAACTGTTATAGTTACTATTTTTTACACTCCCCTAATTGAGGCTCATCTAACTTTTCCGCGGGATAATTCTACAATAGATGACATGTACCGTAATGTACCACTAAATAGGTGTACCACAATGTACCATTAACCATTTTAGTTAGTTATAAAATTATACGGACCAAAAGTGTTATTATCCCTTTTATAAATAAACTCTTAAAAAATATATTTTATATTATTTTCAATTTTTTTAAATTTTTTAATTCAAAAAACAATAAAAGTTATATTACTATAATAAATACCACATCTGATTTAATTTAAATTTTATTAGAGAAAAATATTAAAGAAAATTAGAGTTTTGAAACTCTAATATGTTGCCACCAGAACCCAATCGGCGGCCAGGAACCTGGGGCCGAATGGTCGGCTGAACGGTTGCCGGGAAGGGCTTTTGGCCGCTGGTTAGCCGCGGAGGTGGGATCGTTTCGGGGAAGCGGCTGTCGGGCCGTGCGTTTAGGGTGAAGGTCGCTGCACTCGCAAACGGCCTGCGAGTGAAGCGCGATGTCGAAACTGATCGAGGCTTTCGTTTGTAGTAAACAAGAAGGTTTTATCGCGACTTACGACGCCCACAATCAAAGGAGGAGGACGCGAAATGCCAGCGAATCTCAACAGCTTTAGTGACGCGTTTCGGCTACGGCGACCGAAGCCGATGCTGGTGAGGGGCGAATCGACGTCGTGCATGGGAGCAATAGCCGGCGATAGAGACGGCGAGAGCAGAAGTGGCAGCGGCGATTAGGGTTTTTTAGTCAGAGTTGATGAAGATTTATTATACGTTAGATGAAAATTATACCTATTTAATATTTTTCTCTAATAAAATTTAAATTAAAGTAGATGTAGTATTTATTATAGTAATAGAACTTTTATTGTTTGTTTAATTAAAAAAAATAATTTTTTTTTTGAAAAATAATATAAAATTTATTTTTAAGAGTTTATTTATAAAAAGGATAGTAACACTTTTGGTCCTTGTAATTTAAAACTAACTAAAATAGTTAATGGTACATTGCGGTACACCTATTTGGTGATACATTGCGGTACATGTCATCTAATGTAAAATTATCCCTTTTCCGCATTTTTTTACCTCACCGTAAATTCTTTATCCCAGAACTTGCTTTATTTTATTTTTTTTCGTGGTAATTGTTGTTAGTGGTGGTAATTCGGGAGCTTCTAGGGGTAGACACTCTCATCATTAGGCTAAAATTAGGCGCGAGTTACACAATTTCTTATAAAGATGGTAAGAATTTATGTAGTTACACAATTCCTTACAATTAAGACAATCTACACATATTCTTACACAAATGGTAAGAATTTAGGTTATCATATAAGAATTATGTAGTTACACAATAATATGTAGTTACACAATAATTAAGGAGTTACACAAATGATAAGGATTTTTATAGTTACACAATAATTATGTAGTTACACAATTTCTTATCCATCCTACACAAATCTTTACTAAAATGGTATGAATTTAGGTAGCTACACAAAAAAATACGCCTAATTTTGGGTGGAAATCGTCTACGTCCTAACCACGACTCTTTTTGTGTCTCCACTTTAAAATAGTGGGTTTAGGGTTTATAGTTTAAGGTTAGGGGTTAGGGTTAGAGTATAGGGAATTTAGGATATGATGTATTTTTTAGGGTGTAAGGTGTAAAGTTTAGGATTCGAAATTTAGGGTTAGGCTTTCTAATTTAATTTTTAAGTGTTTTTCTAACAGGAGGCATAAATGGAGGCATGATTAAGGGGTAGAGGATTTTTGCTCCCTAATTTTAGACCTTCCCCGCGAACTTATAGGAATAGGCACCCTTATCATTCCCGGAACCTTTTTATGTATGACCTTATCTTATCTTATGCGCATGAAATTAGTTTTAAACTGAATTAAACTAGGGTTTCATCGATGATTTATACTTCCGCCGTGCTAATGCTAACCATGATTATTTTAGACCTCATTTTCGGAATTTGTAAAACAAACCCAAATATCTTTGAACTATGGTTACTTATTTATAGAAACAGACTCCTAAATTACACATATATGATCTAAAATATACCATACACATAGGTGCTTCCCATGCGATATAATAACAAGTAGAAAAAGTAGGTGTTTGTACTTCACATATTATCATCTAATAAGATAGCCTCAGGTGCATGGAATTTGATTTTGCCTGGGTAACTCGTTTAACAGAGCCCCGCCATAGATTTGAGCTGCCTCAGTGCTAGTGATAACACGAGATTCTCTCGGATAATAATCACCCCGTTTCTCGACCCCATCCATGGCTGCTGATAAGAAATTTCATAAGGATATTGAGGATGTGACGGAGGAGGAGGAGGAGGAGGAGGAGGAGGAGGAGCTCTTCCATTCCCGGACACTCTTCCCGACGGTGGCCACTTATATAATTCATCTAGCATGAGGAAGTCTTCGGTAAAATCTTTAGAGAAGCGATCACTCCTATTGGGTACTCGGTAATGAAATGCCATTTTTGTTTTTACAAAATAGTGGAATATGAAATCTTATTAGCTTGATGCTAATTAGTATCGAAGATCATCTCTATTTATAGGACGGCCCTTGGCTTCTTCTTCATCCTTGGCATGTTGCATCATAGATAATATAGAGAGAGTTAAAACTATTTAATTTTTCATTGATTTTAGATCATTGGATTAATTAAGTTTAATCGTTAAAAATAAGTATTTTAAACCGAAAAATAATCTATATTTTCGTAAAAAATCTCCACATTTTCTGATATTAATCACACCTTTTCAACAAACCTAAAAACTAAAGAAATTATTACCAATGTATTTTCTACATACAAGCCCGCGCCGGTCATGAATACTAGTAACTTATTTTTAATCTTATATACAGTGGGCTCTGGCAAGGGACCAACATGAGCTACCACTCAAGGCTTATCCGTCTATCTTCATAATTTCACAAAATTTTCAAGTGACAATATAAAATGTTAGTGGGTGCCTTTTATTTTTTTAGTTGTATACTTGCCTTTTATTTTCAAGTAAATTCCTTTCTATCTTCTATTGAGCTTCTCTTTTTGAATGGATGTGATTTCAGATCTAATATTCTTTGTGAGGAAGTGTTTTTTTTTTCTAAATAAAGATAATGTAAAAGTAGTTGGTATATGCTTTCTCTTTTCCATATTCTGTCTTTCCATTTGATTCTCTACCGAAATTAAGAACAAATATCTATATGTTTTTGAATTAACTGATAAAAGGTTTTAGGTTTAATTATGAGATGATGAAGATTGAAAGGTTGTTATGTTGCGAAAGATTTAGACGAGGATTTTAGCGTATATCTAAAAACTAAGATAGAAACATCTTGAGAAACTTGAGTGTGGCTAGGTTTGAGAGAAAGTTAAAGTGATAATAATATAGTTAGGGTTTTTTTTATTAAGATATATATTAGGGGTATATAGATAAATAAATATATATTTTTAAAAAACTTGTAAAAAATCAGGGATCCTTGCGGATATTTTTTGGAATTCCCACTGTTATTTATACGGTTACGGTTCAGTTATACCCATGATTCAGATACAATTCCTGTCCCCATCCCTATTTGAACTTCGGCGATAAAACTTCCCTCGTCCCTGTGGGTAAAGATTTCAGTTATTTCTAATCCCGTTGGTTCAAATCCCCACGATTTTTGGGTATTCTATTGGGTCACGCCAGTACACCCCATGGCGCATCGAAAAAATTATTCGGTGATCACGACCAGAGATCCATGTACGAGGGATGAATCAAGGTGAATAAGGGTGAGGAATTACCTGTTTAAAATCTAGAATTCTGACTTTGCAGAAGATGGATATCCAATCACGATTCGACGATGTCGATTCTTAAGTCGCAACGATAACGCCTCGACCTCTACGTAGTTCACCCAGTTGAAATGAGCATATAAAACTCTCTAAACTATTTAGAAGGGAATAATAATAGAAAAAAACTCTCTAAACTATACGATTAAGGTTCAGATAGAGAAATTCCCGTCCCCATCCCTATTTGAAGTTCGACGATAAAAATTCCCTCGTCCTTGTAGGTGAAGATCTCAGTTATTCTTCATCTTGTCGGTTTAAATCCTCACGACTTTTGAATATTTCCCACCCAATTCCCACCCCTGGCTGCAACATAAATCGTATGTTGTCTAACAAATAACGATAAAGTATCAACTTTAGTTGTAACTATAAAATATTGTGAAAGTTTAAATAATTTCATCTTTGATAAACTTCATCCATTTTTTTAACTAAACTAATTGTTGAAAAGGAACTTTACTTTTTCGGTAATTATGTTAACTTTTCCTATAACTATGACTTTTTTAATAGTTTAAAGGTGATTACAATGTAGTATCTGTTCATATATTTATTCTTAACCATTTGACAATGAGCATACACCTTGTAGACAAAGCGATTTGAACCCGTGTCTCCCAGGATCATCCGCTTTTCTACTGGGACATTTGTTGGGTTCTCCTATAACTACTACAATTATTGAGATTAGGGGTGTTCATGGTAGGTTAACCGTACCATTTAGTATAAGCGGTTGGTTAACCGTTATAACGATTATTAAACCGTAACCTAACCATTAAGAAAAGATTAACCGTTATAGCAGTTAATCGCTACTTAACGGTTCAGTTACAGGTTAACATGTAGCCTATTACAAAAGTTTTTTCACATGTTCACTAATTATTTTGAGAGTAATGAAATTATCTCTCCGATAAATATTATATTAAAACTTAAAAAATTAATTAAATAGAGAAATTCTAATCACAAACTTCATTTTATACCTAAATAATTTCATAACAATTAACTATTAACAATTATTTTTAGTGGTTGATTAACCGAAATCGTTTAACTTTAACCGTAGATTAACTTTAACCATTTAGTTTGTTAGCTAGGCCATTAGTTTGTTTAATCCTAGTTACCAGTTGTATAAATACTCATTTTGTTGTAAGTTAAAATTAATGATTGCAATTGAAGTATTATTTTAATTCTCTCAACATGGTATCAGATGTTATTAGGTTTTAATTGCCTATCTTTTGTGCCTTCCGTTGTTTTCTCCTTCAATTGCCTTTTACGGGTTCGTTTTCTTTTCCTCGTTGTTTTCCCCCTTCTTGTTCGTTTCTTCTTCTCCAATCGGTTCTCATCATGCCTTCGATGGACATTGTGGCCATTGATTTTAATCACCCCTTGTATCTCCATCCTTCAGATACACCAGGGGCTCTCTTTGTTTCTCATCAGCTCACTGAACTGGATGATTCTAGTGTTTGGAGTCCCTCGATGCGTGTTTCCCTTCTTCCCAAAAACAAGTTGGGATTCGTCGATTGTGTTTAATGATATGATGATTTTGATGAATCCCTTTAGGCATAGTGGGTTCACTGCAATGCAATCATTTTATCTTAGATTCTCAACACCGTTAGTAAGGAGCTCTCGGTTGGTATTGTCTTTGCTTCCAAAGTCGCTCTTGTCTGGTCTGATCTCAAGGAATGATTCGATAAGATCGATGGTGCTCGAATCTACTTTCTGCATCGGGAGATCGCCACTCTAAGTCAAGGTGATTCTTCAATTTCCACCTATTTCACTAAATTGAAGTTGTTATTGGATGAATTTGCTGCCCTAGTTCCTATTGTTTCTTGCGATTGCCCTCGTTTCCAATAGAGACTTCAACATGCTGCCCAGCAAAGACTCTTTCAATTCCTTACGGGATTAAATGATTTTATTCTGCCGTCCGCAGTTAGATCCTCCTCATGCAACCCTTACCATAATTTAATCAAGCTTATTCGATGGTTATTCAGGAAGAGTCTCAGCGATTTCACTCTGGTAGTCTCTCTTCTACTGTTTTGTATTCTAACTCCTCCGCTTCTGGTTGTCGGCATTTCAATGGTACTTGTGACAATTGTAAGCTTCAAGGTCATCGCAAGGATCAATTCTATCGTCTAGTAGGTTTCCCTTTTGACTTCAGATTCACAAAGAAGAAGGGTGTGCAAGCTGCTACCACTGTTTCAACAGATGGTTTGCCTGACTCCACTATTTTCGTTCCTTCTTCAATTCCTTCTCCGGTTCATGTGTTTACCCAATCACAGTACAATCAAATTCTGGAGCTTCTGCACAAGACACATTCTTCCGATCCTTTGGTAAATTTGGTTGGTAATGTCTTAGGTATTACTTCCTCTGATTTTAGAAAATGTTGGATTCTAGTCACTGGTGCAATTGACCACATTACTTTTGATTTTCATCAGCTGCTTAATCTTGTTGCATATGCTGATCAAAATCGTTTTGTTCATCTGCCTAATGGTAAAAAAAACATTTATCACTATCACTGGATCCATTATTTTTTCACCTACTCATTTAATTCATGATGTTTTGTTTGTCACTGAGTTTACTCATCATATTCTTTCGATTTCTAAACTAACTTCTTAGCTTCACTGTGTTGCTTTTTTTATCCTACTCTTTGTATTCTGCAAGACAACTCTAATGGAAAGATCAAGGGGGCTGGTTGGGAACATGGTGGTCTATACTTGCTCGACTCTTCTTCTCACTTTGTTGGTATTTCTCAAACTATTTCTGATTTTAATTCTTTAGTTTTCAATCTTTCATCTGTTGTTGATACAACTAAATTGTGGCATGCTCATTTAGGACATGCGACCATCAATAAAATGCATCACTTGCGTTATTTACATTATGTTAAATTTTATTCTGATTCTGTCCATACTTGCTCTGTTTGTCCCATGGCTAAACAATCTTGTTTGACATTCCTACTAGTACTTCTAGGTATACTATTCCTTTTAATTTGATTCATATCCACCTATGGGGTCCTTATAGGGTGTCCACCCACAGTGGTCACGTATACTTTTTAACCATTGTGGATGATTGCAATAGCATGACCTGGGTTTATTTGTTGAGACTGAAATCTAATGTTGCTCATCACTTAAAACATTCTCTCTCTTTATTCAAAATCATATTTCTGCCTTTGTCAAAACAGTTCGCAGTGATAATGGATTTATCTTATAGTACTCATGCTGGTAAGCGAGGTAAGTTTTCCCGGTTGGCTATTTTGGTGGATCTGAATAAGTCGCTGAAGTTGTGTATTGGGATTGATAATTTTGTCCAAAAGTTGGAGTATGAAGGTTCACACCAAATTTGTTTTGGATGTGGGATGTATGGTCATTCAAAAGAGGAATGTGGAGGTTCATAAGGTGTGAATGTTCTGATGGAGGATGGTCCGCAACCAGTTCCGAACCAGCCAGGTGAGGCTAAACCGTATGGGCCATGGATGATTGTACTAAATCGTTCAGGCAATTGGGGATGGCGGCTGGTCGTAGGGAGGCGACTCAACCGGTAGGGGGAGTGGGATCGAGTTCTGGGTTTGATGCTTTGGCCAATGAGGCGGAGTGAGGAAGTGATATTGCTGTTGCGTTGTGCGGTGTACTATAAATGATACGCAAATAGTGCAAGTATACACGTTGAAACAAGTAATAAAGTGGTAAGTGAGATCGTCTCCACAAGGATTAGAGGTAAATTAGGTCAGGTCCATGCACACTAGCACGAAAGTAAATATTTGAGTGAAAGGTTGATGTCACAAGATATTAGAAATGTTGTAGCAAAAGCAATTAAATAAAACTGAAATGAACTAAATAAGCTGCAAGGTCCTCTATTGTATGTGAAACTCTCTATTTGGAATGAATGGTTGGGATTGTTAAAGAATCCTATGCCTAGTTATAATGTATATCTAACACTTTCCAGTTCAAACTATGCTCGACATGGTTTCCTATTGCGTTTCTAAACTATCTTTAGCAAGAAACCTGACAGCCAGAATGCTACGGTAATACCTCTCAGTGTGAACCCTAGCAAGCTACTTATTGTTGGCATACTACCCTTTCTAGTCGTTAAAACCCTATCCTTATCTCTAAGGTGAGTTAGATTTGTGTCTCTCAGCAGCCAACCCCGTTGTCTACGTGGATCTAAGCTTAACTATCTTGACCATTAAGCTAATCTAACACCTTAGTAAAGGCTAACTCTCGAAAGCTCTTACAAACTTATGGCAATAAAACAATAGACAAAGCATATGAAACTAGAAACATGCTAAACATTCATTAAAAACTAAAACAAAGTCATCCAAAACAAACCCAAGCAATCTAAAGTTTGTTCATGACTGGTGTAAATCATCCTTCTCAATCGTCTTAAACAACCCATTTCCAAAATATAAAAGATTAAAGCAAACAACAAAGAAAAGGAAATCTCTCGTGTCACCTTGGACTGCCATGAACCACCCTAGACTTGCTGCTTCTCTCGAAGGCCAGCGAGGTCATCCCTTGGAGCTTCAACAATGGAGGACACCAAGTTGAGGAAGAAGATGGAAAGTAGCCGTCTTTTCTCATCACTTTTAGCACCAAAAAATTACTTTTTCAGCCCTCTCTTTTATGTGGGTATCTTATCCTTTATATAGTGGAGGCTCCTAGGGTTTTGTGCCATAAACATTCCTTGTGTGGCCTAGGTAATATTCCCTAGGGTATGCTAGGCATAATAGACAAATGGGGGTTCTCACACGTGGAATGGAAAAAATCTTCATTGCTTTGTCCTTTTCTGCGCTCAGAATTGTCATCCAAAATGTTGCAGCATTTCTTTGCTCAGCCACACTCCCTTGCTTACCTACACATCACCATACCAAAACAACCCTTGCTCAAGCAGCACCCATTTCTTAATTAAATCAAAACAACCAAGCTAACAACACTAAATGCAGCTATATGAACTAAATACAGCTAAATGCAAATGAAATAAGCTTAAAGACAAGCAAATAACTGAGTAAAAAGGTATGAAATACATGCTTTTTACAAGGTTGTCAATTGCTAATGAGATAGAGACCATGGTTGTGGAATCAGAAAGAGTTGTTGGTCCACCGTCTGTGGGATTGGTGGAGGGATCATCATCTAAAGGCAAAGATGTGACGTGACCTGTAACTAAGAATGCTGAATATTTAACATTGAACCCGGATAAACAGTCGAAAGCTAAATGGGCTAAAGGGAAGAAAGGAGTCGCGGTTGAGGTTATTTCTTTGGTTGAGATCTCTCAGGCTAAGACGACAGTTCATAAGGTGCCTCATAAGGTGGGTTCACATAAAGCCATCTCGGTGGTTGACTCGGGGGCTATGGCTAAAGGTGTTGCTTTGGTGCAGGGTGACAATTTGGCGAGGGGTTTTGCTTTGTGTCAGGATAAGGAGAATAAAGGGTTGTGGATTCAAAAGAACTCAGATGTACGGGCCCCATCCCGAGCGGTTCTTATAGAGTAGGTGCAGTCGTCCTTCAATTTGGTAGATGTTGAGGCTTGGCAAGTTGCTATGCAAGGGGCTGTGGTTGATTTGCAAATGGAGGGCGATGACCCAGATGAAATTGATCATCATCAAGATGAGTTAGTGCCTTTGGATGCTCATGCGGTGTTGGGTGAAGGACATGCTGGGGCTCGTTCCCTTTAGTAAGTGGTTTATTTATTTTTTATAATTATCACTGATGAATGTGTTTTTTTGGGAATTGTAGGGGTGCGGCAAGTGCCTCTTTTCACCTTCATTTTCGAAGTTTTGCTCGTACTAATCATGTGCAGATTGTAGTGTTGATGGAAACTCATATTAGTGGGTGAGTGGCGTATCGAGTTGTGCAGCGTCTTGGGTTTCCAAATTGCTTTAAAATTGAATCTGTGGGGTTTAGTGGTGGCATTTGGGTCCTTTGGTCTGATAGGGTGGATCTTGAAGCTTTGCATGTCTCATCTTAGTTTGTTAATTATAGGCGTCGTTCAGATGTGCTGCAAGACTGGGTCCAGATTATTACAATTTATACAAGTCCTACTACTGCTAGGAGAAAGTTGTTATGGGGGCTGTTGGCTCGATTGGATCCTTCTGATGGTATGTCGTGGCTTCTTGGTGGTGACTTTAATGCTATTTCCCGTAGTGAGGAGAGGTTGGGTGGATCTTCGCATGGCACAGGTGTTAGTCGGCTCTTTTTGGACTTTCTGTTTGACACAAGCTTATTGGATGTGGGTTATGATGGGGATGCTTTTACTTGGAATAGAGGTGATTTGTATCAGCGGCTTGACCGGTGTTTGATTTTTGCTGATTGGGCTAAAAAATTTCCTTTTTTGTGGGTCATGCATTTGGATAGACTTGGTTTGGATCATAATCCAATTTTGCTAAATCTTAATCTTGTTGTCCGGTTGGATCAAAATCGTCTGTTTTGGTTCTTAGCTGCTTGGCAGGAGCATGCAGCGTTCCCAGACTTTCTTGCTAACACATGAGATATGGATGCTAGTCTGAGTGAAAATTTAGAACATTTTCGTGATCAAGTGAAAGGATGGAATTGTAACACCCCCTTCTCGGTCTGGTAGGGAACCGGGTCAGGAAATGTTACTGGAGAACATATTGGAGGTTCAGGGTCAATTTTAAACTTTTTTAAACTTAGGGAAACTTACCAATTATTAATCTGCAACCTTTATTATTACTAATAATAGGGGTCAGTTACCGGGCAAATTAGTCTACTCGAATTTTAATGGTCATTTTAGGAACTTTATAAGTCTGGAACTTAACTAATTTCACCATTCATTAAGTCCTGTATCGGTACACCCTAGTTTGTATCGATACGTGTTCTCACAATTTAAACCTATATTTGATTATGCCAAGTTCTATCTATACACCATCACCCGTATCGAAACAAGTTGTCTAAAGTTTGACTTTTCCTAACAGGCCTTTACGATACAGCTAAGCTTGTACCGAAACACTTTGGTCAAAGATTGACCGTTTCGGTACACCCTAAGGGTCGTATCGATCTAATTAAATTTTGGGACCTTACTATCAATTTCTATTTCGGTACATCCCTAATGTGTATCGAAACGCCTTGTTCCATTAAGCCAATTTGTGCTTAGGCCGTATCGAAATGCCATGATCCGTTTCGATACGTCTGACCTGTAATGACAAATTTTAGCTTGTTTTTAGTCATTTAACCACCCAAACATTTTCCAAACACTACCAAATTTTACCAGAAAGTCTAAAATTCATAATTCTATTTGTATGTCAAATTTTAAAGCATTCGGAGCTCGTTTACTAAGTTTTCACCTTAGGCTCACTTAAGCACATTTTAGCCAATATAAACTTACCAAACTAACCATTTTAAGCATGTTACCAAACCGCATTTCCCTAGGCTATTACACCACATCATAATGCTTATACAAAGCATGCTTGGATCATATGCCGCTTTGTTAGAAGTTTAAAACAAAAGATAACATACAATGAAATGGAGAAGTGACTTGCAACAGGAGCACACGATCGGAGCGGAGATTCCTTTAAGGTCCTGAAATGCATGAGATACATATTTTAGGCTTTCAAAGCCTAGTGAGGTAGTCAAAACAAATATGATAAATAACATATTACACATGTCATGATATTCAAGTGGTATGCATAAACATAGTTCCAAGTTCATTTTCATGCTTATTCTATATATTTTTGTATATTGTCATTTTTCATATTGAAGACCACAACATATAGATTATCCATTAAAGACCATTGGATACTCGAATCTCCTGTACCCCAACATAACGTATCTCCTACAATATCAAACCATATCATAACCCTGTAAACCAGATATAGGCAGCAACCTCGAAACTCCAGTCATATCCTTGTACACCACATGTAGGTCATAGCCTCGAAACTCTGGGTCGCACCGAACTCATAATCCTATGGCATGCCATTGTATCCAATGTCACTTAATTAACAAAAATCACATATTTCATGTCTTTTTCATAGCACATATCAAATGAGCCCTAGCTCCATATCACATATCATCTTTAGTTTAGTCCACATAATCATAATTTCACGTGTCAAAAGAGCATGAATAACTTATCGGATTTGCAAACCGAATTCAACATAGTTGCTCTACATGAGCTCATAATCATATGCATATCAAAATCATAAATAATGTAACGTGATGGCACTGTGCCTATCCTTTGACATAACTTCACTCACCTTGATTACAAGGCTCTCAGATTACAATTCTGTTGTACTTAGCTTCCTTCGAAGATGTCAATGAGTCCTTCTCCACTATTTGAGCTAGCACAAATATTAGGGATTGCATTAGAATTTATTTGAAGGATTTAGACATGTATTTCAAGCTTACCCAAACTTATAAAAAACATTGAAATAACAGAATTAACTCTCTAATTCATGGGCTTCCATCAAAGTATTGAAAACCTAGTTTCGAAATTAAACCTTATGGAATCATAGAATCGAAAAATTGATTTAGGGGTCTTGCTTACCAAGTTTAGGGCTTTCAAACGGAGTATAGAAATCGAGCAAAGGATTAAGGACAAACTGAGGTGCTTGCTTAGCTTGGAGGTTGAAGACAAAAATGATGGAGTGAGCTTAAAGGGATACAAGAGTGAGTTTGATTACTGGGAGTTCAAAAGTGAGAGATGATGGTTTCATGCCTTTATTTTAAAACTCTTTTTCAATTTCTTCAATCATTGCCCGCATAATCTTTAACCAATATGAATATTTCCTCAAGGTGTGGGTTTGCTTAACCCTAAGTTAATCATCTTTTTACTATGACTATTGTGCTATGAGTCATATTTTTTGATGACTTCCACGTGAGAAGAGGCAAGCAAGGAGATGAATCAGCACCTAGCTTCGATTCCATTCAACTTGGAATCAAAGAGATTCAAAACAGGGGATGCATATCGATACACCCTTTTAGTTGTATCGATACAGATAGGCTAAAACATGTAAGTTAGGTAATACCGTTAAGCTTGTATCGAAACAGCCTTGGCTGTATCGAAACGACCTTGGCTGTATCGAAATGCCTCAACAAGACCGTATCGATACATGTTAAACTGTATCAATACACTTAAACCCAAATCAGACTTTTATTTTGAATTTCTTACAAAGAGGTCCCCATAGCTTTCATTGATCCAAAAGTGGGTACAAAGAGTTGAAAATTACATCATACAGTACAAAATTTCCGATCACCAGAGTCTAATTTCGACTAGGCCGTTTTTCGAGATGTGACAGGAATTGTGACATGTTTGGTCACATTGGGAAGCGGTAGAGGGAGTTATGTGCCCAGTTACACGGTATTGCTAAAGCACTCCAATCTCGACGCACATATTCTTTAGTAAAGTTGGAATTGAAACTGAAGGGTGAGTATGATGAGGTTCTTGCGCAGGAAGAGTTACTTTGGTTTCAAAAATCGTGATCCTAGTAGATTTTCACCTTCCCAAGAGATGTACAAGAGGTGATTGGTCGGGATGTTGTTGATGCAGAGGTGAAGGAGACTGTTTTCTCCATGGGTCCATTGAAAGCCCTAGGAGTTGATGGATTTCATACCCTCTTCTATCAGAAAAACTGGTCCTTGGAAAGGTAGTGCGTGTGTCAGTTTGTGAAAAATGTCTTTACAACTGGTGCTTTGTTGGATGAGTTGAAACGCACCTTGATTGTTCTTATATCGAAAGTACCGAATCCTATGGGTTTCAACCAGCTTCGCCTCATTAGCTTATGTTTCGTTCTCTATAAAGTGGTGACAAAGATTATTGTTAATCGGATAAAGCTTTATTTTCTAGACTAGGTGTCTCATAATCAAATGAGTTTTATTCCAGGCTGTGCTATTTCTGATAAAATTATTGTGGTCCAGGAGGTCATCCATTCTATGCAACATAAGACGGGTAGACGAGGGTGGATGGCTATTAAAGTCGGACTTGAAAAAGCCTAAGAACGGCTAGAGTGGGTGTTTATTGATGATACATTGTGTGATGTAGGTATTCAAGATGGGATTCGATAGGTGATCATGACGTGTATTTCGTCTGTTTCTTTGCAAATTTTGTGGAATGGATCAATGATGTAGTCGTTTGAATCATCTCATGGGATCCGACAAGGAGATCCCCTCTCTTCGTATCTATTTGTGTTGTGCCTGGAGCGACTAATTCAGACTATCTGGTTGGCGGTCCAGAATGGAGGTTGGGAATCATTTCGTGTCCATTGTGATGGGGTTGGAATCTCTCACCTTTTTCGCAGACGACATGATTCTCTTTGTTGAAACTTTGGTGCATTAGATGATGATGATTCGGGATACTTTGAATGATTTTTGTGTTGTGTCAGGTTTGAAGGTCGGTCTTGCTAAAACCACAGTATGTTTTTCTCAGAATGTCATTTTGGGGTTAAGAGCTGAAATTAGTGGTTTGTTTGGGTTCCAAGAGGTGGCTGACTTGGGAAGATACCTCAGGGTCCCAATTTTGCACCATCGTGTTACCATAGCCACTTATCGATATTTGATTCAGAAAGTGCGTGATAAATTGTTTGGGTGGGCCACAAAATCCTTACCGTTGGCTGGCCTTATAGTTTTAGCTAAGGTGGTTTAGTCTTCGATACCTTCTTAAACCATGCAAACTATGTATTTGCGAAAGGGGTTTGTTTTTAAAATTGAGCATATTATACGGAGATTTATTTGGGGGCATAGTGTTGAGCGTCGTGGATTTCACTTGCATTCTTGGGATACTTTATGTCGACCATTAGATGAATGTGGAGTTGGTTTCCGAGAGCTACACGGTCAAAATGAAGCATTTCTTATGAAGGTGATGTTTCAATTAATGGGTGGTGGCGATCATTTGTGGATTCAGTTGTTACGCGAAAATGTATAAATGGAAGTCTAATGCGGAGGGACCGGTTTTACGCTCCATGTGCTCTCGCTTATGGCGTTGAGTATGTTTGGTATGGCAGAATGTTCAAGAGCACGTCGAATGGCATATTGGGAACGATATGTCTGTGAATTTCTTGTTGGATCCTTGGGTTGGGGGGATTGGTCCCCTTGTGCAGCATTTAAGACCAGGAGTTCGACTTGCTCATCCTGATGCAGTGGTTGTGGGTTATGTTGGGATTGATGGGTGTTTCGTGTAAGGGTGTACTATAAATGATACATAAATAGTGCAAGTATACACGTCGAGACAAGTAGTAAAGTGATGAGTGAGTATCATCTCCATATGGATTGGAGGTATTTCAAGTAAGTTTAATCACACAAGTAAAGACTAAAATATAAATGAAATATCAAGGGGTAACATGGAACAAATATGATAGCAAATGGAAATAGGGTAGGAAATGTGATAGCAATTAACATAAGTAAAGTTGAACCAAAACAAGGATACTTCAATGGTTCTCTCACACGCACAAAACTCTCTAATGGAATGATAGGCTGGGCTTGCTAAGGACTTTTATGTCTAAACCTAAAGAACGTCTAGAACTACCTTACCCACAATATATGCTCGACATAGTTTACTTAGGTGTTTCTACACTATCTCAAGCAAGAAACTTGACAGCCAGAATGCTATGGCAATACCTCTCAGCGTGAACCCTAGCAAGCTACTTATCGTTGAAGTTCTACTCCTTTTAATCGTTGAAACTCTATCCTTATCTCTAAGGCCAGTTAGAGTTTTTCCTCTCAGCATCAAAACCCCATTTTCCATATGGATCTAAGCCTAACTCTCTCGAATATTAAGCTATCTAACACCTAAACTAAGGCTAACTCTCGAAAGCTCTTACAAGTTTAGGGCGAGCAAACAATGGACAAAACATGTAAAGGGTAAGAAAGCAAATCAAACATTCATTCAATCTTAAACATAAACATTCATAACAAGCTCAAGCCACTTAAAATCAGTTTATGGCTGGGCAAATATCATCCACATTCATCCGTTTTAAAAAACCCACCAGAATAATAATAAATGAAACAACAAAAGCAACTAGAGAAAAGGAAACTCCCAAGCTACCTTCGACTGACGTGAACCGCTCTAAGCTTGTTGTTTCTCTCAAAGGCCAACAAAACACTATTTGGAGCTTCAACAATGGATAATACCACAACGAAGAAGATGAAGGAAAAGTGCCGACTTTCTCTCTTTCTTAGCTCACCAAAATATCCTCTTTTTCGGCTCTCTCTTTAATGTGGGTGTCTTTTACTTTATATAGTGGGGGCTCCTAGGGTTTTGTGCCTTATATTCTAAGGGAATATTCCCTTCACATGTGGGCTCACAGCTGGCTGATTGGTTCACGTGTCAGACTGCACGGTGTCCTCGTCTCTTTGTCCTCTAGTGTGCTAAGAAATGCTATCCAAAATGTTGTAGCATTTTGCTCTTGCCTTGCTTTGCTCCTCATTTGCCTGCACATCACCACAACAACCAAAACCTTCCCAAGCAGCATTATTCAAGCAAATAATCAAAGAAAACATAACCAACAACACCAAAGGCAACTACATAAGCTAAATACAACTATATGCTATGAAATGAGATGAAATGAGCTTGATTTCTTACAATAACCTAAGTAAAAAGGCGTAAAATGTTAACCTTTTACAAGGTTAACACCCCCAAACTTAAGCTATTTGTCACAACCCAACTTCCCACGACAAGCAAGCCGTACCCATAGGGGCTTGCCTTAGCACACCACGTCCTTCACCCGACCGAGGGACCGAGTAGATGCCAACACCACACACCAAGGGGCCATGCACAACACCCCATGTGGTGTCCACAACCGAGAGAGTCGAGCCGGAGCACTTCCCGTGCACCATGGGGCTAAGTCAAGCACCCCATGTGCTGCCCATGAGAGTAGGACCCGAGGGGGCACGCTACACACACCTAAAGGGGCCTTGCCGAGCACCCTCCATGCTGCCCAAACCATGGAGCCCGAGTCAGCACCCGACGTGCACACCAAGAAGGCTGAGTCAGCACCCGACGTGCACACCGAGGAGCCTAGGGTAGTCACATCCGAGTTGCCCACACCCTTAGGGCCTGATTTTAGCACCAAGCATGCTACCAAGGGGGTTTTGGACGAGTCCATCGGGCCATGCCAAGCCCAATCTGCCCAAGAGGCCAAGACCCTTGTTGAGTTGTCATCTTTTGACCAACACACATGGAAAGTTGTCCACCATGGAACCATACTTGGGGAAAGTCTTCTATGCCACCCAAGCCACAATGTCATAACTTTGTATTCTAGGCAACTATGCAGTTGTGTGATAATATTTCCATAGTTAGGAGATTTGTATCTTGGAGATTCATCCATAGCCCTTGGATCGAATCTCCCTTAGCCGTTAGATCGAGGGGGCCAAGCCTATAAATAGAAGCCTTTCTCACTATTGTAAATCATTCCACACTTTCTGAGTTTTTGAGTAAGAGTTTAGTATTTTTCGCTTCATTTTGCCTTTCCGTCTTTCTTTGCATAGCCATCCCATTTTCCACAAAGCTTCCGCCGTGTCAAGTTCTAAGCGCTCTAGCTTAGATATTCGAAAGCTGACTTAGTCCTCGACTTAGGATCGTCGACTAAGGCCGCATGGGATAGCCTGTCCGAACCTAGCCCCGTGACAAGTGGTATCAGAGCGAGTTTCCGCATCCGTTCGAGTTGAGATGGCACGAGAAGCAAGGATCGTTGCGACAAAGATGAGCGTGGAATTATCGAGAGCAACTCTTGGAACCGAGGTAAGCAGATCATGGTTTTGTTTTCACTGCATGGACCATCATGATCTTAAAGACTGCTCAAGGAAGAGGCTGTCGAAGTGTTGGAGGTGTGGAGAGCCACACAAGTCTTTCCAATGCCTGCACCGAACCAAGCGGTCCAAGGTACAGGACGAGCCCGACGAGATCGAGGCTTTAAAGTTTGATTCGAGGTGAAAAGAGCTACCAATGGGTCCGGTAGATGCGTTCGACGAGCAAAGCTTGCCCGATGAGACCGAGGCCAGAAAGCTTGTTTCCTTGTTTGATGAACCACCAATGATTATGATGGATGAAACATCAAACTTCGGGAGTGAAGTGTTGATGTGCGAGAGATTGCCAAGGGGCAATGAGTCCACAAAGCTGTGGGAGAAGCCTGGTTACGTGGAGTATTCAAGTGACGATGACGAGCCAACGAGTGACGTGCTTGCTGCCAACCATGGAGACGATATTGTAGATGAGATCGAGCATGGGTCATTTTTAGGCTCACTTGAAGTCGAGAGGGACTATGAGGAAGAGGGACCTATGTTTGTAGACATAGTGTTTCCCGACCTAAAGCTACGTGCACTAGTGGATCCAAGCGCATTGATAAGCTCTCAAATGTGACACTTTTTAATTGCTATTTTCCAAGTTTTTAGGATTTCTTGCTACCTAATCCATTTCATTCTGCTATATTTTATGCAAGGGACCTAATTCTGGAAAATAGTAGCAAAAGAGGGCATTTCTGTAGTTTTTTTATTATTCTGGTCATGACTGGCATCGTGGGCACGACACTGGGCACGACGCGTCTGACGTGGCAGTTGCGTGGCGACTTCTAGAAGCTTCTGGAACGTTCTGAGAGATCTTATCAGCTTATCCGTTTAGATTTCCTGCATTTAAATTTCAAAACATTTGAATTATTTTATCTTTACTTTATTATTTTAAATTTTACTATCTCTTATCCTTGTAATCTAAGCCTGTAAATACCAACCTTTGGTGAAGGCTCAAGATCATCTTCTAGCTTTGAGTATTTTTTTATCTTTGTAAACATTTTCAGTTTTAATCCAAGTTCTTTTCCTTTATTTTCTTGTTTCATTTATTTTATGCTATTTAATTATTTTTCGAAAATCAAGTTAGTATGATAATCAATATCATGCTTAGCTAAATTTTTTAAGCCAAGAACCAGCCAAGTCAATTCGATTCATGAGAATTGAACTTGCTTAAATTCTTTTGGGAAATCATTTTTATCTTTCTGCTTAGATAGTTCGGCAATCGACCTTACTAAAAGTTTTTAACCGTTTTTCATATCAAAAAGGGCTCGTTGGTCTGAAATCGCTTAAAAACACAGTTTGGAGGAAGGATCGGCCTGCGGCAATTTCGACTTCCTATGAACACTCTTAGCGGCGGTCCGCTAAGGAAAGATAAAATCAGAAGCGATTCTTTCCGCTAAGAGTGTTTATAGGAAGTCGAAATTGCCGCAGGCCGATCCTTCCTCCCAACTGTGTTTTTAAGCGATTTCAGACCAACGAGCCCTTTTTGATATGAAAAACGGTTAAAAACTTTTAGTAAGGCCGATTACCGAACTATCTAAGCAGAAAGATAAAAATGATTTCCCAAAAGAATTTAAGCAAGTTCAATTCTCATGAATCGAATTGACTTGGCTGGTTCTTGGCTTAAAAGATTTAGCTAAGCATGATATTGATTATCATACTTAACTTGATTTTAGAAAAATAATTAAATAGCATAAAATAAATGAAACAAGAAAATAAAGGAAAAGAACTTGGATTAAAACTGAAAATGTTTACAAAGATAAAAAATACTCAAAGCTAGAAGATGATCTTGAGCCTTCACCAAAGGTTGGTATTTACAGGCTTAGATTACAAGGATAAGAGATAGTAAAATTTAAAATAATAAAGTAAAGATAAAATAATTCAAATGTTTTGAAATTTAAATGCAGGAAATCTAAACGGATAAGCTGATAAGATCTCTCAGAACGTTCCAGAAGCTTCTATAAGTCGCCACGCAACTGCCACGTCAGACGCGTCGTGCCCAGTGTCGTGCCCATGATGCCAGTCATGACCAGAATAATAAAAAACTGCAGAAATGCCCTCTTTTGCTGTTGTTTTCCAGAATTAGGTCCCTTACATAAAATATAGCAGAATGAAATGGATTAGGTAGCAAGAAATCCTAAAAACTTGGAAAATAACAATTAAAAAGAGTCACATTTGAGAGCTTATCAAATTCCCCCTCACTTGTCTCATACTTGTCCTCAAGTATGTCCGAAAAAGATATTAACCCAAGAATGCATTTCTCAAGCCATCACAAGCATCAAACATAATCATAAGAGTTCTAGCGCAAAAGAAGTATCATGAAAGAAACATAATCAAACCAAATGGATGCAAGCAAAGAACAACCATTATCTCTTCCAATTACCTATCAAGCATTAATCAAATCCTAACCTAGTCTTAATCCTCACCAAGATACACTCAAGAGCACTCAAAGTGTTTATAGGTAAAAGTGAAGCGAGAACACTCTAAGTCATACATGAACAAAAGTTTCCATAGGCTTGTAACAAGTTCAATTGTCCACTACTTTATTAGAATCGAGGTGCAAAAATCATTAGGTCTTTTATTCAAGGTGTAATGTGGGTTTAGAAAAGGGTAAAAAAGATGGAAAGAAAAAAAAAGAAGATAATCATTGCAAGAAGTTTCAAGCAATAAACATTGAAGACAAAAGAGGAGCTAAAAATGGGCAAGCAAACACATATTTTCCTTCCCTTTTTTCTTTTTTTTCGAAACTGTTTTTTTCTTTTTTTTCTTTTCGTTTTTTCTGAAGCAATTGCTTCCTTTTATTCTATTTTTTCCTTTTTTTCATTTTTTCAGGAAAAAGTGTGCCCTTATTTGAATTGCAGCCCCTTGTTTGTCTAGTGATGTAGTTTCTAGCATTTGATCAATCAAAAAGTTTGGTCAGAATAAGCCAAAAAAATGGGATATAAGGCTTCAAGAGGGTTCACTAAGCGATGAGAAAAAGGTAAGTTTTTTATATGAAAAAGAGAAAATGGCTAAATCCTAATGCCTAAATCATTTTAAAGCGCCTCATTCTAGTGTAGTCTCAAATCGCATACAAGCCACAAGTTCTAGATTCCTAAATTCAAGATGACACTCTCAAGCAAGGAAAAACGAGCATAAAGTGTAGGATGCATGCTCAAGGCTCAAAGTCTCACAAAATTAGGCTAAGTTTGATTAAGCTAGGCGAGAAATCTAATTAACAGAATCAAGAGAAATTAAAAGAGATGTCAAACTGCAGATTACCCATATCCTTTGATTATCAAAATGCTATGATTCAATCATACCTAAGCACAAGAACAAGTACAACATGCTGGACAGCAAGTAATGGCAAGAACAAAAAATTCATCTCAAGGTTTAATCAAAATCAAAACATATTATCAAACAAGCAAACAAGTGGTAATTTACCCTCCCCCTCACTTAAGTGAATTTCCCCAATTCAAATGAAAAACATAAAAGTGAAAGGGAGAGAAAGAGTACTCCCCGTGGGTATTGATTGTAACGACGGTGATGGTGACCGTTGCGGAGGCGGACGACGGACGGAGCTTGTCCAGCAGTGATGTTGGAGAGCTGCGAACGACAGACGATGGTTGGGGTGAAGGTGGAGGTGCGGTGGAATCCGTAGGAATGGGGGCTTGCCGTCGTCGACCACCGCAGTAGGGAGGAGGTGTGGGGCATGGTGAAGTCGATGCGGCTAAGTGAATTTTTGTGACTGGGTGTGTGATGTTAGGGTTTGGTGTTGCGGGAAAGAAAGAAAGGGAAGGGGAAAAGGGAAAATCGGGGGAAATCAGACGATATGCCAAGGGATAAGGTATTGGGCTAACGTGCACCGCTCATTGAGTGTGCTAAAATGCACCCCATTAATGAAACGGTGCACTTTAGCTGGAGTATGATGCTCGGCCTGCTGCATGCGAAAAGAATCCTACAAAGGAAAATTTATTAAGGCAATTAAAAAGAAGGAAAATGAAAAATAAAGAAACATAAATTAAATTATTAAAAAGGAAGTAAAAATTGACGAAAAAAATAAACCAATGGGTTGCCTCCCATTTAGCGCTTTGTTTAACACCGTTTAGCTCGACGACCTTTGCTAAATTTTTGGTTCTTCAAAAGAAAGGTCTTCAAATAAACGGTGATGTCCATCCCTTGTCGTTTTAACGCCTTCCTTCATCTTTTTATTTGTGCGCAAAACAACAACTAAGCTTCTACCTCCTTCCCGATGCGACAACTTACTCGAAATGATGATTGAAAAAGTTTGGTTGTCGCCTAAAAATATATAATTAAATAGCTCTAACTTCGGCTTTGGTTCCTGCAAAATTGAGGGAAAATGTTTAGATCGAGTTGGAATTAATCGAAAATCAGAAAGGTAAGAAAGAGTTGAAATGATTTCGCCTATATTTTCATCGTCGAGATCCGTGAATTCCCTACAAAAGTCATAACACAAATCAGTTTCGATCAAATCATCGGCTAACGGATCTATAATATCAACGAAATTTAAACTTGCGACCGAATCAGGATACTTCATAGCTTTATACATATCAAATTTAACTACTTCCCCATCAAATTCCATAATTAAGATGTCGTCGCGGACATCAAGCTTTGTATGCGCGGTTGATAGGAAAGGTCGGCCAAGCAAGATTTTGGATCCGTTATTGCTGCGATCATTTTCCATGTCAATAATATAAAAATCAGCAGGAAAAATAAGATTTTTTACCTGTACCAACACATTTTCTAGTACTCCCTCGGGGTAGATGACTGATCTATCGGCTAATTGAACCGTCACTCGCGTTTCTTTCAATGGTTCAGTCGAAATTTTGTTGTAAATGCTTAACGGCATGACATTGGTAGATGCGCCTAAATCGCACATCGCTCTTTTTATCCCAACATTCCCAATTTTACAAGGAATCGCAAACATACCTTGATCCTTGCACTTTGGCGGCAACAACTTTTGAAAGATGGCCAAAATATTTTCACCAAGGTTAACTTTTTCATTTATGGATAGTCGCCTTCGGTTTGTGCATAAGTCCTTCAGAAACCTTGCGTATTTGGGCACTTTCCGAATAACATCAAGAAGTGGAATATTAATTTCCACTTTCTTGAATATATCCAAAATTTCCTTCTCTTTCTCCTTTTTGTCTCGTTTCACCAATCTTCCTGGAAAAGGTGGAACAGGTTCGTAAGTAGAAACAGAAATTTTAGATTTGGCATTACCTGTGGTGGGAGGAGACTTGTCATTCTGGTCTTCCGAAGATTTTCCCGGTTCGTCGGATTTTTGCCCATCTTGCTTGGGCGGTTTAGGCGTTATCACTGTTCCACTACGCAAAGTTATCGCACTAACGTTTTCCCTTGGGTTGGTTTTGGTTTGGGATGGTAACTTTCCCTGGGATTCTATACGGCTAACGGCTTGAGCTAGTTTGCTTATTTGTTTGTCAATTTGCTGGAGATGGGATTGTGTTTGGGTTTGGAATTTTTCCTGTGAAACTGCCAATCTCTCAACAATAGACTCAAGCGAGGATTTTTGGGGTGCTTGGTTTTGGTAGGGAGGTTGTTCCCTAGGTTGGTAATTCGGGTTCTGATTACCGTAGCTCAAGTTTGGGTGATCTCTCCAACCGGGATTGAACGTATTGCTATGTGGGTTATAGGGTCTTTGGGGAGGTCCGAGAAAGTTGTGTACGACGTTAACGTGGGTACCAGATGTATCCCGCAGCAATGGGCATAAGTCGGTTGCGTGATCTGGCATAGTGCATATTCTGCATACCTTAGCAGCTCCTATCTCCCTTGAAACAAGAGAATACACAATATTAGTCAAATTGTCTATCTTATTCTCTAATGAAATTGTGCTTACTGTGTGAACCCGTCGGTTGGGTTCACTCGCAGAATTAAATTGCTGTGAATTCGCCGCCATCGTAGATATCAGATTTCGAGCATTTTCGGGGGTCAAGTTGACAAGTGCTCCACCGCTTGCTGCATCTATCATTTTCTTATCCATCGGCAACATTCCTTCATAGAAATATTGAAGGAGTGTTTGCTTGGATAAGTTATATTGCGGACAACTCGCGCACAACTTTTTGAATCTTTCCCAATAATCGTATAAGGACTCGTCATGCGTTTGTTGGATACCCAAAATGCTTCGCCTAAGTTCAGTCGCTTTTGCTGCAGGGAAATACCTGTCAAGGAAAACACGAGAAAGATCAGCCCATGTATTAATAGAATTTGGAGGTAAATAAAATAACCATTCTTTAGCCATTCCGGCTAAAGAAAAAGGAAATGCTCTTAGTTTTATCTGATCCTTCGAAACTCCTTGCGGTTTCATGCTACTGCACACCATATGAAATTTGGCAAGGTGTTTATGTGGGCTTTCAGTAGGGAGGCAATTAAAGGTGGGTAATAGGTGAATTAGGCCCGTTTTGAGTTGGAAAGGGGTATCGCCGTGAGAAAAGGTGATACAAAGGGGTTGTTGTTCAACGGGGGCGGTGTTGAGCTGTCTAATGGTTTGGTTAGCCATCGGGTTGGGTGTAGGTATAGATATCGGACTTGTGCTTTCTTCGGTTTGGTCGTGCGGTGGTTCAGATATGGATTCCGAATGGGATTTGTTGTTGGTTTTGCTTTTGTACTTTCTTTCGTCTGATGGTTTCACCGTGGTTCTTACGAGCGCTTGCTTCGATATCCGGGTTGTATGGAACAAGATTACCCGGATTCCTCCTAGTCATAAAAATAAAACAAAATCAGTCAAAAATGTCGAAAGTAAATGAAAGTGATTTTAGATTGTCGATTGGTTGGACCTTCGAGTTGAGGAGGTAGATGGATGGACCGAAACCATCAATTCCCACAAAAGGCAGATTAAAGGAGTTGCATGGGACGTGAGCCACCAAATTGGAGATTGGTGTGGAACAACCAACATCTCTATAATATCAAAAAATTTCTTTGCTCAATATGAAGTTATTATTGGGTTATCTTGTCTCGAGCAAATTGATGCACTTTTCTTGGCAAAAGCCAAAGTTGTGGTTGATGTAGGTTCACAACAACCCGATGTTGAGTCGTTGAACCATGAAGAAGGCGAGACGTTGTCAAGCATCAATTCTCATGAAAGATTGTACGAAACAAAGATATTCGACGATGACGAGACCATGGAAGAGTCCATGGGAATCCCCGAGGCAATGAGACAAGTCCTTGATAAGTTCGAGGACGTGAAGGCATTTGAAGTTTATACATTCGCAAATACCGACACCATCGATGGAATTCTCCTGAAGAAAGAAGTTATAATTGCACATGAGATCCGTGAGCTCGATGAGTTCGAGAAGAGGCTCTCGTATCATGATAAAGAGATGATCGCGGTTGTGCGTTGCTTGCACGGTTGGAGACAACGATTAATGAGGCCAAGGTTTGCCATCTATACCAAGAGTGATTTAAAAGATTATTTTCTAACCCAAGAAAAGTTGTTTCATATGCAGGTTTATTGGCAAGAAATTCTTAAGAGATTCGACTTTACTTGGAAGTGCAACCCAAGGTTGTCGAATGACGTAGCCAATGCCTTAAGCCGAGGGTACAAGGTGGAGCATGCTAGTCATCCGCCAATGAGTAAGGTGGACCATAAGACCGGGGATGATAAGTCTTTGGAGTTGCCAAAGACATCGCCACCAAGGAGTGAGATGGTTCGTGAGTTTGAGCCACGTTCGAGTATTGTGCCACCATCCAAAGGCCAACATCGGATAACATCCTTTGAGTTTGGTGAAGTGGATCAAGCCAAATGGGATGAGCGAGAGACGGTGTTGCTAGATCGTATCAAGCCATTCAAGTCAAACGATGAGGTACTTGCCATTAAGGAGTTGCTGGTGCAAGTGAAACATCCAAGTAATTTCGAGAGTAGAGAGCCAAGTGAGCAAGACACCATCCAAGAGAAGGAAGTAATCACAATGGGGCATGTTGCCGAGTTCGAGGAAACCATGGAGTTTGAGCCGATGGAGGCAAGCACCATGGATGTTGGAGCAAGCCGAGAGCCTCCAACCTTAATCCAAACTGAATAAGAAGTGCTAGAGAGCATTGAAGAGGGACTCTTCCGCGACCCCGCCATCATCACTTGCCTTGAGTATCGACAAAGCATAGTGAAGCCAACCAACATGGACATTGTGCCCAAGGTAAGTGAGCCAATTTATGAAAATTCGAGTCTAACTTGCTCTGGTTCCGTCCAAAGGTTGCTTGTGAGATCGAGTAAAGGACCGAGCCAAGCCGAGGAGCAAGTAGGAGAGAAGGCCTACGAGATGGAGTTGTCATCAAGAGAAGAGGCAGACCTTGTCATCATTCCTAAGCCGTTGGACGAGGATGCCAATGGCCAAGAGTGGAGCGAACCAATCCAAGCACAAAGCAAGGCAAATGTCTCCTTTGACGAGGAGACACCACCCATCGAGACAGATAGAGACCCAAGGTAAGAAATCCTTACACTTTGCACGAGAGTTCCCTTAGCTGAGCGGGAACTTGACGAGGAGTCGAGGCCGTTCGAGGAAGAGACGACCGAGACTCATCATCGCCTAGCGACGAGGGCATCGCTAGATCAGTGGGGGAGAATGTCATAGCCCAACTTCCCATGACAAAGCAAGCCGCACCAATAGGGGATTGCCTTAGCACACTACGTCCTTCACCCGACCGAGGGACCCGAGTAGATTCCAACACCACACACCAAGGGGCCATGCACAATACTCCATGTGGTGTCCACAACTGAGAGAGCCGAGCCAGAGCACTTCCCACGCACCATGGGGCCAAGTCAAGCACCCCATGTGCTGCCCACGCGAGTAGGACCCGAGGGGGCACGCTACACGCACCCAAGGGGCCTTGCCGAGCACCCTCCATGCTGCCCAACCCATGGAGCCCGAGTCAGCACCCGACGTGCACACCAAAGAGGCCGAGTCAGCACCCGACGTGCACACCGAGGGGCCTAGGGTAGTCCCATCCGAGTTGCCCACACCCTTAGGGCCTGATTTAGCACCAAGCATGCTACCAATGGGGTTTTGGATGAGTCCATCGATCCATGCCAAGCTCAATTCGCACAAGAGGCCAAGACCCTTGTTGAGTTGTCATCTTTTGACCAACACACTTGGAAAGTTGTCCACCATGGAACCATACTTGGGGAAAGTCTTCTATGACACCCAAGCCATGATGTCAGAGCTTTGTATTCTAAGAAACTATGCATTTGTTTGATAATCTTTCCATAGTTAGGAGATTTGTATCTGGGAGATTCATCCATAGCCCTTGGATCGAATCTCCCTTAGCCGTTAGATCGAGTGGGGCAAGCCTATAAATAGAGGCCTTCCTCACCATTGTAAATCATTCCACACTTTCTAAATTCTTGAGTAAGAGTTTATTATTTTTCTCATCTTGCCTTGCATTGCCTTCTTTCTTTGCCTAGCCATCCCATTTTCCCACAAAGCTTCCGCTGCATCAAGTTCTAAACGCTCTAGCTTAGATATTCGAAGGTTGACTTAGTCCTCGACTTAAGATCGTCGACTAAGGCCGCACGGGCTAGCTTGTCCTAACCTAGCCCCGTGACATATTGCTTGTCCTCAAGCAATGAACAAAAACAAATAGACAAATGCTACAACATAAAATCAGGCCAGGAGAGAGCTATGACTAAATTTCAGTCCTCATAACATATTGGCTTCAACATGAAAGACATCTTAAGATTTTAAGAAGTATTCCTATAAGGAAAAATCCTAACGAATGCAAGTGTAATGACTGAATCCTCTTCAAGCTTAACAAAGTTAGAAAATAATTGGTTAATTTCTCAAGTCTGCCTTAGCTTTTCAAGTTTTTTGGCACTTTGAGGGGTGTCAGCTCATCGCAACTATCGTCCCTAACTCTAGATGAGTATGGAGCAAACATCTAACCCCCAAGCCGGTAGATAGAGCAATCTCGTAACAACTTCCATTCACTCATTTGATGTTGTTCCCATTTATTTAAGTACAGAATCCAGGCAAAACAACTCAAAGCGCAATGTCCCTCTCAACTATGCTTTAGCATTTATTCATAATTCAACATAAAGAGAACTTCTTAAGCCTTTAAGCTTTCATTTTTCTTTAAAGTTCATTTTATACATTTTAATCTAAGGCATACAAGTGTTCTTTCACCAAAAATCATCTAACCTCTATGAGCATAAAGAGCATACAATCGTGTATCACTTACATAACAGAGAATCAAGTCCTATAGGCAGTTTTACCCATCTCAATTGTCATAAAAATTCAATTAATTCACAGCCATAAAAATTTAGTTCTCATCACCGGACATCCTCAATTTATTCATAAAACTATCATTAACCTAACTAAATGCTATAGCAAAAGTTTGTTCATTACTAAATGCTAATACAAATTTGTAACTATAGGACTAACACCCCCAAACTTGAAGAATGCAGTGTCCTCAATGCATAAAAATAAAACGAACTAATCAAAGATGCAAATGCAAATAGAGGTTACCTCCTAAAATTCTACTTTGGTGTTGCTGTCTTGGTGGCTTTGTGCTTGATCATTGGTTTCTTACTAAGGGCTGCAATTGGCTCATCTGCCTCATCTTGCGAGTTTGGTTGGCTAGGCGGATCCTCCTCATTCGGTTGATCATCGATAGCATCGTCGGAATCATCATTAGATGGTGCAGTCCATGCACGCCCTGCCGTGTGCTTCAGAAGACTCTTTGGTTTTGTTGTAGCATCTGAAGTCAGGGCAGGTTGCGATGTTGGAGCATCTTCAGCTATCTCCTCGCCGTCACTATCAAAATGGACATGTTCTTCGACCGGTACTTCCTGTGGTGGCGGGGTACTGCTACACGCAATTAGAGAGAGAAGGTGATGGGGATGGTTATGCGGCATGGGCAGATTAGAGAGGTGAGGGGTATTTAATAAAAATGTGAAAAGGTGGAGAGAGAATGTTGAGAGTTATTGATTAATTAGGGTTTTTGAAAAATATTAAAAGTAACTTTTCCCCCTTTTTGCTTTTTTAATGTCGCATCCCCCCAAACCTATGACTTTTTTTGTCTCTTTACGCTTCCCTTAATGAGATAAAAACAAACCCTAACCTTAATAGGAAAAGGCTATCTTTCATGCATAAGGCCCTAGCGTGCCACCTGCAACCTAGGGACAATTCAGATGTTGGGTGATAAAGACAAGTATAAGATAAAAATAAGAGAATAAGATAAACGACTAAGGGACTATCAAAAACTATATTATTTATGTACATAAAAACATGCAAATGCTATAGCATAAATACTAAGGGTAAAGAGGTGCAACTTGATTTTCTCATCAAGGAATTCCTCCTTAATTTCTAGGTCATACTTACTCTCAACCTTGTATTCTTACCTAGAAAGATGATCAGCAACTTGATTTTAATAACTCTTTCTACCCCTAAGCTCTAAGTAGAACTCTTGCAAGAGAAGTATCCACCTAAGAAGCCTAGGTTTAGCATCCCTTTTAGTCGCTAAGTACTTAATCGCGAAGTGATCGGTATGTACAATGACCTTAGTGCCTATCAAGAATGCTCTAAACTTATCAAAGGTAAACACAACAGCAAGTAATTCTTTTTCGGTGGTTTTGTAATTGATTTGTGCATCATTTAAAGTACGTCTAGCATAATAAATAACTTGGAAAAGTTTACCTCGGTGTTGTCCAAGTACTGCCCCAACTGCAAAGTCACTTGCATCACACATAAGCTTGAATGGTGAGGTCCAATCTGGGGGAAGTACTATGGGTGTTGAGATATGTTTTTCCTTAAGTTCCTTGAATGCGCTGTGACAAGCATCATCAAACACGAAAGATTAGTTTTGGTGTAGTAAAGTGCACAATGGCTTTGAAATCTTGGAGAAGTCCTTGATCAACCTCCTATAGAAACCAACATGGCCCAAGAAACTTCGAATGCCTTTCACGGCGGTGGGAAGAGGTAACTTCTCAATCACCTCAACCTTTGCCTTGTCCACCTCTATTCCTTTGTACGAGATCTTGTGACCTAGGATAGTTCCTTCGGCCACCATAAAATGGCACTTCTCCCAATTGAGGACCACGTCCACTTCTTTACATCTCTTGAGCACCTTTGTCAAATTACCCAAGCATGACTCGAAGTCATCTCTAAAGACTAAAAATCATCCATGAAGAGCTTCAAAAACTCTTCAACCATGTCCGAGAAGATGGCTAGCATACATCTTTGAAAAGTGGTCGGAGCATTGCAAAGACCAAAGAGCATCCTCTTAAAGGCGTAAGTACTATAGGGGCATATGAAGGTTGTCTTCTCTTGATCCTCCGGTGCTATAGCAATTTGGTTTTACCCTAAGTATCCATCGAGGAAACAATAAAAGGCTTTGTCGGCCAATCGCTCCAGCATTTGATCGATGAATGGGAGGGGGAAATGGTCCTTCTTGGTTGCCTTGTTAAGCTTCCGATAGTCCATGCAAATCCTCCACCCAGTGACGGTCCTTGTTGGTAAGAGTTCATTGCCCTCATTGCTTACTATGGTTATACCTCCTTTCTTTGGTACACATTGCATCGGGCTAACCCACGAACTATTTGATATTGGGTAAATACTCCAACATCAGCCACTTGATTATCTCCTTCATCACCACCTTCTTCATGATTGTGTTAAGCCTTCTTTGGGGTTCAATCGAATTGTTGTGACAATCATCAAGCATAATTTTGTGCATACAAATAGTAGGGCTTATACCCTTCAAGTCATCCATAGCTGGTCAAGGATATCTATAAATTTCTTGAACTGAAAGTCTTTATTATGCTTCTTTAATCTTTGAGGGAAGGGTGGTGGGGTCTGACTTCTTCCTCTACTTTTAAATGTCTTTCTTTTGTTGTAGCAAAACTCTGTCTTCCATTAGAAAGTTCTCTTGTTGAACCCTCACCGTTATCATTCTCAAGAGATGACTCTTCTTGCGCTTTGGGTTCTTCTTGGACAGTTTTGGTGCTGGAATCTTTAGTCGTCTTCTTCTACCTAAACTCATCTTCCTTGTTAAGTTATGTGCCACTCCTTAAAGTGAGTGCAATATATTGCTCCTTGCCATGAGGTTTAGTGACTTCAGTTTCACTATGTAAACTGCCGTGAGGTCGAACTTGTAGGGCTTGTGCTATTTGACCTACTTTAGTTTCCAAAGCTGTCAAGGATGAGCTATGACTTTGCAACAACGCACCCTAGCTCTTCATTGATGTTGTACGGTCATAAAGAAAAGCCTTTGTGGAGGACATGTAGTCTCGGAGAGTAGCTTGCAAAGAGTTGTTGTTGGCTGAAGAGGCTAAACCATTGTTATCATTTTTCCATAGCATATTTTGCTGAAAAAATTGGGGTTCAGTCTGGTTTTGTTGTCGATTCGAGCTTTCGGTATTGTTGTTTCCTTGATTCCCGCAAAAAAATATTTGGATGCTGACACCATCCTGGGTTATAAGTGTTCAATTAGGGGTTGTTGTTTCGATTGTAGTTCCCCACATAGTTGGTAGACTCTTGATTTTCCGGGCACTCGCTCACTTGGTGACTTTCATTACAACAAACACAAGTAGTTGCTACCTTGACTTCCTTCACCTCACTTGGATGTTGGAGATTCTTCAACATGTTTGTAATGGCCGATAACTGCGCTGAAACAGATTCATTGGCCTCAAGCTTAAGTGTCCCATAAGTCTTCCTCCTCGTTCCAAGTCTTGTAGTGGGAAATTGGTAGTCATTGTTAGCTATCCTATGAAAGATGTTGAATGCTTCTTCGTGTGACTTGTCCAACAAAGTTCCATTTGATGAAGCATCTAGCATCATTCTTGTATGAGCATTAACACCATTGTAGAACATCACAACTTACGTTCAATATGTGTGCGTAGTTGTGTACATGGCGACTAAGAGGATTCCATGTGAACAATAGGTTTTACCAATTTAATTACTAGGGTATTTAATTTTACTAGTTCTAATTTCGGGCACCTCCAACAAAGCAAGTAATTTCTTATTTTAATATTAATCTACTAGAGCCAGTTTCGGGCACCTCTAGTAATTTTTTATATGTGACATTAGAGCCTGTTTCGGGCACCTCTAGCAAGAAATTATTTTTAATAAAATTTAATTTATGCTAGAGTCGGATAGACACCTCTAGCACAAAAATTTTTAATTTTTAATTTACCAAATTTTTAAACAACCTAAGTTCACTAAGTCTCCCTTAATCAACACGCCACAACCGTTAAAAAACTTCAGCATCATAGTAAAATTCTAGGTTCTTTTCATACAATCCTAAAATTTAAAGGATTTTTAAATTAAGTGCAGTGGCAAAAATTCATCATCGAATATTCAACAAGTTTTAAGCAATTAAATCCAATCGAAGACATGACAAGTAACATATGTGTAAAGTGTCCATAAGTCCTAGATTTCATGCACATTCCAACTCTTATTATTACTGTTTTCTAGCACATTTTAGGCATAAATAGGTGCATGCATGGCATTTTACAGTATTTCTTTGTTTACCTTGCCTTTATAGATTATCATTTATTTGATAAACAAGAGATACTGTTTTAGTGTATTTTTTCTTGTAAGTACTAACAGCTGAAAGAGGGAACCAAGGAGCTGAGAAGTCAAGGGTGAAAGAATAAACCTAGGAGTTGTACTAATGCAATTCCAGCAGAAGACAGTTGCTGCCAACCTTGCTGCTGAGTAGAGTTGCTGATGACCCTGCTGCCCATGGCAGCTGACTATGGAAGTTGGAGAACCGGAGTGCGATCTGAAGAGCTAAAAATCATGAGTCTATCGTCGGCATCCACTTAATTTTCCAACGTCTGTAGCAGCGGCCAGGGCTGCTGAAGCAAAAATCTCAAGATTACTTACGGTCTAAGGCAAACGGGATAAAGTCCATATTCTACGCAAAGAAGTTAGAATTTAATGTCATATTAAAGATGGGAAGCTAATTTCGAGCACTTATACTTTAAGGAGGACTTAACCTAGTCAATAGTCTATAAATACCCATTGTACTCCTAGTTCAAATCATCCTAGGTTTTCTATAGACTTTTCTAGTGTTCTTTGTCGCTGTCATGTTCTAAACTCTATTTGGGTTAGGGTTATGTTGTAAACTAGTTGTGCAATAGATGTTTTAGGTTTTGAGTTATTTTTCAATAATATATTCCAAATTTGCTTAATCCATTGCTCATCAGTCTTTCAATTATCCTACACCAGTCAGTTGAGAGAATCCATTTGTCGGGCTCGAAAGTGCAAGGCTCATGAAAGGGTTAAGTACGGTCAAAACGTGCTGAGGGGCGACTAACTTGGTTCTACACCAGTCCACAAGTTTCAGCGGCTGAAAAGGATTACCAACCGAGTTGACTAGCATGTGTTAAGTTGAAGCTGAGATTGCTAGGTATTGCCTACATAACGTTAGCTCTCGAGCATCCTAACCTAGAAATAGGAGGGATCACTGTCAACTATCCTGCCGAACTTGTAGTATTTGCCAGACTTGGCGTCAGGACTTCTTTCCATTCCACCTGCCGAGACAGTACACTCCTGCAGTGGTAGTGACCCGCTGCAGCCGCGTGACAGGGTCGTAGCCTGTCGCCCGCCATACCCGCCGAGGAAGCATATCGTGGCAGCACAAGATAACTCAATCCTTTTACAACGCAATTTTCACACTAAGTGGCAGCATAACCTTACCTGCTCTATCAACCTGCTTCACTCCTTTATTACATGTGCTTTCATTTACTTTTCATACCAACCATCCATTTACTTGTGCTTTTATTTTACCTTGTGCAGGGATTACGAAACGTGATAAGCTATCCAATCCTCGTGGGATTCGACATCTTTTATACTATAACTTGGCAGTAGTGTGCACTTGCGCTCTCACAAAGAGGGAACGCCTACACGCCCTACAAGTTTTTGGCGTCGTTGCCGGGGACTGGTAACAGCGAATTTCATTTTTCAATTTCTCCATTTTTTATTTACTTTTTATTTCATCTTCATTTTTAATCGAAAAAAATTACCATGTCCTTTGCAAGTGGATGACCAGGGCAAACCCTAAAGGAAATATGATCATTTTCGACGATCTCGAACGTGAAACGAGAAGGATTAAGAGGGTGCTCAGGGAAATCCTAAAGAACAAAGGAGACAAGAGTAAAGCAAAGGAAGAAACCATGGTAAACGAGGACCCACCAAACGATGTCGTACATGGCAGGGGCGGGCAGCACGACTTGCCGCCTACAGGACCACAAGAGCAACAAAGGCAGGACCCCCCTGATCAGCCCAGGCCACCCCCGATTCAGACGACTAGAGATTATCTGGAACATTACTTCCAAGGGTTCGAACCAATCATGAGGGAACCGGACATAGGGGCAGACCATTTTGAGCTAAAACCCGTCATATTCAACATGATAAATAGATTAGGGCATTTCGGAGGGACTGCCACTGAAAATGCTCGGCAGCATTTACGAGGATTCATGGACATTTGCCGAGCATTTAAGATACATAGGCTTCACCATGACGTATTGCGGCTGAGGTTATTTCCCTATTCATTGAGGGATAGGGTGAAACAGTGGTTGAATAACCAGCCAGCCGAATCTTTTAATACATAGACGGAGCTCTGCAAAGACTTTCTAGATCGTTTTAGCCCGTCCAACGTCACTGATAGGCTGCGGAATGAGATCACAACCTTTAGACAAGGGGGTGACAAGCCAATGAATGAGGCATGAGAGCGGTACCGACAGATGCTGAATAACTGTCCGTTACATGGTCTACCGGCTTTGACTCATGTATTTATATTCTATAATGGGGTTAACTACCGAACTTGGATGATGATAGATGCCTCGGTCAATGGGATCATCCTAGATAGACCTCTAGAGGAAGCACTGCGGCTGCTGAATATAGCCGCTAAAAATGATTACAAGTACCCCACAGCCCGCCGAGGCGGCACAAGGTGGCCAGCCACTGCAAATGAGGTAGAAGTCTCAGACTCTGTTAACGCCCGCCTCGACACCCTGACGGAGCTGGTTATGAAGATTGTGCAATCCCCTGGAAAGGCATACGAAGTAAAAGTTGTGGAGCCATTTTGTGGCGAATGTGGGGGCAACCACGATTCCTCTGCCTACACTGCATCTGCAAACTATATGGGAGGATACGAGAGGAATAGCAGGCCTGCCCAGAACACCTATAATCCTGGATGGAAAAACCATCCCAACTTCTTCTGGAGCAACCCAAAGACAGCTGTAAACCCACAATAGCTACAGGGAGGCTACCAGCAGAACCAGTCCCGACAGCAAACTCAGTAGCCACAATACAATAATTCACTAGAAGCAACTCTGCAAACTTTTATGAAGAAAACTGGTGAATTTATTGTTCATACAAATAAATTTATTGAAAAACTAAGTCTTTTATGGACGGGACGGCGATGAAGATGAACAACCAGGCAGTTCACTGAAATCTACAACAGTTGGACTATGGGAGCATCATCTAGCATCTCGCAAACAGCCGCCAAACCCACTTATGAGCATTGTAAGGCTATATCAACAAGAAGTGGGAAGTAGTTAGATGAGCCTCTGATAGTAAAACAGCCAGAAGTGCATCCGGACCAGATAAGCAAGCCTGCCATAGCAGCACCAACACTAGCCGCCCCAGCAGTAGAACATGAAAGCGGCCCTGAAAGGGATTATCCTCCCCAGACTAAGCCCCCAAGCAAGGAGCACATAGAGGACATCTGTCTGCCAGCACCATTCCCCCAAAAGCTTAAACATCAGCAACAAGAGCACCAGTTCAGAAAATTCCTTGATATTCTGAAACAGGTGCATATCAATATACCTCTGATAAAAGCCATACAAAGCATGCCAAACTATGCCAAGCTTCTCAGAGACGTGATTTCTAAGAAGAAGAGGATAGGGGAATTCGAGACAGTATATTTCACTGAAGAGTGCATGGCCTTGTTTCATAACAAGCTGCCGCCCAAGTAGACAGATCCGGGCAGCTTTGTTATCCCATGCAGGCTAGGCAGCAAACACGAGACAAGAGCCCTGTGTGACTTGTGAGCCAGCATCAACCTGATGCCAAAGGCCGTCTTCGATAAACTAGGTATTGGGCTTGCCAAACCAACCTCTGTTATGCTTAAACTAGCTGACCATTCATTTGTACAACCAGAGGGAAAGACCGAAGATATCCTAGTAAAGGTGGGCAACCTGATTCTCCCCGTTGACTTTCTCATCTAAGATTGTGAGGCAGACGAGAAAGCCCATATCATTCTTGGGTGACCCTTCTTGGCCACGGGCAGAACGCTTATAGATGTGGAACTCGGGGAGCTGACAATGAGGGTAGAGGACCAGAGCATGAAGATGAATGTGCTACAACCCTCAGAGGAAGGAAAAGAAAGACCAGATGCGAGAGCTGCCAAGATCAGTGTGGAAATAGGCCAGGACAGCAGCTGCCACGATTGGCCTAGGGGCAAACTTAAGGCCCCCTTAACGGAGCATCTGAAAAACAGGAGGACCCCCAAGAGGGAAGAAAAAGTCAAACCACCTCAGGAAGTGTTTATGTCTGGGGGATGCACCCAAATGCACTCCCAACATAACTTAAATATTTATTTTATTTTTATTTTTTAGGATTAGAATTTATTTGAGGATTAGATTAGTTTTAGAATTTTATTTTTTCAGAAATTATTTAATTATCTTTATTATTTCTATTTTTATTTTATGTTTAAGTATAAAAGAGCAGGATCAGGAAGGAGGATCAACAAGAAGCCCACCCACCTCCTGCTGAGACAGCCGCCGGCGCAACAATGCGCAACTGCTAGTTGGCCCTCAACGGCTAGCTGCCAACAGCTCTGAGAATAACGGGCCGAAAAATCTATAGCGTGCGCATGTAAATCGGACCGTTGGACATTTAATTCCGCCACAACGTCTCTCGGTAGCACCTATATCTACACCACTCACTCACTCCATTTTACTTTACTTTCACCTTTTTGCTATATTCTTTCTAATTGCACTGCTCTCTCAAAACTTTTCTTTCTAGTTTCTGTCAAACACAACCGTTCACATGGCATCAACATCAACCAAAAAACCCATCTACAACAGATTTTGCTACAAGGAGGACGATGAAAGATATAGAAATAAGTTTTCTAAGCAGGCAGTATGTGAGGAGAAAGGCTTCCATTATACACGGCAAACGGGAGACCATGATCTAGAGCCAACCTTGTTCCGAACCATCCACTACAAGGGATGGGAAATGTTCGCTCAGCCGCTAGACATAGCGAACATCACTATAGTCAAAGAATTCTACTCCCATAAGCCCTGCCTGGAGAAGCTATTCGTCTATGTCCGCGGGGAGCCGGTCAAACTAAATGTTGTTATCACCAACAGGTACTACGACCTTGATATAGACGACAACCCTCACGAGGAGTGGAGGTAGTCATTGACGGCTGCCAACTATGAGGAAATCAAGGCCAAACTTTGCAAGCCCAACACGCCATGGCTAGGAGGCAAACATGTGGGATCTGTTCAGCGCCGCCACCTACTGCCAAAGGCCATGCTATGGAACACCTTTGTTAAAAGCTGTCTACTGCCCACATCTCACATCCCACAACTCAACCGTTGATCGGTCGCGCCTCGCATTAATTCATAGTATACTGATGAACCGACCAATAAACGTAGGGGAAATTATCTGCACAGAAATCCACAACTACTTCAAAAAGAAGAAAGGCAGACTGTACTTCCCGTCCCTCATCACAGGTCTCTGCACCAACTTCGATGTTCGGCAAAGCCCACAGATGAGCTAACAAATGCCAAAGAGGGCTGGACCAAAAAGGTCTGCATTCAGATGATGCAAGATGTGGAAAAAGAGCCAGCAACGCCCAGCCAGCCTTCAGCCACACAGTTTGAAACGTCAGCCGCCCCCGGCAGTACTGAAGCTGCCCTAGACAAAGAAGTCCTCCCACTGCTGCACACACTCCTAGACAGCACAAAGCGGATAGAGCAGCAGCAATTGGCATTCATGAACTACGTGGGGGAGGCCCAAGAAGCCCTTGTGGCTTATTTTCTGTAGAAATTTCCCGGTGATGTACCCACCATGCCACCATACCCAGAGGAGCTAGAAGGAGCAGCCCAAGCACAAAGAGCTCCACCAGGCGCCGCTGCCCGCCAGACTGACCGCCAAGTGCCCTCTCCTACACACTCTCCGACCTCCTCAGCTGCCACCCCATCCAACACAGAGGTAGATTCCCCTGAGAGGCACCAACAACATCTTTCCCCAGCCTGCACAATAAACACAGTGGCAGAAATCTCCTCATCAGAGAAGATCGAGCAGCCGCCGCCAGAGCCAAAAATAGCAGTGGTGGCAGCAACAACAACCATCCCAATGGCATTCATCCCTCTGGCAGCACCCACGGAGGAAGAGACCGAGAAGAGAAAGCGACATATAATAGCCGAAGAACCTGTGGACCTCGAGATGGAGTCAGAAGAGAGTGATACATCTCCAAACGCTTCTCCTGCCAAACCGCAAGAAGAGCAGCAACATACGCTGAAAAGAGTTCAGCCGCCGCGGAAAGCAAAAGCTTCACCTACCAAGACCGCAGCCAAGGCCTCTATCGGCCACTGCTTCATCATCCAAACATCTTCCTCCTCTTCAGCTGACAAGAATCCAACGTCCTCCCACCCATCAGCAAACTTTTAGTTTCTTTTCTTTTTATTTTTTCTTTTCGTTTATTTTTATCTTTAACTTGTATTTTTTTTATTTGTATCTTATATGTTTTGTGCATTGAGGGCAATGGCCATCTTGAGTTTGGGGGGATAGCTCTCGCATCTTTTTTCTAGGCATCTTTAGTTTCATTTTTAGGTTGCATTGTACTTGCCTTAGTAATAATCAGAAAAGAAAAATTTGTTATGACTTGTGCCTATGATAGGATAGCCGACTAATTTATTTTCGCACCTAATAAAAAATGAACTTAACTTCGGAAAAAAGTATGAAATATGACTTAGAAATTTTTTTCTTTATGCCTGAAACTGTTAAACATATTTGTTACTTGTTGAATGTGTTAGAATATTTAATGAACATTGCCTCTTTGTTTTTAGAATTCTTTGCAAAATTCTAACAATGATTATAGGTAGCCACTGAGGCATGCAAAAGAAACAGAAAATGTAGTACTGCCACGGCAGCAGAATCAAAAACAAAGAATAATGTTGTTTACCCTAGAGGTGCCCGCAACAGGTTCTAGGAAGAATCATGTGCGAGGACACTTCGCTGCTATCAAGGTCCATGAATCTGAAAGCCTTAAAGTGACGGACAAATTAGCATGAGTGAATGAAAGCCTTCACGGGATGACTCTACTCCAAGGGTTCGAGGTTTTGTAGTTTGCTCCTATCTTAACTTCAGACCTGGAAGAGTAGTAGTGATAAGCTGAAGCCCTCACTGTCATGATTAAAATTATTGTGCTTAAATTGTGCTGCCTCGACAGCAACCTTTAAATCACAGCATCATCTTTGTTTATTTATTTATTCTGCATATTCAGCATGTTTACAGACATACACACACATGCATGAGAAATTTAATTCTGAGTTATTTTCTTACTTATTTCCCTTCATTAATTTAATATAGGTGCCACGGCCTTGAGGCATAAAATCAGGTTAAAAACTAGTTTTTTCTTTCTGACTATTATTAGAGCAAGTATTTTAGGTTGCATTGCTTGAGGACAAGCAATAGTTCGAGTTTGGGGGTGTGTAAAGTGTTCATAAGTCCTATATTTCATGCACATTCCAACTCTTATTATTATTGTTTTTAAGCACATTTTAGGTATAAGTAGGTGCATGCATGGCATTTTACAATATTTCTTTGTTTACCTTGCCTTTATAGATTATCGTTTATTTGATAAACAAGAGATACTATTTTAGTGTATTTTTGCTTGTAGGTACTAACAGCTGAAAGAGGGAACCAAGGAGCTGAGAAGTCAAGGCTGAAAGAACAAACCTAGGAGTTGTAATGATGCAATTCCAGTAGAAGATAGTTGTTGTCGACCTTACTGCCGAGTAGAGTTGTCGCCGACCTTGCTGCCCACGGCAGCTGACTATGGAAGTTAGAGAACCAGAGTGTGATCTGAAGAGCTAAAAATCATGAGTCTATCGCCGACATCCACTTAATTTTTTGATGTCTGTAGCAGCGGTCAGGGCTGCCGAAACAAAAATCTCAAGATTACTTGCGGGCTAAGGCAAATGGGATAAAGTCTATATTATACGCAAAGAAGTCAGAATTTAATGTCATATTAAAGATGGAAAGCTACTTTTGAGGACTTCTACTTTAAGTAGGACTTAACCTAGTCAATAGTCTATAAATACCCATTGTACTCCTAGTTCAAATCAGCATAGGTTTTCTATAGACTTTTCTAGTGTTCTCTGTTGCCGCCATGTTCTAAACTCTATTTGGGTGAGGGTTATGTTGTAAACTAGTTGTGAAACGATTGTTTTAGGTTTTGAGTTATTTTTCAATAATATATTCCAAGTTTGCTTAATCATTTGCTCTTCAGTCTTTCAATTATTCTACACCAGTCAGTTGAGAGAATCCATTTGTCGGGCACAAAAGAGCAAGGCTCACAAAAGGGTTAAGTACGATCACAATGTGCTGGGGTGTGACTAACTTGGTTCTACACCAGTCCACAAGTTGGCTAAAAGGGATTACCAACCGAGTTGCCTAGCCTGTGTTAGGTTGACATTGAGATTGCTAGGTATTCCCTACATCACGTTAGCTCTCGAGCATCCTAACCTAGAAATAGGAGGGATCACTGTCGACTATCATGCCGAACTTGGAGTATCTACCAGACTTGCCGCTAGGACTTCTTTCCATTCCACCTACCGAGACAGTACACTCATGCAGTGGTAGTGACCTGCTGCGGCCGCGTGACAGGGTCATAGCCTGCCGCCTGCCATACCCGCTGAGGCAACATTTCATGGCAGCAAAAGATAACTCAATCCTTTTACAACGCAGTTTTCACACTAAGTGGCAGCATAACCATGTCTGCTCTATCAACCTGATTGACTCCTTTATTACTTGTGCTTTCATTTACTTTTCATCTCAACCAACCATTTACTTGTGCTTTTATTTTACCTTGTGCAGGGATTACGAAACGGGATAAGATGTCCAATACTCGTGGGATTCAACATCTTTTATACTATAACTTGAAAGAAGTGTGCACTTGCGCTCTCACAAAAAGGGAACACCTACACGCCCTACAATATGCAACCTATATGCGATTACTAAAAAATGAATGCAACTAAACATGAAACTAACTAGAAACCAACATCCCAAACTCAAGAGAAGCATTGTCCACAATGCATGAAAAAGAAGAAAAAAAACAAATTAAATGCTTATGAGTTAGTCAGAAAGATCTTCACCTTGAATGTGGAATTTCCTTCGTGTCGTTTGCTTGATCCTTTTGCTTGTGCGTGGTGGTTGCTGGGGCATCATCAGTCTCAGTTGCCTGGGCATCCTCATTGTGTGTTGTCGTGGCAGTTGGCATGGCCGAGGCATCAGGAGTTGTCGAGGCAGTAGGCATTGCTGAGGCATCAGGAGTTGTCGAGGTAGTAGGCATTACCGAGGCATCAGGAGTTGCCTGGGAAATTTTTTGTGCAGAGGATTTTTCTGATTTATGAGGTTGTGATTCTCTATGAGGAAAATAAAAGAAAACTTGAAAACTAAAAATACTGAAGACAAAAAGATTAAAAAAATCTCCTAAAATTTCGAAAAATTAAAAAATATCTTAGAAAGAGCATTTTCATGCGTCTTCTAAGGTTACTGCATATTTGAGAAAGCTTGAGGAGGGTCGTTTCCGATACTTCTTATAGTCCATTCGCACTATCCATCAAGTGACAATATTGCCCAAAAAGAGTTGGGCCAATGTGCTCGTAGCTACTTCCCTTTGCGTTACCATGGTAGATGTGTATTTCTTTCTTGTTTCCTTGTAGTCCATGCATACCGTCCACCTTGCTACTATTCCTGAAGGCATGAATATATTAATAGGAAAAATTATATCAACACCCAACCCTTTACTTACCTCGTTCTTGGCGAAATCCGTCATTGTTGGATGTATCCTTTATTGTCGTGGCAATTGCTACTCAAGCCAATTGTCGTGGCAATCAATTGCCATAATTCGTTGTAAGTCAAGGGAAAAACCAATTTCCTAAAAAGCTTCATGAATCCAACCATTGTTTTCTTTAGGTCTTTCAAATATCTCCACCAGTAGAGATCTCGATGGCTCCAAATCCACCGGCATTGGTTCCTCAAATACCTACAATGGAAGAGGTTGTTTTTCAAAGAATTCAAAAGGTTTGGTTATTACCTGCTCATATTCCAATAGCGAAGTATTGTCATCTTATTGCTCCTGTATGTGCTCGTGGGATTGCTATGGCGAAGATGGATGTGGGAACGGTGGTGGAAGTCGAGTATCCTCGATCCGTTCCTTGAATGGGAATTTGATTTGAGGTGTTGAATCAGGAATTTTAGAGGCCTTCTTGTTTTCTAGGGTATCTTTGTTGGGCATTGCCGAGACATGTGTCATTGCCGAGGGATGTGTCATTGCCGAGGCATGTGGTATTGTCGTGGCATTCTCAATACTTTTCTCAACCTCACTAAGTGTTGTTGTGACATTGCTCTGTTCAGGCTCCTAAATCTTTGATGGGGCAAATTGTTGCATAGGCTCATCATGTGTTGGGTAGTCTTTCTCATTGGCATCCTTTCGACTTGGAGGTTCTAGTTTTTCCACACACGTTGGAGAGCTCTCTTTGCATTGTTCCTTGTCCTCTTGCCTTGGGACTTCAGTATCCCTAGGAATGTATTGTTGGCGCATGGTATCCATGGCATATGTGGATTTCCTCAATCGATCTTCTGATTCTCTCACGAGTGCACCCATCACGGCTATACACTCATCCATGGAATTTAATAGCTCTTGACGAGGACTATATTGCCATGACATATCTGTTGTCGGGGCACTTTGCTGCTGATAAGGACTACATTGCCAAGGCATGTCTGTTGCTGCGGCAAAATTGTTATGGTAAAAAAATTGAGCTTTTTGATCATACCATGAAGCATTTTGCTACTGGTTCCATCTATGGTCCTCCTTGTAGTCATATGCGCCAAAAAGGTGAGGGCAATCTTCAAGCTCATGATGTTCTCCACACATAGCACAAGAGTTTTCTACGGGATAAGCTTTTCTCGGTTGATTCCTATCTTCCAACATCAACTCTTGAATAGATTTACTTTTATTTCCCCGCATGCTGATGTCCCTTAACTTGTAGCGCACCTGAAATTTTTTTATAAACAAACAAAATGAAAAGTTAGTAAAACTAATAAAAAATGCAATAACAAAAACAACTAACACCAATTGCCAATCCCCGACAACGGCGCCAAAAACTTGTTGCGTGTGTAAATAGTGCTACGCAATTGTGCAAGTATACACGTCACAAGTAATAAAGTGATATGAGTATCGAGTATCGTCTCCACATGGATTGTTTTGGGCCATTTTGCTTAAGTTATCGCACTGTAAAGTAAAAACACAATCGACAGTGATGAGATGAGTTGAATTAATTAAATAAAAATAAAATAGCAAGTAAATAAAGAGATTTGAAGTCGAATAAGATAGAGTAGGCCATGTTATGTTGCGTCGTAGTGTGGAAACCAATTGGAATAGTCTCGGTTCTGTATGCAATCGAACACCAAACTGCCTCGGCAGTGGCTAACGCTGCTGCCGCGACAAAGAGGAATTAAGTAACTGCCTCGACAACCCTTGCTGGGGCGGCAGAGAACAACACCAAGGTTCGGTAAAGCACCCATCAGTGGCTCCTCATTATCCCTAAGTCGAAACCGTGCCGATGTGCAGGTCTTAACAATACCTCCCAGCGTGAACCAAGGATAAACACCAACCAATCTTACGCTTCTTTTAGCCGTTGAAACTCGAACTTATCCCTACGTTGAGTTAGTCTTCACCGTTTGGGCGAACACCATGCTTATTTGTTTCATGAGTCTAACTCTCCCGATATTAGACAAATATATGTAATCACAATATCCTCTCCCGATTCAATTGCAAGTAAAAGATAAACACCAAGAATAAGAAAACCTTGAACTAAAATTGCATAAACAAAACCTAAACAAAATCTAAGCGTTTTCTCACAACCACAAACCCAAAATAACCCAAGCCAAACAAGTTAGTTCATGGAGGGGTTCAAAAGATATACAAAGAATAATCCCTTAACATGAATCTAACTGAAACAAAAAGGAAGAAGAAGATGTCGAACAACCCCCTTTGAATCTCTCTCAATCGAACTTGCTTGTACTTGGTGACTAAGCCTTGTATTTATAGGAGATGGCCAGGTCAAAGTCTTTCTTGAGGATAAAGTTAAGTTAGAATTAAATACATTAAAAGAAAATATCTTCTTTTAAGTATTAAATTATCCTTCCTTAAAAAAACCTTCTATTTGGAATCCTCTCTTGACCTTCCTTCGGCGTTTTCATGCTCTTCCCGTAGTCCGATCCTCATGCAAATTACGTAGAAAAATCCAGCTTTTCATTCTCTTCAAATCGCATACCACTTTGCATATTTTCTCCCTTGACAACTTTGTATGGTCATTGCCACGGGGGCAGTGGCTTGGCTATTGCCTCGACAATTAACCTACATGCACCAAAACAACCTCCAGCAGTATCTTTTTACACCAAAACTAATCAAAACATGAACTCAAGCATAACTATGAAGGAAACAATGCAAACATGCATGGATGACTAAAAGTGCAATTAATATGAGCCTAAGTCTAGCAATAATATGAGTAAAAAGGGTAATAATAATAGTACTTTTGAACACTTAACATAGAACATCACAACTTACGTCCAATCTTGAAAACCATGATTCGTACACTTGCGAAGTAGTTCTTTATATCTATCCCAACACTCGTATATCGATTCGTCATCAACTTGTCGAAAGAAAGCAATGCCATTCCTTTGCTTAGTGTTCATGTTGGGTGTATTATACCGATGCAAAAAGCTTTTGCATAGATCTACCCATGTCTCCATTGAACCAGCGGGTACTCCACTCAACCAAGCTCTTGCTCGATCACGCAATAAATAAGGGAATAACTTGAGCTTCAAGACATCTTCATGCACACCTTGTTGTATAAAGGATTAACACTCTTCCAAGAATGCACAAATATGCTACCCTGCATCTTCATGAGGCGATCCACCAAATTGACCAATTGAGTTCAACTTGTTGAACATCACCGGTTTGAAATTGAAGTGGGCTGCCTGAATTTCGGGAGCTACAATCCAAGGATTGAGATCTTCGAAGATGGGATTCAAATGATCTCTAATAGCTCGTGGACGAACTATAGCTCCACCATTTTCTACAACATTAGGATCTCCAGAATTATCACCATGTTGATCTCCTTGGTTACGACCTCTATACATGACTTCCAAAGCTTGTTGTATACGTCTTCTTTCACGAAAAAGATGTTCAATCTCAGGAACTAATGGTAGTATGGGTTCGTTGGGTCTTCCTCGGGTCATGCAATAGCACAACACCTGAAAAATATAAACAAAAAGCAACTAGTTAGTTTATACAAAAAGAAGAAATAAAATGGTGCAAAATCTAAACTTAAAGTAACCAATTGCCAATCCTTGGCAACGACGCCAAAAACTTATTGTGTCTAAGATGAGTTAGGGTTTTGCCTCTCAGCAGAAAACCCCCATTGTCCATGTGGATCTAAGCCTAACTCTCTCGAATATTAAGCTATCTAACACCTAAAATAAGGCTAACTCTCGAAAGCTCTTACAAGTTTAGGGCAAGCAAACAATGGACAAAACATGCAAAGGGTAAGAAAGCAAACCAAAAATTCATTCAAACTTAAACATAAACATCCATAACAGGCCCAAGCCACTTAAAATCAGTTCATGGCTGCGCAAATATCATCCACATTCATCCGTTTAAAACAACCCATCAGAATAATAAGAAATGAAAGAGCAAAAGCAACATGAGAAAAGAAAACTCCCAAGCCGCCTTGGCCTGCCGTGAACTGCTCTAAGCTTGCTGCTTCTCTCAAAGGCCAGCAAGAACACTCCTTAGAGCTTCAAAAATAGAGAACACGATAACGAAGAAGATGAAGGATAGGAGCCACCTTTCTCTCTTTCTTAGCTCACCAAAATATCCTCTTTTCGGCTCTCTCTTTAATGTGGGTGTGTAACACCCCAAACCCGGCTTAGGAGTAAACTGAGTCTGGTAGTGTTTTACAGACAAATACAAGAACCTTCTTAAGAAAGCTAGCACATCAAAGACCGAGACTTCTAAAAATCAGGGTAATTTAAAGCTTTTCTTGAAGTTCTATCCAAGTAATCTTATCGTAACTCAAACATCACATCACCCAATGCAAAAGAGCACAAGCTTAATCAAGATCTCGATGACAACAAGCATACATACTAAAACTTAAGAAATCACAAGAAATAGATTCAAGAAGGAGTTACTCACATGTTTAATCTTTTCTTAACTATCAAATATAGGAACTCATCCACTTTACCAAAACATTTAAGCAACAATAAGTCATTTTTATGTTATTCCCTTTATGATTCATAATACACTTTAAGATCACATGCCTCGGCTTAATAGGGAAGTTACGATTTATGATTATGATGCCTCAATCCATTGTTTTTTAACATGAATCAATAATCTCTACTATTTCGTAGGTTATGAAATTAAGATTTCTCACACTAGATGCACAAACTAAACACGCCATCATATATATGTAACAACCAGTATTCAAGGTTCAAGACTAGCATGAAATCGATTTTTAGCATTCACTAAAACAATATATAAAGTTAGCATGATTTACTTAACATGGGTCTTAACCTAAAACTGAGTCATTCAACTCCTAAATCACAAGTTACTTTCGAGTACATCCTCTAGTATAATTGACTCAATAACCACATAGTTTAGAACATTAATTAATTCGGTTAATAATTCTAAAATATAATTAAACTCATTATATAAAGAAAACCATGCCCTCAACAACATTCGATTGTTTACAACCCAACAATCTAAATCCAATTTAGATTACCAATCTATGAATGTTAATTATTCGGTTATCTAATAGACCACTTTCTAATCAATCCATGAATATCTCAAATCTAGCACAACTTGATTAACAAGCAAACTTATCCCAAACCAATTATGATCAATCAAATAGCAAACAATTAAAGAAATAATAATTAAAGGTCCATTACAACTTATAAGGCTCCTAAGAGCATCAAATACAACACATGTGGTAAGGGATGCCTTAAAATGCATAATGTCTATAGCTAGTATGTGCCACCATCCTAAGAGTTCGTAAGGAGTACCCGCAAACAACATGATACTCGTGATCTCGTCCGAGCTCAGAAGTTCTCACAACATGTTCATCCTGAGATACATTGAAGGGATAAAGTAAGCATGGGCTTAGTGAGGTAGTTTAAAGAAATTAACAGAATAAGACTTGAACTATTCTTTTATAATAGACTTGGACAAGATATTAACCAATTAGGGCGAGATACATTAAGCAAGCACTTGTTTTCTTTATAGATAAAGTATTCAGATCATGTGCGCACTTAAACGCACATGGAGTTCAACCAAGTACATACATGTATACTTAATTCCAATTAAAATAATCCAATAGGCAAGTATACACACTTATACGTTGCAAAACAGCCCACGACATGCTTAACTCATTCAAAATGGTTCACTTTTCAAGCTTACACAATTTATGCTTTACAAGACAATCCAAGAATTGCTTAACTCATTCAAAACAGTTCACTTTTCAAGCTTACACAATTTATGATTAACAAGACAATCCAAGACATGCTTAACTCATTCAAAGAAGTTCACAATATGATTTATTCTAGTCAAATTTGTCCAATTAACACGTATACACAATCTTACAGGGCAAAACAGTCCATACCATAATTTATTCTAGTCAAATATGTCCATATAAGTTCATTTCATGGCACGACAACTTCATTAAGCATGTATATACATTTTAATCACAACAAAACAGTCCACTTAAGTTCAATTCATGGCAAGACAGCTTCGTTAAGCATGTATATACATTTTAATCACAACAAAACAGTCCACTTAAGTTCAATTCATGGCAAGATAGCTTCGTTAAGCATGTATATACATTTTAATCACACCAAAACAGTCCACTTAAGTTCAATCCAAGGCAAGACAACTTCAATAAGCATGTATATACATTTTAATCACAACAAAATAGTCCACTTAAGTTCGATCCATGGCAAGACAACTTCATTAAGCATGTATATACATTTTAATCACAACAAAACAATCCACTTAAGTTCAATTCATGGCAAGACATCTTCGTTAAACATGTATATACATTTTAATCACAACAAAACAGTCCACTTAAGATCAATCCATGGCAAGACAACTTCACTAAGCATGTATATACATTTTAATCACAACAAAACAGTCCACTTAAGTTCAATTCATGGCAAGCCAGCTTCATTAAGCATGTTTATACATTTTTAATCACAACAAAAACAGTCCACTTAATTTCAATCCATGGCAAGACAACTTCGTTAAGCATGTATATACATTTTAATCACAACAAAACAGTCCACTTAAGTTCAATCCATGGCAAGACAACTTCGTTAAACATGTGTATATATTTTAATCAAAACAAAATAGTCCACTTAAGTTCAATCCATGGCAAGACAATTTCATTAAGCTTGTATATACATTTTAATCACAACAAAACAATCCATTTAAGTTCAATCCATGGCAAGATAGCTTCATTAAGCATGTATATACATTTTAATCACAACAAAACACTCCACTTAAGTTCAATTCATGGGAAGACAGCTTCATTAGGCATGCATATACATTTTCATCACAACAAAACAGTCCACTTAAGTTCAATTTATGGCAATCAGGGCGGCATTACATGTATACACATATTACCCTTCTCAAGTGTCGTTACAGTCCAACAGGTTACATTACAAGAAAGAGGAAGGATGATCACCTTGTCCAAATTCAGTCCCCAACAAGGACATACAATATATATTGCCAATCTATATTTTACATAATCAAATGATTCGAATAGGTGAATATGCATGAATTATTGAACATGCTTACGTACAAAACAAGCCATTTAGGTCATGAGAGTTATCAAGACATGTGAGTTAGTCCAATATTATAGCCTTGATCAACAATCAGCCTAGATACTCGAATCCAATGACATATGTCATCAAACAAGGGTACATGAAGTACCAAACAAGGGACTGTAGTCCATTCCATCCAGGAAGACAAGGGTACTCAAAGTACCAAACAAGGGATCGTAGTCCATATTATCAAGGAAGATAAGGGTATTTGAAGTACCAAACAAGGGACCATAGTCCAATCTAACACGCGAGCTCGACGGACTCTATTGAATGCCAATTGTACCTAAGACTAACTCGTAACGAAGGCTTTACTTTTTAATCTTTTCGTCTCAAATTACAAGTTGAGTTTGATTAATACTCAAGTACTCGATCGAATATTTATGCTTCATTCAAATAAGTTTGAACAAGGATTCAAGGTCGTATGATCATATAACAATGCTGGATTTTCTCATCACAAGTCATTAGAATGCAAGCATACATATGCCATTCACAATATGTCATCTTCCAAGTCAAGCAAACGAATCTAGCCCAAAGTACTTACCTCGAAGCACTTACATGTAGCTAAAGTTAGCATTTACAGCGTATCACAACCAATATTAAAAAATATAGCATGTAAATTGAACATGTACATTCTCGGGAAAGATATAAACTAACTCGAGGCTTTAAAACTACACTCACCTCATATCCCAACTTTACGAGATGCCTAAACCATTATTACTTCTAGCTTTTATCCAACTCCTCTTCAAGGTATGTATCTCTAAATAAATATTTCTTCATTAATAACAATTTTTACACGCACATAAGCATATATTTACACAAGTCAATGTAAATTCCAAAGAACCATAAACATACATTCAAGCATTCCGAAATATACTTATAATTATACAAACAACCCCTGATTTGTAAAAACATTCTCATGTTATAAGCTTTATGAAGCAGTCCCAAAACAAGCATATTCTTTATTCTGAACAGTCCCTTATTTCAATTATACTTTCATTCATGCATAGGACAGCCCTTAAGGTTCTTGTAACTATACTTTATGTCCGGATTACATCATAAGATTGCAAGGTAGTTCCTTGTCACAAATACACACATTTATTCACCTTAGAACAGTCCTTAGACTTTCATTTTTAACCAATTCTGTTCAACTAACCCATAAACGCAATCCATTACATTACATATCATTACAAGGCAGCCCTTACAACACATTGTCACACTCATTTATAACATCACAAGTAGTCCAAAACATCCATAAACATTTACGGCAGCCCCTAACACAATTTCTTGCATTTATACACATTTAAATCAGTCTCAAATCTTTAGAAATTCACACTTTCTTACTACAAATAGTCCAATATACTCTTTAAATACTCAAAACAGACCCACTTACATAAAACAGTCCCGAGATCAAACTATATGCGTCAAAACAGCTTAATTTACTTGCTTACATCCTTTATGATTCATAACAACTTTCTATCATAATTATTCATTTTTAACAATTCAATTTACAATCCCTACTGTCTAGAACGGTTTTAAATTCATAAACACACAGCAGATATGCTCAAACAGTCCATGGTCTCAAAAACAGTCCCAAATTGATTTGTATGTACATTATATAACTCAAAACAGTTCCATCCCATTCATTTAGATTTAATCAGTTCTTTCTCATTTAACACACAAAAACCTACTTTCAAACAATCTTTTAAATCTTCTTTAAACATAGGTCTGCTCTGTTTTCCTTCTAGTACACATAAAGGCTTCAAAACAATCTAGCACATTTAGGATCATTAAAACAGTCCCCTCTATTCGGTTTATTACACTATGAGTATGGATATCTAAACCTTCAAACCTTCACTTATCATTCATGTGTTCTAACACCCAAAATATAATCAAAATGTAAAGGATTATGTAATACTCATGAAGGATTCTACTACACACATCAATTCTTTCTAACCGATTACTTAACAATCAAGTTCACACAAAAATTCATTTACAAATCTTCAAATTAACTTAATAAAAATAAGGAAACAAGAAAGCTTACTTTTCTCCTTCATGAACCGAATTAAGCTCAAGAATTTTAGACTCAAATGTTCAAATCTTTTAAAGATCCATGGTTAAAGGCTAAAGTTCTCTCTTCTCTCTTTTGGTTTTTGTGGCTAAGGGGAAAGAAGATGACAACCTTGGGAGTGTCATCCAAGGTGGCTAAGCTTTTCTTCATGTCTCCATCTAACCGAGCCATGTGTACTAATCCCCACCAATTTTTTCTTTACCAAGTAAGCTTAGGAAACTAAACATGGTTCAATTTAGTCCTCTACCTATATAGTATCTAAACTCTCACTTTATTCATTTCGGTCCTAAGCTATCAATCAGTTACTTGTTGCATATTAAAATAACTTCTTAAGGATCCCAAGTGGTAACATTCTTCTAGGCCTATTTTAGGGATATTATAGGGTGTCTTTTCCTTTATATAGTGGGGGCTCTTAGGGTTTTGTACCCTAAATTCTAAGGAAATATTCCCTTCACATGTGGGCTCACAGTTGGCTGATTGGTTCACATGTCAGGCTTTACAGTGTCCTCGTCTCCTTGTCCTCTAGTGCGCCCAAAAATGCTATCCAAAATGTTGTAGCATTCTGCCCTTGCCCTGCTCTGCTCCTCATTTCCCTACACATCACTACAACAACCAAAACCTTCCCAAGTAGCATCATTCAAGCAAATAATCAAACAAAACATAAACAGCAAACACCAAATGCAACTACATGAGCTAAATGCAACTATATGCTATGAAATGAGATGAAATAGGTTTGATTTCTTACAATAACCTAAGTAAAAAGGCGTAAAATGTTAACCTTTTACAAGGTTAAAAATGGGCAATAGAAGTGGTCATCTTGTGGACACTCAGTTCCACAAGAGATTTGTCTTCGAATTGCGGCAATTAAGGTACCTTTACTGCAAAGGGTGTCGGATGCGTTGAGATGGGCACCATCTTCGGATTTAAAGTTCTAGGTTCGCAGTACGTATGGGATTGGGACGGGGGTTAGGTATAGCCCTTTTGAACCGATCTGACGGACCATTGCTAGTTTTCGAGGGTTGCCGCGTGTTAGATCCTTCCCTTGGCTGGCTTGTCATGAGAAATTATTAACGAATAAGGAACATGTCCATCGGCACATGGCTACTGTGTAACACCCCAATTTTGGGCTTGGAAGTTTAAGGTCTGAACCGGACCGGTCTAATTTTTTGTTCGAATATAAAAGGTGGTTTTAGGGAAAGCCTAGTTCGGGTTGCATTAAAAATATGGAAAAATATCTAAAAATCATCTTTTAATATATATAAGAGAGTGGTGAAATCAATTTTACAAAATAAGTTTTGGAAGTGTGACATTTCGAATTAGTGACTAAAATGTAATTTTTGAAAAGTTCAATGGTCACTGTTTTGTAAGGATTGAAACTTTGAATCTTTAAGGAGCTAATTTACCCAAGATTGATTTCTCCAGATTTTTCTTAGATTTTAATGATGCATTTAATGTTTAATTAATTAAGGGAAAATGAGAAAAACCAATTTTGAGATTTCATAACTAACTTTCTTTAAAATTTTCTCATCTCATTTTCTCTCAAAATTCTCTCAGCCAAACACATTTCTACAGCAACTTTTCTTTTGATTTTCACACCAAATGATGAGATTTCAATCCTCAAATGATTCCTAATCCTTTCTACATCAAATCCTCTTCATTTGCTTATTGAATTTTCAAGGATTTTGGCTTTAATCGAGGAGAAATCTACATTCAGAGGTAAGGATGTTCTTCTCCTCTAAATACTCAGTTCTTTACTGAAATTCCCAAGTTCTCAATCCTTGAATTAAGTTTTATTAAAAGTTTTAACGTTGTGATCTTGATTTTGGCTTAAAACTCAAGATTTGGATTAAATCTTAAAGAAATTCGTGGTGATTGTTTGGGCTCTGTTTTGAGATGGCTTTTAATTGTATTTTGGATGTTTAATGATGTGTAATTGAGGTTTAATCAATGCAATCCCGAATAGGTTGATTTTCCTTAGTTTTTGCTTGTGAAAATGGTGGTTTTTGGGGTGATCTTGGTGTTCTGTTATAGCTGGAGGTATAAGGGCAAGTTTAGGCTCTGTTTGGATGTTAATTGATGTTTAAGAATGTTTAGAAGTGATGGATCTTGGCTGGGTAATGTTGTGGAAGAGTTTGGATGTGATTTCGGTTGTGTTTGGTAGTCGAAATGTTAGTTTTGGTGAGAGCAGCGAGTTTAGGTGTTAAGGCTGAAGATTTTAATGCATGATGATGCATTAATCCTCTGCTTTGATGTGTTTAGAATAGGGGAGACATCTTCGGATCCTTGTGGTGTTGATCCGGAGGCTTGATCGGCGTTTCGGCAAGCTTGCGAAACGGAATTGGTGAGTGGAGTTGGATTTCCAGCTTTGTATTGAATATTTGAAGGTTTGGGAGTTTAGTTTAAGTCTAATCAACTTAACTAAACTCAAGAGTAAGTTTTCGGAAAAACACTCTTGGATGAACCATGGATTGGTTCGATGCATTTGTTGATAATTGTATGTTTAAATTCTGTTTTTGTAAGCATGTTTAGCATGGTTAATGCTGGATATGAAAGCCATATGTTGAAGGATGCTCAAGGTAAGAGATCCTTGGTTGATTTGTTAAAAATATGGATTGATGCATAGTGATGCATGTGGTAAATGGCTTTGTTTTTTTTATGCTTAAAAACAGTGGATTATTGATGATAATTGATGTATATTGGCAAGTGATGTATTGGTTTAAAGTACTTGAATCGGATATAGTTAGCCGGCTATACGATTGGGTGCACCGTGTATAAAGTCGCCTTGGATGTTGAGGGGTTGTAATTCTACCGTAAACTCCATCCAAGTACACTAACGAGATGTTTAAGATCACAATGGTGGTTAAAAGTCCATGTGTGGATCTTGTGTTGTGTGTCTCGTGTTCTCATTAGTGATGTTATACAACTACCAATGAGTGATGTGGAGGGGTTGTGATTGTACCGTTAAACTCCATCACGGGTGTTGAGGGGTTGTGATTGTACCGGTAAACTCCACCTTGTGTGTTTGGTAGTGTGTATGAAGCGTATGGGACAACGCTTGTAATCCGCGTATCCGATTGTGTTTTATTGTTGAAAAAGGTTATGGATTATCACTCGGAAGCCAATATGACATGTTATTGATATTGAAGCATGAGATGCTTGATGTGAATGCAATGTTGCATGGATAATGATGTTTAATTGTTAAAGTGCATTATTGTGTTGTTTCTTTATAGCATGCCTCACTAAGCATTTGTGCTTACGCTCTCTCTCTTGAACCAATAATGCAGATAATTGAGGTGATTTAGGGCAGCAAGGAGGCTAAGAATCCAAGGGAAAGCTAAGCTCATGTATGGTGACTATTTTCACAACATTATTAGATTTTGATATTTGGAAATGGGAACCTAGGTAGTGTTTTTGGGAGATGTTTATGGACTCCCTAGTTGTGGCATGATGCCTAAAATGTTTTGGATATGTAATTGGCCATTTTGGTGCTTGCTTTGATGATTTGATGAATGTTTGCTTCGGACATTAGGATGTATGCCTATAGTCTTGTGAATTTTCCTAGTTGATGTCATGATCGTGTTTTGATGATGCAAACATGTTCCTAATATGTATGATGACTTGTTGGCATGATTAGGAAGTCATTAGGATGTGTTTGAGTGATCAATTGTATGTTAAACCAGCAAAATCTGCTCTTTCTGGGCAGTCCATATCGGAACGGGTGTTAACGTTTCGAAACGGGGGCCTGTAATGGCCTTCGTGTTTTGAAACGGGTAGAGGTCGTTTCAAAACGGTTTTTCCACTGCCAGACCATGTTTTGAAACTGGTCTTGAAACAAACCCACGTTTCGGAACGGTCAACCCCGATTCCGAAACACTTGACCGTTGGGCACTGATTTGAATGGTTTATGGTTTGCAAGCTTTACCTTTTAGTCCTGAATTTTGTATATGCAATTGCTTGAGTTTGAGATGTCCGTTTGAAGTGAAATTTGACAGGAAAGCATGTAATATGATTAATTTTATATTGGTAACCTTGAAATCGGTTAAGTCCCTCATCTTTCCAAAATTTACATTTTGGTCCCTAACTTTGTATGTTGTGCAATTGAGTTCCTTATTGCTTTCCGATCGCTGTGATTTTCAAGTATGCTTTTCTTAAGAGCACGCTTAGGGTTAATGAGCATCTAGATAAGATTAAAAAGAAAAAAAGGGTCGTTAATCAAGGTTGACTTTGGTTTTCCCTGTGTAATCTTCGTAGTTCGTTCAACCGTCTAGGTCGGGCTAAAGGGGTTACATTTGGTGGTATCAGAGCTGAGTTCTCGAGTAAACGGGAATGGTTATGTGGGTGATGTATGTATGATTGCATGATGCGCCTTTTTGAATGAAAGTGTGATGTGTGAATTGTAAAGTATGTTACAATTGTGATGTATGTTATGGTGAAGCATGTTAGAGGGACCCATTGCCATATCAGAACTATTGAAATAATTTGTTTTTAATTGGAAATGAGCTTGAGTACTTGGATTTCTTACCTTGCTGAGCCTGATTATGTTTATTGCATTTGTGTTAGTGCATTGTTTAGTGAATGGGACCTCGTAGAGAGACGAGAATTAATACTCGAGCTATGGCTCAGAACAAGAATGAGAACAATAATGAAATTGTTGTGGATATCCCTCCTCCTCCTGGTGGTGGACCGCCCGGTGGTGGTGGTGCTGGAGGTGATGGAGCTGGTGTTGGTGCTGGGGTCGCTGGACCTGAAGCTGGGCAGGGGCAAGCTGCTCCTGACATGACAGTTTTGATACAGGCTATTGCTGGAGCCTTTCAGGCGGCAGTAGCTGGGGCTCATGGAGCTGGGCATCAGGGTGATGCTAATGCGAGACTACCTTTGGAACGTTTGCGCAGTCTGGGAGGGACTGAGTTCAGAGGATTGTCTGCTGAGGGTTCCGAATCTTGGTTGGAAAGTACCAAGAGGATATTGGGACAAATGAACTGCAATGATGTGCAGAAGCTAGGGTGTGTGGTATCGTTGTTGCATGATGATGCGTATACCTGGTGGGCGACCACTGTCTCCGGAATAGAGGAAGCTGATGTGACTTGGACGCTCTTTCTGAACGCGTTCAAGCGGAAGTATCTAGGTGTGCGATACCTGGATGAAAATAAAAGAGAATTCATATCTCTTACTCAAGGGAGCATGATGGTGGCTGAGTACGAGATCCAGTTTGTCCGTCTCAGTTAATACGCACCTGAGCTTATTCCTGATGAGCGGGAAAGGTGTGAACGTTTCCGGTATGGTTTGGTGACGGATGTAAAGACCTTTATGCTCGCCGCTGAGTACACTGATTTTGATGTGCTGGTTAGTAGGGCGAAGGATATTGAGCTGAATCTGGGTTTGTCCTCTAGGAGTGCTGGTTCTAGCACGGGCAAGAGAGTTGCTGAGTATAGTTCCGGTGGTGGACGGAACAAGAGATGACGAGATAGGAGGTATCAGTCTTCTGCTAGGCGTAGTGGTGGAGGGCATGGTGCGCCTGTTCAGGGAGACAGGGCGAGAGCTGATCAGAACACATGCTGGGCGTGTGGATCGCGTGGTCACTTGAGGCGTGATTGTCCTCAGGTAGCGAGAGAGGTGCAGGCTCCTGTTGCAGTAACTGGTAATTCGTGCTGGAATTGTGGTTCGGCAGACCACATGAGGAGGGAGTGTCCTTTTTTGGCCGGTGGCGGTCAGGGACATGCTCCTGGTGTTGCTGCACCACAGAGAGGTCGTAGGCATGGCCGTGGTAACTTCCGCCGTAGAGAGGATGGTGGAAGGAACGTGGCTCATGTGGTGGCTGTCCAACTTGAGGGTGGTGCCCAGGCTCGAGTGTATGCTTAGCGAGAGGGGAGGAATGACACGGATGTGATCGCAGGTACCTTCACTTTGCAATCCTTGTCATTACTTTCCTTGATTGATTCTGGATCTACACACTCATACATATTGCGTGAACATGCTCAATTGCTTGGTTTGACTGTTGAGTCTTTGGATGTTGGTATGCGTGTAACTAGTTCCTTTGGTGAGACCGTTGTGACACGAAAGTTATATAGAAGATGTCCCTTGGTTGTGCAAAACCATGTTTTTCATGTTGATCTCATGGAATTGCCTTTCTATGGTTTTGATGTAATCCTTGGTATGGAATGGCTTGTTGAACATCGAGCTGTGGTGGATTTTGAGAACAAGCGAGTTTCGTTGAAGCTTGCGGATGATTATGAGGTAGTGGTGGTTGGTGAGAATGTGAAGTTTATTGCCAATGTGGTGTCTACTTTGGAAGCGAGTCGAATGCTGAGGCAAGGTTGTGAAGCCTACCTAGCCTTTGTAATGAATCCTAGCTCTAAGGAGTTGCGAGTGCAAGATATCAGGACAGTGCAAGAGTTTTCTGGTGTGTTTCCGGAGGAGTTACCTGGATTGCCACCTAATCGCGAAGTGGAGTTTGGAATTGAGCTGTATGAAAACACAACTCCAGTTTCCATTACTCCTTATCGAGTGGCACCTAAAGAGTTGAAGGAGCTGAAGACGCAACTTCAGGAGTTGCTTGATCGTGGTTTCATTCGGCCGAGTGTGTCACCTTGGGGTGCACCGGTCTTGTTTGTGAAGAAAAAAGATGACACTATGAGAATGTGCATCGATTACCATCAGCTGAACAAGTTGACTATCAAGAATCAGTATCCATTACCGAGGATTGATGATCTTTTTGATCAATTTCAGGGAGCGGCTGTGTTCTCTAAAATTGACTTAAGGTCAGGATATTACCAGTTGAAGGTGAAGGATGTAGATGTGCCAAAGACAGCCTTCAGAACGAGGTATGGGCATTATGAGTTCCTTGTGATGCCGTTTGGTTTGACGAATGCTCCTGCAGCTGTTATAGACATGATGAATAGAGTGTTCCATGAATACTTGGATAAATTTGTTGTGGTGTTCATTGATGATATCCTCGTGTACTCTCGTACTGAAGAAGAGCATGAGGGGCATTTGAGGATTGTGTTGCAGGCTTTGCTGGAGAATCAGCTTTATGCTAAGTTAAGCAAGTGCGAGTTTTGGCTCAGGGAAGTTGTGTTCCTTGGTCATGTGGTTTCTGCTGAGGGGATACGTGTTGATCCTTAGAAGATTGAGGCAGTGATGAATTGGAAGCCTCCTAAGTCTGTTCATGAGGTCCGTAGTTTCCTTGGTTTGGCGGGATACTATCGGAGGTTCGTGGATGGATTTTTGAAGATTGTTGCACCTTTGACGAAGTTGTTGCAGAAGGATGTTAAGTATGAGTGGACGGAAGCGAGACAGCAAGCTTTTGAGAAGCTGAAGGCAGCTTTGACGCAAGCTCCTATCTTGGTTCAACCTGAATCAGGGAAAGAGTTTGTAGTGTATAGTGATGCATACTACGTTGGTTTAGGGTGTGTGTTGATGCAAGAGGGTAAGGTGGTGGCTTATGCATCGCGACAGTTGAGGGTGCATGAGCGCAATTATCCTACGCATGACATTGAATTGGCTGCGGTGGTTTTTGCTTTGAAAATTTGGAGACATTACCTGTATAGTGAGAAGTGTACTGTGTACACGGATCACAAGAGTTTGAAGTATCTGATGTCTCAGAAGGAGTTGAATCTTAGGCAACGACGTTGGGTGGAGTTGCTTAAAGATTATGATCTGACGATCGAGTACCATCCGGTAAAAGCTAATGTTGTAGCGAATGCCTTGAGTAGGAAGGTGGCAGTGGAGTTGAGGGCTATGTTTGCCAGTTTGAGCATTTCGCGAGATGGCGGTCTTGTGGCTGAATTGCAAGTGAAACCATCCTTGGTTCAGTTGATAAAGGATAAGCAGCTGATGGATGATTCCTTGGTGCCACATATTCAGGATATTGTTGAGGATAGGCCATCGGCATTTTGCTTTAATGATGATGGAGTTTTATGTTTTGGGAGTAGGGTGGTAGTGCCCAATGATGTTGAGTTGAGGCGTGCTATTCTGACTGAAGCTCATAGTAGTCCTTTTTCTATGCACCCTGGTAGTACTAAGATGTATCGCGATCTTTGAGATAAGTACTACTGGGTGGGTTTGAAGAAAGATGTTGCTGAGTATATGAGAAAGTGCATGGTTTTCAGCGAGTTAAAGCTGAGCATCAGTTTCCTTCTGGGTTGTTGCAACCGTTGAGGATTCCTGAGTGGAAGTGGGAAAGGATTACCATGGACTTTGTGTCTGGTTTTCCTTTGTCGCCATCGAAGAAGAATTCGGTGTGGGTGATTGTGGATCGCCTTACAAGTGTGCGCATTTCTTGCCTGTCCATACTATGTACACTTTGGACAAGCTTACGGAACTGTACATTGCTGAGATTGTGCGGCTGCATGGTGTGCTAAAGTCTATAGTGTCGGATCGAGATCTTAGGTTTACATCGCGTTTCTGGGAGTGTTTACATCAGGCTTTGGGTACACTGTTGAATTTTAGTACTTCTTATCATCCACAGTCGGATGGACAGTCTGAGCGTGTTATCCAAGTGTTGGAGGATATGTTGAGGTGCTGTGTGATTGAGTTTCAAGGCTCTTGAGAGAAGCATTTGCCTTTGGTAGAGTTTGCTTATAACAATAGCTACCAGGAAAGTATTCAAATGGCACCTTATGAAGCCTTGTACGGGAGGAAGTGCAGAACTCCTCTTTGTTGGGCTGAAACAGGTTAGAAGTTGGTTTCGATGCAAGCTTTGTTGAAAGGGACCACCGAGAAGGTGAAGCTCATTTGTGAGCGATTGAAGGCAGCTTCTGATCGACAGAAGTCTTACGCGGATTTGAAGCGTAAGGAGATTGAGTATGCGGTAGGTGACCGTGTGTTTTTGAAAGTTTCGCCTTGGAAAAAGGTGATGAGGTTTGGTCGAAAGGGTAAGTTGAGCCCTAGGTACATTGGACCATACGAGGTGATTGAGCGTGTGGGTCCTGTTGCGTACAAGTTGAGATTGCCACAAGAGTTGGAAAAGATTCATGATGTGTTTCATGTTTCTATGCTTCGGAGGTATAGATCGGATCCTTCGCATGTTATGCATGTGGAGGAAGTGGAATTGAATCCAGACTTGACCTATGATGAGGAACCGGTGGAAATTCTGGATTCAGATAGTAAATTTCTTCGAGGCAAGACCATTGATTTGGTAAAGGTGTTGTGGAAGCATCGTGGTGTTGAGGAAGCCACGTGGGAACGGAAGGATGACATGAAGAAGCAGTTTTCGTACCTTTTTCCTCCAGTTAAATTTCGAGGACGAAATTTCTTAAGGGGGGAGATTTGTAACACCCCAATTTTGGGCTTGGAAGTTTAAGGTCTGAACCGGACCGGTCTAATTTTTCGTTCGAATATAAAAGGTGGTTTTAGGGAAAGCCTAGTTCGGGTTGCATTAAAAATATAGGAAAATATCTAAAAATCCTCTTTTAATATATATAAGAGAGTGGTGAAATCAATTTTACAAAATAAGTTTTGGAAGTGTGACATTTCGAATTAGTGACTAAAATGTAATTTTTGAAAAGTTCAGTGGTCACTGTTTTGTAAGGATTGAAACTTTGAATCTTTAAGGAGCTAATTTACCCAAGATTGATTTCTCCAGATTTTTCTTAGATTTTAATGATGCATTTAATGTTTAATTAATTAAGGGAAAATGAGAAAAACCAATTTTGAGATTTCATAACTAACTTTCTTTAAAATTTTCTCATCTCATTTTCTCTCAAAATTCTCTAAGCCAAACACATTTCTACAGCAACTTTTCTTTTGATTTTCACACCAAATGATGAGATTTCAATCCTCAAATGATTCCTAATCCTTTCTACATCAAATCCTCTTCATTTGCTTATTGAATTTTCAAGGATTGTGGCTCTAATCAAGGAGAAATCTACATTTAGAGGTAAGGGTGTTCTTCTCCTCTAAATACTCAGTTCTTTACTGAAATTCCCAAGTTCTCAATCCTTATATTAAGTTTTATTAAAGTTTTTAATGTTGTGATCTTGATTTTGGCTTAAAACTCAAGATTTGGATTAAATCTTAAAGAAATTCGTGGTGATTGTTTGGGCTCTAATTTGAGATGGCTTTTAATTGTATTTTGGATGTTTAATGATGTGTAATTGAGGTTTAATCAATGCAATCCCGAATAGGTTGATTTTCCTTAGTTTTTGCTTGTGAAAATGGTGGTTTTTGGGGTGATCTTGGTGTTCTGTTATAGCTGGAGGTATAAGGGCGAGTTTAGGCTCTGTTTGGATGTTAATTGATGTTTAAGAATGTTTAGAAGTGATGGATCTTGGCTGGGTAATGTTGTGGAAGAGTTTGGATGTGATTTCGGTTGTGTTTGGTAGTCGAAATGTTAGTTTTGGTGAGAGCAGCGAGTTTAGGTGTTAAGGCTGAAGATTTTAATGCATGATGATGCATTAATCCTCTGCTTTGATGTGTTTAGAATAGGGGAGACATCTTCGGATCCTTGTGGTGTTGATCCGGAGGCTTGATCGGCGTTTCGGCAAGCTTGCTAAACGGAATTGGTGAGTGGAGTTGGATTTCCAGCTTTGTATTGAATATTTGAAGGTTTGGGAGTTTAGTTTAAGTCTAATCAACTTAACTAAACTCAAGAGTAAGTTTTCGGAAAAACTCTCTTGGATGAACCATGGATTGGTACGATGCATTTGTTGATAATTGCATGTTTAAATTATGTTTTTGTAAGCATGTTTAGTATAGTTAATGCTGGATATGAAAGCCATATGTTGAAGGATGCTCAAGGTAAGAGATCCTTGGTTGATTTGTTAAAAATGTGGATTGATGCATAGTGATGCATGTGGTAAATGGGTTTGTTTTTTTTATGCTTAAAAACGGTGGATTATTAATGATAATTGATGTATATTGGCAAGTGATGTATAGGTTTAAAGTACTTGAATCGGATATAGTTAGCCGGCTATAGGATTGGGTGCACCGTGAATAAAGTCGCCTTGGATGTTGAGGGGTTGTAATTGTACCGTAAACTCCATCCAAGTACACTAACGAGATGTTTAAGATCACAATGGTGGTTAAAAGTTCATGTGTGGATCTTGTGTTGTGTGTCCCGTGTTCTCGTTAGTGATGTTATACAACTACCAATGAGTGATGTGGAGGGGTTGTGATTGTACCGTTAAACTCCATCACGGGTGTTCAGGGGTTGTGATTGTACCGGTAAACTCCACCTTGTGTGTTTGGTAGTGTGTGTGAAGCGTATGGGACAACGCTTGTAATCTACGTATCCGATTGTGTTTTAATGTTGAAAAAGGTTATGGATTATCACTCGGAAGCCAATATGACATGTTATTGATATTGAAGCATGAGATGCTTGATGTGAATGCAATGTTGTAACCCCCTCGTCCCGGTCTGGTCGGATGACCGGTCCGAGTGGGCCACACGGGGAAAACCGAAGCGAAACCCGTTAAGGTTCCCCCTCGGTTAGCAACCCTATTTTTTTTTCTTTTAACTTTAGTCTTGTCTAGATACATATTTAATTCCTATGTGGAACATAACAGCGGAAGAAACAATCACGAAACAAATCACCAACCAAACAACATAAACAGTCTATTTAACTTGTTCCAGCAGGCCGTTTCGAAACACTTATAGGGTGTTCCGAAACGCCCTGACCTGGTCAACGAGCCTGGGTCAACCACATGGTGTCCGTTCCGAAACAGGGGTGACCCGTATCGGAACGACCTTGACGGTCAATATATCGTGGTCAACGAGATTTGACCGTTTCGGAACTCCAAAGGCCCGTTTCGGAACGGCTTCATCTCGCCAATTTCTCAAAATTCCAGAGGCGAAAACGTTCCGGAACGACCCTCATCCGTTTCGAAACGGCAGGCCATTTACGCAGGGGTCGTTTCGGAACACGGGGACCCGTTCCGAAACGCCCCCTGTCTGCAGATTTTTCTGGGCTGTTTGAGGCACAAGGATGCCCCAAAACATCCCGTAGACACCATACAACAGCCAAGCAACATCAAGACAAACAACTTAAGGCATAGCAACCATACAAGCATACATATATATAAGCCAAGGGAGTCAATCAAACATGGATTAAAGCATTCATACACTATGCAACCTAAACACTCCAAAGCATGCCATCAAACATCAAACATTCATCATAGTATAACATGCTTACAACCCATGATCAAACCAAAAAAACGACATCAATCAAATGAGTCTCGCAAGCTCATACAAAGACCCTTGCCACATTGCTAGCTATTACAAAATCGATAACCATACTTGAGCTACAAACTTGGAAGCCCTTCTTGCCTTGCCTCGAGCTAACGCCACGCTAATGATCTGCATTGTTGAACATAGAGAGCGTAAGCTATAAGCTTAGTGAGGGTGCTCTAAAACGGAAAACAACAACAATGCAGGGTCCAAGCATGTTAATCCTAGTCTACATACCTCAAACGTAGGCATATTATCAAGTAGACTTAGCTAGTCTTTCAAGTGGCATATATGGTCTCTCAATCCTAACAAGCTTGATCATCAATATCATCAACATATATCAATACCATATATCACACTCACATAACACCATCATATATCACATTTCATGATTTAAGTTTAATTGGCCACTTTAATTACCCCGATTGTGCGGATTTAAACCTTGACAACACTTTACCTCGGTGGGATTCCACTCATCACCGGACCTTGCATGTGCGGGATTCCACTCATCGCCACATGCCCTACGGATGGGATTCCACTCATCATCCCGTAGAAATATATGAAATAGCTTCCGGTGGGATGTTACATCACCGTACTCCTCCTTGATTACTTAACGCCATCAAGGCCACGTACGTTTTGACTCAATTTGTGTGCACACTATCCTAATGATCGATCATTTACAACCGGTAATTTTTAGTGCCAATTATCACAACCACATCATATATAACCATCATCATCCACAATACATGCTCATCACATATCTACTCATCATGACATATATACATGTATCAATCAACCACAATCAAGAACATAACTAGCAAGCACAAAGCATTTAAGGATATCAAAGCTAAACTAGCAACTTGAATTAAATGGAAGTGGCCTACCAAGCACACTTACACACACACACTACACATGCTCGAGCCAAACTTAAAAACAAGTTGAACCACTCACTGCCCTTCCTTAGCAATTCGAACCAATCTTCCTACGAACCCGGATTCGGTCCCAAAGCCTCTTCCGCGCTTCCACTTGCTTCTAACCAAACAAAACATACATATTACTTCCCAATTCAATGCTAAACTCAAACATCAACATACTTTGCTAACACAACTCAAAATCCTCAATTTCTCAAATCTCAAAATCTCCTAAACCCCCAATTTTCGGGCTCCCTCAAAAGCTTGCTGAAAATTCAATTTCCAAACATCCAAATGACTTCCAAATCATCCCAAAACACCCTCATACCATAGGTAGACCAACAGCCCATCAAATTCAACACAAAACCCACCAAAAACTCAAGTTTTACAACCTTAAATCTAGCCCTAAGACCTTACTACAAATTTTATCAAAATTCAACCAAATTAAGGTATATGGTGTATTTCATTATGCTTAAACAAACCCCCAGCATGATTTAACAAAACAACTTGAAAAGCCCCATCAAAAACCCCAAATTTCATATGAACCCTAATTTTCAAAACACCATCTTTTTGAAATCTACAACAATGGTTGAGTAGGGAATAAAGATTAGAGTTGGAAAACATATTTACCTCTTAAAACGGGGCTGAAATCAAGTGAAAAATTGATGGAATAGTAACTTGATATTTTTGAGAGAGTTTGGGGGAGGGGAGATGGTTTCCACGTGAAAAGGGGGAGGGGAAAGGGAGGAAGACACTTTTTTTTTTGATAAAGTGGTCTTACTTTTGAAAGCTTTGGGTCAAATCGCGATATAGGTCCCTCCCTTCTTATTTAAGCTCAATTAGGTCATTACTAGAAGTTGAATTATTTTAATTAAATTTTATTTAACTCGAATTAATACCCGGCTAACTCCTAGGCCCAAAACACGGGTGTTACAACTCTCTCCCACTTAAGGAATTTCGTCCCCGAAATTACTTGACTGAAAGAGATACGGAAACTGCTTTTCCATATCCTCCTTCCTCTCCCAAGTGGCCTCGTCCACACCTCTACGTCGCCACCGCACCTTTACTAACTCAATAGATCTACCCCTCAACACCTTACTGTCAGAAGCTAAGATCTCCACTGGCTCTTCTTCATAAGTCAAATCCGGATTCAATTCAATTTCTTCTACGGGCATAACATGTGATGGATCGGACCTATACTTGCGAAGCATCGACACATGGAACACATCATGTATCTTCTCAAGCTCGGATGGCAAATGCAACTGATAAGCAACGGGACCAACCCTCTTCACAATCTCATACGGTCCTATGTACCTCGGACTCAATTTCCCTTTTCAGCCAAATCTCATCACCTTTTTCCACGGAGACACCTTCAAGAACACCTTCTCACCCACTGAGAACTCAACTTCCTTCCTCTTCAAATCGGCATAGGACTTCTGCCTATCCGAAGCAGCCTTCAAGCGATCGCAAATCAATTTTACCTTTTCGGTTGTCCCCTTGAGCAAATCCGGCATAGGTAACAGTTTCTGTCCTACCTCGGCCCAACACACAGGAGTTCTACACTTCCGGCCATACAAGGCCTCATATGGAGCCATCTGAATGCTCGACTGAAAACTGTTATTGTACGCAAACTCTACCAGAGGCAAATGCTTCTCCCAAGTACCCTGAAAGTCAATGATACAACAACGCAACATGTCCTCTAAGATCTGAATGACCCTCTCTGACTGACCATCTGACTGAGGATGATAAGAAGTGCTGAAGTTCAAACGGGTACCCAAAGCTGTATGCAGACACTCCCAAAATCTAGAAGTAAACCGCGGATCCCTATCTGACACAATGGACTTCGGCACACCATGTAGCCTCACAATTTCACCAATGTACAAATCGGCCAATCTATCTAAGGTGTAAGTAGTGTTGACTGCCAAGAAGTGAGCACACTTCGTAAAACGATCTACTATCACCCAAACCGAGTTCTTCTTCGTAGGAGTCAAAGGCAAACCCGAAACAAAATCCATAGTGATGTTCTCCCACTTCCATTCCGGAATTCTCAACGGCTGTAACAAACCTGAGGGAACCTGATGTTCCGCCTTCACCCTCTGACACACTAAGCACTTACTCACAAAGTCGGCCACGTCTCTCTTCAAGCCAACCCGAAAGTACTCATTCTTCAAATCACGGTACATCTTCGTACTTCCAGGATGCATAGCAAACGGGCTACTGTGGGCTTCAGTCAAGATCGTACGTCTCAAGTCACTGTCTTCTGGCACAACTATTCTATCTTTGAAACACAGAACCCCATCAGTGTTGAAGCTGTAATCTGAAGATTTACCTTCGGCTATATCTTGCACGTGAGGTGCCAAAGATCTATCTAAAAGCTGTTTCTCTCGGATCAACTGACCTAGAGTAGGTCTAACCTGAAGCTCGGCTACTAAGCCACCATCTCCGGACAAACTCAATCTAGCAAACATAGCTCTCAAGTCTACAGCCATCTTTCTACTCAATGCATCGGCCACTACATTGGCCTTACCCGGATGGTACTCAATAGTAAGATCATAGTCTTTTAGCAACTCTAGCCACCTACGCTGTCTGAGATTCAAATCTCGTTGAGTCATAATATACTTCAAACTCTTGTGATCGGTGTATACTGTGCATTTCTCACCATACAAGTAATGTCTCCAAATCTTCAAAGCAAACACAACTGCCGCTAATTCTATGTCATGGGTCGGATAGTTGCGCTCATGAGTCTTCAACTGTCTTGAGGCATAAGCCACTACTCTACGGTCTTGCATCAGAACACATCCTAACCCTACATACGAGGCATCACTATAAATCACATAGTCCTTCCCGGACTCAGGCTGAATCAAAATCGGAGCTTGGGTCAAAGCTTCTTTCAATTTCTCAAAGGCTCTCTGTCTTGCATCTGTCCACTCAAACTGAACACTCTTCTGAAGTAACTGTGTCAATGGAGCGGCTAGCTTAGAGAAACCCTCTACAAACCTCCTATAGTATCCGGCTAAGCCTAGGAAGCTACGTACTTCTGTCACTGACTTCGGTTGCTTCCACTCAACAATGGCTTCAATCTTCTTCGGATCAACTCTAATGCCTTCAGCTGACACTACATGTCCTAAGAAGACTACTTCCCAGATCCAGAATTCACACTTGCTGAGCTTCGCATACAACTGATGATCTAGAAAAGTCTTCAAAACAAGTCTCAAATGTCGGTCATGGTCTTCTTCAGTTCGCGAGTACACCAAGATGTCATCAATAAATACAACCACAAACTGATCTAGATACTGATGAAAAATCATATTCATCATGTCCATGAAAGCTGCCGGTGCATTAGTCAACCCAAAGGGCATGACTAAGAACTCATAATGACCGTACCTAGTCCTAAAGGCCGTCTTCGGTACATCAACCTCTCTAACCTTTAGCTGGTAGTAACCTGATCTCAAATCAATCTTCGAAAAGACAGACGCCCCTCTCAACTGATCAAACAAGTCATCAATTCTAGGCAACGGATATTTGTTCTTCACTGTCAACTGATTCAACTGTCTGTAATCTATGCACATTCTCATACTCCCATCTTTCTTCTTCACAAACAATACTGGTGCACCCCAAGGTGAAGAACTAGGCCTAATAAAACCTCTATCTGTCAATTCTTGCAACTGAGTCTTCAACTCTTTCAATTCTTTCGGTGCCATACGATACGGAGCAATCAAAACAGGAGCTGTATCAGAATAAGTCTCAATGCTGAACTCTACCTCTCTGTCCGGTGGTAGCCCTGGCAATTCTTCTGGAAACACACTAGGAAAATCACATACTGTCCGGATGTCCTGAGGTCTAACCTCACTCATGTTAGGGTTCATCACATACGCTAAGTACGCTTCACACCCCAACTCCACTAACCTCTTAGCCTCTAACACTGAAACCACATTGGACAAGAATTTCACATTCTCACCCACCACTACAATCTCATAATCATCTGTGAGCTTCAAAGAAATCCGTTTAGTTTCAAAGTCTATCCTAGCTCTATGCTCCGTGAGCCAATCCATACCCAGAATTACATCAAAACCATAGAAAGGAAGTTCCATCATATCCACTGGAAATACATGTCCCTGAACCACCAACAGACACCTTCGGTACATCTTCCTAACCACTACCGTGTCCTCAAAGGAACTAGTAACACTAACTCCTACCTCTAACAACTCACAAGGCAAATTCAAAGACTGTGCATGCTCACTCAATATGTAGGAATGTGTAGACCCAGAGTCAATCAAAGAAAGCAAACCCAAAGACTGTATCGAGAAGTTACCTGCGATCACATCGGTGTTATGCTGCTCCCCGCGCTGAGCGTAAACCCTAGCCTGTCCTCCACCCTCCGGCTGGACTGCAACAACATGAGCTAAATTCCTCTGACCATCGTTCCTCGGCTGGAAATTACCTCTACCGCGCCCGCGGCCTCTCTAAAAATCATTGACTCTAGCAGGAGCCTGAGCTGGTGCCTGTCCCACCTGATGTGGACAGTCGCGCCTAATGTGGTCTCTAGCACCACAACTCCAACAAGAATGATAGTTTCCCCAACACTCACCGGTGTGGTTCCTCCCGCAAGTAGCACACGTAGGTAACTTCCCACCAGCTCTCTGACCCCGATGGCCCCTACCGTGGTTACCGCCACCACGCCTATGATCAAACTGATGCCGGTTGTCCCGATGCCTCTTGGCATCACCTCTATCAAAGTTGCTGGACCTCTTACCTGAACTAGATCCACCTGACCGCCTGGTCAAACTCAAAATGTGCTCCAAGTCCTTGGCCCTCGCGACCAAGACATCAAAATCAGTGTAATCAGAAGCTAGAGTATAAGTCTTGATCTCCTCACTCAGCCCATATCGGAAGCGATTACAACGCTCCACCTCAATAGGTACAAGCTCAGGTGCATACTGACTCAGTCTGACAAATCGGATCTCATAATCAGTCACGGACATACTCCCCTGAAGCAATGCCATAAACTCTCTCTTCCTCTCATCGAGGTATCGCGGACCCAAATACTTCTTCCGGAAAGCTGTCTCAAAGAATTCCCAAGTGATCTCAGTCTCTTCCATCCCCGAAGTAACGGTGACCCACCAGTTGTAGGCATCACCCTGAAGCAGAGACTCAACACATCCCAACTTGCGCTCACCAGTACATCCCATCTGAGCAAGAATACGGACGGTCTTCTCAAACCACATCTCTGACCTCTCCGGAGTAGCACCTCTAAACTCTTCGGCCCCAAGGCCCCGAAGTCTCTCTAATGGTAATCCGGTGCCCTCACCCTGATGATGAGCTGCCTGACCTCCAGCTACTGCAGCCTGGAACGCCCCGGCTATCGCCTGAACCAACGGAGCTAAGTCAATCCCGGCCGGTCCTTGGCCACCTTGGCCTCCTTGTGGTCCCATTCCTCCGGGTCCGGCCTCGCCTCCCACTCCCGGTGGAGGAGGTGGTGGTGGTGGAGGTGGTGGAGGAGCTCCAACTCCAACCACTGGCTCTCCCACTTGAGCCTCAACTCTCACAACTGGCTCAACTCTCGGAGCCTCTGCCCGTGGTTCCGGTCGAACCATCCTAGGCCTCCCACGTGGTCTCATGGTTCAACTAGCAAGGTAAAAACTACAACAAGAAACAGATAAGGATTACGTTAGTCAAAGCAAGGGTCCAATAGTGCTCAAGTATTCCTCTTTCAAAAATCTTTTTAAATTAAGTAATAGTAGCAATGGGCACTCACTCTATACCAGACACAAAAGTTCAAGCATTCCAAGCATCATACGATCAATCAAGCATCAAGGATTCATGGCAAAACATGCATCAAGCTACACAAGCATTTAACACATTAACCTTACCTCACTTACCTGCCCGAGGTCTCGGTAACCTCAGCCTCTGATACCAACAAATGTAACCCCCTCGTCCCGGTCTGGTCGGATGACCGGTCCGAGTGGGCCACACGGGGAAAACCGAAGCGAAACCCGTTAAGGTTCCCCCTCGGTTAGCAACCCTATTTTTTTTTCTTTTAACTTTAGTCTTGTCTAGATACATATTTAATTCCTATGTGGAACATAACAGCGGAAGAAACAATCACGAAACAAATCACCAACCAAACAACATAAACAGTCTATTTAACTTGTTCCAGCAGGCCGTTTCGAAACACTTATAGGGTGTTCCGAAACGCCTTGACCTGGTCAACGAGCCTGGGTCAACCACATGGTGTCCGTTCCGAAACAGGGGTGACCCGTATCGGAACGACCTTGACGGTCAATATCTCGTGGTCAACGAGATTTGACCGTTTCGGAACTCCAAAGGCCCGTTTCGGAACAGCTTCATCTCGCCAATTTCTCAAAATTCCAGAGGCGAAAACGTTCCGGAACGACCCTCATCCGTTTCGAAACGGCAGGCCATTTACGCAGGGGTCGTTTCGGAACACGGGGACCCGTTCCGAAACGCCCCCTGTCTGCAGATTTTTCTGGGCTGTTTGAGGCACAAGGATGCCCCAAAACATCCCGTAGACACCATACAACAGCCAAGCAACATCAAGACAAACAACTTAAGGCATAGCAACCATACAAGCATACATATATATAAGCCAAGGGAGTCAATCAAACATGGATTAAAGCATTCATACACTATGCAACCTAAACACTCCAAAGCATGCCATCAAACATCAAACATTCATCATAGTATAACATGCTTACAACCCATGATCAAACCAAAAAAACGACATCAATCAAATGAGTCTCGCAAGCTCATACAAAGACCCTTGCCACATTGCTAGCTATTACAAAATTGATAACCATACTTGAGCTACAAACTTGGAAGCCCTTCTTGCCTTGCCTCGAGCTAACGCCACGCTAATGATCTGCATTGTTGAACATAGAGAGCGTAAGCTATAAGCTTAGTGAGGGTGCTCTAAAACGGAAAACAACAACAATGCAGGGTCCAAGCATGTTAATCCTAGTCTACATACCTCAAACGTAGGCATATTATCAAGTAGACTTAGCTAGTCTTTCAAGTGGCATATATGGTCTCTCAATCCTAACAAGCTTGATCATCAATATCATCAACATATATCAATACCATATATCACACTCACATAACACCATCATATATCACATTTCATGATTTAAGTTTAATTGGCCACTTTAATTACCCCGATTGTGCGGATTTAAACCTTGACAACACTTTACCTCGGTGGGATTCCACTCATCACCGGACCTTGCATGTGCGGGATTCCACTCATCGCCACATGCCCTACGGATGGGATTCCACTCATCATCCCGTAGAAATATATGAAATAGCTTCCGGTGGGATGTTACATCACCGTACTCCTCCTTGATTACTTAACGCCATCAAGGCCACGTACGTTTTGACTCAATTTGTGTGCACACTATCCTAATGATCGATCATTTACAACCGGTAATTTTTAGTGCCAATTATCACAACCACATCATATATAACCATCATCATCCACAATACATGCTCATCACATATCTACTCATCATGACATATATACATGTATCAATCAACCACAATCAAGAACATAACTAGCAAGCACAAAGCATTTAAGGATATCAAAGCTAAACTAGCAACTTGAATTAAATGGAAGTGGCCTACCAAGCACACTTACACACACACACTACACATGCTCGAGCCAAACTTAAAAACAAGTTGAACCACTCACCGCCCTTCCTTAGCAATTCGAACCAATCTTCCTACGAACCCGGATTCGGTCCCAAAGCCTCTTCCGCGCTTCCACTTGCTTCTAACCAAACAAAACATACATATTACTTCCCAATTCAATGCTAAACTCAAACATCAACATACTTTGCTAACACAACTCAAAATCCTCAATTTCTCAAATCTCAAAATCTCCTAAAACCCCAATTTTCGGGCTCCCTCAAAAGCTTGCTGAAAATTCAATTTCCAAACATCCAAATGACTTCCAAATCATCCCAAAACACCCTCATACCATAGGTAGACCAACAGCCCATCAAATTCAACACAAAACCCACCAAAAACTCAAGTTTTACAACATTAAATCTAGCCCTAAGACCTTACTACGAATTTTTATCAAAATTCAACCAAATTAAGGTATATGGTGTATTTCATTATGCCTAAACAAACCCCCAACATGATTTAACAAAACAACTTGAAAAGCCCCATCAAAAACCCCAAATTTCATATGAACCCTAATTTTCAAAACACCATCTTTTTGAAATCTACAACAATGGTTGAGTAGGGAATAAAGAGGAGAGTTGGAAAACATATTTACCTCTTAAAACGGGGCTGAAATCAAGTGAAAAATTGATGGAATAGTAACTTGATATTTTTGAGAGAGTTTGGGGGAGGGGAGATGGTTTCCACGTGAAAAGGGGGGGAAAGGGAGGAAGACACTTTTTTTTTTGATAAAGTGGTCTTACTTTTGAAAGCTTTGGGTCAAATCGCGATATAGGTCCCTCCCTTCTTATTTAAGCTCAATTAGGTCATTACTAGAAGTTGAATTATTTTAATTAAATTTTATTTAACTCGAATTAATACCCGGCTAACTCCTAGGCCCAAAACACGGGTGTTACAAATGTTGCATGGATAATGATGTTTAATTGTTAAAGTGCATTATTGTGTTATTTCTTTAGAGCATGCCTCACTAAGCATTTGTGCTTACGCTCTCTCTCTTGAACCAGTAATGCAGATAATTGAGGTGATTGAGGGCAGCAAGGAGGCTAAGAATCCATGGGAAAGCTAAGCTCATGTATGGTGACTATTTTCACAACATTATTAGATTTTGATATTTGGCAATGGGAACCTAGGTTGTGTTTTTGGGAGATGTTTATGGACTCCCTGGTTGTGGCATGATGCCTAAAATGTTTTGGATATGTAATTGGCCATTTTGGTGCTTGCTTTGATGATTTGATGAATGTTTGCTTTGGACATTAGGATGTATGCCTATAGTCTTGTGAATTTTCCTAGTTGATGTCATGATCGTGTTTTGATGATGCAAACATGTTCCTAATATGTATGATGACTTGTTGGCATGATTAGGAAGTCATTAGGATGTGTTTGAGTGATCAATTGTATGTTAAACCAGCAAAATCTGCACTTCCTGGGCAGTCCGTATCGGAACGGGTGTTAACGTTTCGAAACGGGGGCCTGTAATGGCCTTCGTGTTTCGAAACGGGTAGAGGCTGTTCCGAAACGGTTTTGCCACTGCCAGGCCCTGTTTCAAAACTGCTTTCAAAACGAACCCGCGTTTCGGAACGGTCAACCTACGTTCCGAAACACTTGACCGTTGGGCACTGATTTGAATGGTTTATGGTTTGCAAGCTTTACCTTTTAGTCCTGAATTTTGTATATGCAATTGCTTGAGTTTGAGATGTCCGTTTAAAGTGAAATTTGACAGGGGAGCATGTAATATGATTAATTTGATATTGGTAACCTTGGAATCGGTTAAGTCCCTCATCATTCCAGAATTTACATTTTGGTCCCTAACTTTGTATGATGTGCAATTGAGTTCCTTATTGCTTTCCGATCGCTGTGATTTTCAAGTATGCTTTTCTTAAGAGTATGCTTAGGGTTAATGAGCATCTAGATAAGATTAAAAAGAAAAAAAGGGTCGTTAATCAAGGTTGACTTTCAGGTTGACTTTGGTTTTCCCCGTGTAATCTTCGTAGTTCGGGTCAACCGTCTAGGCCGGGCTAAGGGGGTTACATAATGATAGTCGGTGTCAGGCTTGTGGTGCTCTTGATGAAGATCTCGATCATATTTTTAGCTTTTGCCCGACGACAACTTGGATTTGGTCAAAAGTTGTTAAAGGTGAGAAGATGATTGAATTCCTTAGTGTTCCCTTAAAGGAATGGGTTCCTGTGAATTTGACGAATGATGGGGTGTTTGCGGTTGTTGCCTTGAATTGGGATGTGTTGTTTGGGACCTTGTTATGGCAGTTTTGGCAACGACGAAATAAATTTATATTTGAGGATGAACAGATTCCTAGCATGGAATCGGTGTTGATGTCGAGTATACAGCTACAACAGGAGTGCATGGTAGCGTCGCCCTTGTCTAGCGTGAGGCAGGGCCCTTCAAGGACAGTTGCAATGAGTTGGAATAAGCCACCCATGGGATGGTGGAAGTTGAATGCAGATGAGGCATGCGGTCGAGCAACTAGGGTCGCGGCTTGCAGTGGCGTGGTACGAGATGATGCCAGTAAGTGGATTATTGGGTATTCGAAGCGTATTGATATTTGCTTTGTTGTTGAGGCGGAGCTTTTGGGTATTTTTGAGGGTTTATCGACAGCTTGGTCTTTAGGTGTTCCATGGTTGATTGTTGAGTCAGATTGTGTGGATGTGATCCGGTCTATTAGATCCGTCAGGGATGGTGCTTCTTCGATAGGTCTACTCCCACATATTGTGGAGTTGATGTCCCGTTCATGGGAGGTGTGTTTGGATCATATACCTCGTGGTCAAAAAAGGTGGTAGATGGTATGGCTCGACGCGCAGATTTTGCGGATTTGGTTTGTAGGCGGTATCTTGACCCTCCGGAGGATATTTTAGATTTATTAGGGATCGATTCTGATGGTTGATTTGCTTTGATTATGTTTTGTTCTTTCTTATGTTGAGGTGTGTCCTTGTGATGAACATTTTATTACTATTATGTGTACTTTTTTCCTCCATTTAGGTTTAGGGAGGTTTTTAACGAGGCACATAATATGCAATCATTTATTAATAATATATATATATATATATATATATATATATATATATATATATATATTATACAACGAGGTTGGCTCAAGTGATAAGCAACTAGGTATCACTTAAGCATGTTTCGAGTTTGAGGCTTTGTGTATTAAGAACATCTCTGCCGGTAGACTCACCCACCAATTCCAGGTGTGCAACACGGGTCGGTCCGGATTAGTCAGGGGAAAGCCTTGGGGAACCAAGATGGCAACCAATATATATATATTAAATAAAGAAAAATATTTTGATACACAAGTTTGTGTAAACTTTATTTTTAACAAGTCTTTCAATTTTTACGGATGACAAAATTACCCGACCTCGACCCAACCCGTTTGAGTTTTTCTTCTTAAATTTTGGGGATCGGGGCGGGGAAGGTATTAGAAAGCATTAGGGCGGGGCAGGAAGGGTTCGGGTATATGTTAAAAATTCCTAGCCCTGCCCCAGTATATTTTGAATTATATATATTTTATTATATTTATAAAAAACACAACTATATATAATAACTTTTATGGTTTTAAAGCTATTTTTTGTGTTTTGTTTGTTTGTGCTTATCGTAATTTTTTGTTAGATGTTGTTTAAGTTTTAACATATCTGATTCTGACGGTCATGGTTCAAGATTATTCTTCTAAATATGTAATTTTTTATGTGGGTAATTTAAAATTGGTTTTATTTTATTTTTATATATAGGTATAAAGTTGCTTAAAACCATATTTTGTGACTGTGATGAAGGACCGACCGGACTTAACATTTATCATCAACGAAAATTAAAAAATTTTAAAATTTTTCGGGTCGAGTCGGGATCGAGTTTAATAGTTGGTATTTCGGGCGGGTAAATTAATATTTTAATATGGGGCAGGCGGGGTGGGTTTAGGGGTTTATAGATCAGGGCGGGTTTGGGGCGGCCAAAAACCCGTCCCGCCACGTTCTAACCCTATCGATTTTAGTGTTTAAGGGTTTAGGTTGAGATTTATAGTTTAGGTTATAAAGTTTAGAATTTAAAGTTTTGTTTTAAATTTTATAATTTAAACATGAAGAGTTATGTAATTTTTTTACACAATTTATGTATTAAAAATATAACCCTTAAATAAATAACAATAAAAGGCCAATCGAATTTCAGAATCATGTCTAGACCCGATTTGAATACTGAACTCGATGAATATTTTGACCCATAGACAAATTTAATAGATAGTCGAGTAAAAGCATTTGAGCAAACATACTTTAAATCCTTAATTAGCACGATAAATAGTTTCTTGATTAATACTAAGATACTTTTTCCAATTGTACTTTCAATCCCTTTAATATTAAGACCGTTGGGTCCAAAATTTAGGCATACACTTGCATACATGTGGAAGATGAGGTTGCCTCTCCTCATAATTAGCAATGGCTTCTTTATTGATATTTTTGAGACATTATTGTTTTTTTTTTCTTTGGACCCATGAAATCGCTTTCGAAAACCTAATTTGTTGGTAGTTATTGAATATAATTGAAGTGAAATGATTCAAAGCTAGTCATAGGTTATCATCAACGCTAAATCTTTTTATTCAAATTATGTATTGACCCAAAATCATCTGTTTCAAATTCGGAAAATTTGTTAAACCACCATCTACAACTCTTATTATTTTTATATATTATCGTTGGTTCAATATACTGTGAAAAAATATTTGAATATTCCATATCTTTTTATTTATGGTGGAAATAGTTTGAATAGTGTAGACACTTATACACTGATTATTTAAAAATAAATTTGAGGTCACTTTTGTATTGAAACAACCTATTAATACATTCATTTTCTACTGTATTTGGTGAAGTGTTACTTTTGGTCATCTTAAGTTTAAACATAGAAAATGGTAAAATTTCATTCTTACTCCCATAAATGATAAGATTTCAATTTGTGTGTGTGTTTTTTAGTTTATAAAATTATAAACTAAAACAATGATAAAATTATATCAGTCTTTTAAATTTTTTGTTGTTAGGATTTTATTGTTGAGTTTTTTTATTTCAAAGTTTGGTGTGGTTTTGTTTTTTATTTTATGATTTATGGTGATTTATATCACATCAACGAGATAACCAACGATTTTTGTTAAAGTGATATCAAAAATCGACATGTAGTCCGGTTGACTTCATCTTTATTTGCCTAAAGTCGGTATATAGTCTGGCCGACTTCACTTTTCACCGTAAAAATATAATTATTCCAAAAATAAGAAGAAGAATACAATAGATCTAAAAAAATTCAACAACAATATTCAAGAAATTTAACCCTCTTATTTAAAGACAAAGACAATTATACCCATGTTATTGTTTATCTATAAAGTGGGAATAAGTTTGATGATAATAAAGGAGATGTCCGCCGGATTTTGGGTATTACCCAAGGTTTTAGCCCGGAAAAATACCTTGGGCTCCCTATCCTCATTGGCCGAAATAAGAAACAGGCCTTCATGGACCTTAGAGACAAAATTCTCTCTTGGATTTCGAATTGGGCGACCCGGTTCCTCTCACAAGGTGGGAAAGAGGTTCTAATCAAAGCCATTCTACAGGCTATCCCAGTTTTCGCAATGAGTTGCTTCCTTTTACCGATGACTTTTTGTAAGGAGTTAGAGAATATTTTAGCTAATTTTTGGTGGCGAAATTCTAAAGAGAAACGTGGAATTCACTGGTGTACTTGGGCCGATCTATGTTAATTAAAGGACTTTGGTGGGCTGGAATCCGTGATTTAGCTAAGTTCAATGTAGCCTTACTAGAAAAACAAGGATGGCGGTTTGTGACAAATTCATCTTCGCTTGTTGGCAGGCTCATCTGTGCCAAGTACTTACCTTCCTCGGATTTCTTGAATGCTCGTTTGGGTTCAAATCCTTCTCTTATATGAAGAAGTATTTGGAGTGTCCGGGGTCTGTTAGAGAAGGGTATTAGATGGAAGGTGGGTTGTGGTCGAGTTGTTTCAGTGTGGAACGATTATTGGTTACCTGGACCAATTCCTAAGAGAGTTTCCTCTATTTCAGTCCCAGATATTCAATGGGTTGTTGATTTGATAGATGAGGTATCTGGTTGCTGGAAGACTGATCTAGTCATGAGCACGTTCTCTCCTCTTGAAGCATTCGAGATCCTAAGTATCCCACTACCAATGGGATCTCAATCTGACACTAAGGTTTGGTGTGGAGAGCACTCAGGTATTTACACTGTTCGGAGTGGTTACAGGTTACTTATACACCCATGTTCAATTTCATCCAATGAAAGTCCCATGTTCCGTAAGATATGGCAGTCTAATTGCCCTACAAAAATGAACATCCAATGCTGGAAGTTCATTAAGAACTATGTGCCTACAAGAACTAATCTTTGTTTTCGGAAAGTGGCAAGTGACCCTATGTGTCGTAAGTGTTTGCAAGCCCCAGAAGATATAATCCATGTGCTATGCGACTGTGTTTTTGCTACGCAGGTTTGGAATGCATTATCTATTAGTGAACCTTCGAATGCTAATGACCTAAAATTTCCAGATTGGCTTGCGGCTATTTTCGAAATAAATGGAAACCATAAAATACAGAAGATTATCTTACATTGTATGCTTTATGGTTTGCCAGGAATAAACTTGTTTTTGAAGGAACTATTACGAGAGTTGAAGAACTCGTTACCTATGTTTGGGGCTATTGTCTGGATTTGTAGACTCTTCACTCGCGTTTAACTTCGGCAAGTGCTCTGACGCCGGCCCCGTTGGTTTCCCCCGTGTTCTCCGTCGGTCAAAGTCAATGTGGATGCCTGTTATTTTCCAAACTCAAAGTCAGCGCAGATAGGTGCCCTAATCCGTGATAATGAGGGGTTCATCTTGGGAGCTAAAGGGGCAAAATTGGTTCATACCTCTTCAAGCTTTGCGGTAGAAGCTGAGGCGGTGGTGCATGCTATCCAGTTGGCCTTGGATCTAGGTTTCAGGCATGTGGTGGTCGAAGGGGACTCGCTGTCAGTCATAAAGAAGCTGCAAGCTGGATCGGATGACAGATCCGAGGTTAGTGCCCTCGTCTGGAATGCCCTACATTTGGCGAAAAATTTTCAGTCTGTTTCCTTCTTTTTTGTGTCGCGAGATGGAAACAAATCGGCACATGAAATGGCCTGTGTCTTTCTTACCTCTCTGTCGGAAAGAATCTGGGTGGAAGAAGCTCTGACCACCGTCGAGGACATAGCAGCTGAGGACAGATGGTGGTTCGACCCTCTGTGAGTGGGTGCTGCTCTTCCCCGTCTTCTCTAAGGGCCTGGTTTCATGGTTTCAGTACCGACCCTTCCTTTCCCTTGCTCCTTCATCGAATCTTGTTTTCATCATCGGATTTGGCCTTGCAAGGGGTTTTTGCTGGACTAGCAGATTATTTTTCTTTCCTTGTTTTTTTCTCTTTTGTGCCTTTACTTTTCTTTGCTTTTGTCGGTCAGTTTTCCACCGCCCTTTTTTTTTCTTGTAACTCATGTTTCTTTAATTTCACTAATAAATGCTAGCTGGCACGTGTTATTCAAAAAAAATTACAAAATAATGGAGCAAGCGTATATAGTTGTTGGTCAAGCTGCTCATTTTTATTCCTTTATTTTTTTTGGATCATGGGTTCTAGACCCACTAGGAACACTTCCTTCCTCTCTCTTTTAGGTAGGATTAGAATTATTAGGATTTGTCAAAAAAATACAAAATAATAAATATTCAACAACCTCTAGAGAAAGTGGTTAAAGCTTTCAGTTGACACCATTCACTTTCTCTAGATTGTGGGTTAAAGACCCAGTAAGAGCAAAATTTCCCTTCCCCCTCAGCTAAGTAGAAATTGTTAAAAAAATTATTTTAAAAATAATTAGACTTGTTATATGCTGATTAAAACATCACAACTTTTTCCAGAACTTTTTAAAACTTTGAACTTATATATTTTAATATTTAAACTTGACAAAAAAACATATTTAAAATTACTTCATTTTCTATTCATCCTTTAGAGATGGGAAAACTATGAATATGTGTTTAAACGAAAAGAATATTAAAGGAGTATTTCGTTTTTTTGATAGCCATTACTTAAATCGACCGATACGACTATACTTTGGAGAAAATTTGTATATTTTACATTACTAATCATTTGTGTATTTCATCCACTCATTACTAATCAAGTGTAGATGCTTCAATTGTTGATCGAGTATTAAGAGAAATGTATTTGCATAATATATTGTTAAAGAATAAAAATAAAAAATATATATTTAATAAACTTATATATATATATATATATTAAGAGAAATGTATTTGCATAATATATTGTTAAAGAATAAAAATAAAAAATATATATTTAATATATATATAAAAATAAAAAATATATACTACTTAAATATCTCATAAAAATTTCAAAGGGATAAATGAATTTTTAAACTATAGGAGCATATATTATCAAAGGGTTATAGATGACACACCAAAATAACGTCGTTTCGAAGAAACTTACTTAAAATCCGCACTCTTTTTTTATTTTAGAATTAATTCTAGCTTGATCCTTCCGCTTTTGAATTTAATTCAATTTAAACTAATTTTGCATAATTTCTTGTTATTTTGTCCCTTTAAAGTTTCGTTTTTCTTCAATTTGATCACTCATCATGTTTATTTTTTTACTTTTCTTTATTTTCGTCATTTATTTGCATTTTATATTTATTATTATATATTTTTATTTTATTGTATTTATTGTGATTATTTTATTATTATCGTTCTCATTAATATATTAATTATTTACTATTACTAATATTTTATTATTTATTTAATGTTATTATTATTTCTTTTTGTTTTATTTTTAAAAAATTAAGTTTACTTGTGATATTTTTATGTACTAATAATTTATAATTTGAATCCTATAACTTTTGAATGTAGTTTTTTTGTTTTCCCGGTTCCCTGCTTAATTCGGACTGAATCGCGTCGCACATTTGGCTCTAGTTGATGAGTCTCCTGGCGGAGATTTTTTGCATACATAACACCTCGAACTCAAGATATACTTAAGCGATACCAAATTACTTATCACTTGGACCAATCTTGTAACCCCCTCGTCCCGGTCTGGCCGGATGACCGGTCCGAGTGGGCCACACGGGGAAAACCGAAGCGAAACCCGTTAAGGTTTCCCCTCGGTTAGCAACCCTAAAAATTTTCTTTCATTTTAATCTTGTCTAAAGGCATGTTAATTCTTAAGTGACCATGTCAGCGGAAAACATCGGTAAAGAAGCCCATTCGAACCTCAAACCATACATTAAACTGCCCATTTTAAACTTACAGGGCAGGCCGTATTGATACACCAATCAAGGGTATCGATACGACTTGACTAGGTCAACCCAAGCAGTCAACTCAGGGTATCGATACGCCCTTGAGCATATCGATACGCCCTTCTCGGTCAACACCTCGTGGTCAACGAGGTAGAACCGTACCGATACGCCCCAACACCGTACCGATACGCCCTAAACTCACCAACTTCTCAGAATTCCAGAGAGTCAAGAGCGTATCGATACACTCCCGTGTATCGGTACGCCCAGCCAAGACTGAATTCCAGTGAGCTAAAACCGTATCGATACACCCCCGTGTATCGATACGCCCAGCTAAAACTGAGTTCTGCAGGCAAGACCGTATCGATACGGCCCTCAGGCGTACCGATACGCCCTGCTCTGCAATACCTCATTTTCAACAAAAACTCACAAGTCTCTAACTCTAAATGCATATAGGGACTCTCCTAGCCACATACAACCATGAATTAACATGTAAAACAATTAGGATGATCAAATACACTTAAACATCATGGCATTCACACAAGGGATAGATTTTTGGCATATATGAGCATACTTAAGAGTTCAAAAAGCCATAAGGCACAAGTCAACACATACAAGGTTTGCATATACAACCAAAGCAACCTAAACATCCAAAATATGGCTTCATCAACACAAGCATACATCGAGACATATCATGGTTTACAAAATCAAGCCAAACATAAACATCCAATAATACTTATGAGTCAAACAACGCTCATACAAAACACATATTAGCCTCATTGATAATCTACCACTTTAATTACTAAATCATACTTGAGCAACTACACTTGGAAAACCCCTTCGCCTTGCTCCTTGCTAACACCATGCTAATGATCTGCATTGTTGAAAATGAGAGCGTAAGCTAGAAGCTTAGAGAGGATGCTCCAAAATCAAAAACAACAACAATGCAGGGTCCAAGCATGCAAATCCCTAACATCAAACACAACATACATAGGCATCAACAAGGCAACCTAGCTAGTCTTTCAAGAGTCATAAATATGGCATCTTACATCATATTAAGCTCAACAATATAAATCAATTACCACAACATCATTAGCATAAGAACAATTTCATTGGCCACTATTTGTTTACCCGGATGTGCGGATTTACTCTCAACAACAACATTACCTCGGTGGGATTACACTCATCACTGGACCTTGCATGGGTGGGATTCCACTCATCACCACATGCCCTACGGATGGGATTCCACTCGTCATCACGTATAATATGAATAAATTTCCAGTGGAATATTACATCACCGTACTCCCCCTTGATGACTCAACGCCATCAAGGCCACGCGCGTTTTGACTCAATTGTGTGCACACTAATCCTAATGATCGATCATTTGCACCCGGTAAGTTAATTAGTGTCAATTTCTTTAAACCACATCACACATCAATCAATTATAGCACATGTTCATCATCACACATATCAAAGTATGCACATATGAATCAATTCATATCTCACAAGATCAAATAGGCAATGGCATATAAAGCATCATTAGAAATCAAGGAGTTAAACTACCAATTTAACTTCCGCTCCGGAATGGCCTACCAAGCTCATTCCAACACTTCCACTACACACACTTGAACCAACTTTAAAACAAATTTAAAGTTTTACTCACCACCCTTCCTTAGCGAACCAAGCAAGCAAGCAAGCCTCCTAAATTCCTGGATTCGGTCCCGATGCTTCTCCGATGTCTCCTCTTGCTTCTAACCAATCAAAAAACAATCATTACTCACCAATTCAATGCTAAATTCAGTCACAAACTCCAACCCATAAACACAAGCCAAACTTCACCAATTTCAACTTAACTAACCACCAACATTCCCATTTTCGAGCTCCCTCAAAAACCCAGCTGAAACTATGATTTCTAACACCCAAATGGCATCTAAAAGGTTCCAAAACACTTCCCTAATAACCCTATACTATCAGCCCTTCAACCCAACCCTAAAACACACCAAAAATTCAATTTTAGACACTTCAAAAATTGCCCCAAAGACCCACTTCGGGTTTTCACCCAAATCCAACCATTTCAAGATATTAAGTGTGTTTAGGTGAGATTAAACCAAAACCCAACTCAACAAATCAAAAGAAATTGAAAAACCCCTTAAAAATTCAAACTTTTCCCTAAACTTGAAATTCCAAAAAGATGGTAGTTTTCAAATCCAAGACAATGTAAATGAAGAGGATGATGAGTAGAGTTTAAATATGACATTAACTTTGAAAATGCCTTTGAATCAATGGAGAGATTGAATGAAATAGTAACTTGGGGTTTTGGGGAGAGTTTGTGTGGGTTTCACGTTGGGAAATGGGGAAGGGGAAGATAACTTTTTTTTTTCTTTTTGTTTCAAAAAGATGGTCTACTTTTTGTTTGGCCTAATTATAAGTTTGCCACCATTTTATTTTAAATCTCAACTAAATCAAACTAAGGTCAATTTGATTAAAATCGGTTTTACCGACTCGAACCAACTCACACGTCTAACTCCTAATCCCAAAACACGGGTGTTACAACTCTCTCCCACTTAAGGAATTTCATCCCTGAAATTAACTGACTGAAAGAGATACGGAAACTATCTTTCCATATCCGCCTTCCTCTCTCAAGTGGCCTCGTCCACCCCTCGATGTTACCACCTCACTTTCACTAACTCAATCGATCTACCCCGCAACACCTTACTATCAGAAGCTAGGATCTCAATTGGTTCTTCCTCATAAGTCAAATTCGGATTCAATTCAATCTCTCCTACAGGCATAACATGTGATGGATCAGGCCTATACTTACGGAGCATCGAAACATGAAATACATCGTGTATCTTCTCTAGCTCGGATGGCAAACACAACTGATAAGCAACCAGACCAACCCTCTTCACAATCTCATGCGGTCCTATGTACCTCGGACTCAACTTCCCCTTTCGGCCAAATCTCATTACTTTCTTCCACGGAGACACTTTCAAGAACACTTTCTCACCCACTGAGAACTCAACTTCCTTCTTCTTCAAGTCAGCATAGGACTTCTGCCTATCCGAAGCAGCCTTCAATCGATCGCAAATCAATTTTACCTTGTCAGTTGTCCCCTTGAGCAAATCTGGCATAGGTAACAACTTCTGTTCCACTTCGGCCCGACAAACTAGAGTTCTACACTTTCAGCCATACAAGGCCTCATACGGAGCCATCTGAATACTCGACTGGTAGCTATTATTGTAAGCAAACTCAACTAGAGGCAAGTGCTTCTCCCACGTACCCTGAAAATCAATGATGCAACAACGCAACATATCCTCTAGAATATGTATAACTCTCTCTGACTGACCATCTGACTGAGGATGATAAGACGTGCTGAAGTTCAAACGGGTACCCAAAGCTGTATGCAGACACTCCCAAAATCGAGCTGTAAACCTCGGATCTCTATCGGACACAATAGACTTCGGCACACCATGCAGTCTAACAATCTCACCAATGTACAAATCGGCCAATCTATCTAAAGTATAAGTCGTATTGGCTGCCAAGAAGTGAGCACACTTCGTGAAATGATCTACTATAACCCAAACTGAGTTCTTCTTC